>CAKAJN010000025.1:0-100799 GCA_916613615.1 Steromphala cineraria | reverse complement strand
ACAGAACCTGACCAAGCACAGTAGTCTTCTATTTTTTTTGTTGAAATCTCCATCATACAATTCATTCAATCAGTTCATTTCACAACATTATTACATACATGATTGGCATAACAATAGTTACATAAACACAGTTTGAAAATACAGGTTTGCAGATTGTAATTGGATAGGTAGTCTTCTTAATGTCTCAAGTGTTCAAATAATACCAATGCCACTTTTATCCGTTTTCGCATAAACAAAATCATGCTTTAACACGATTAAAATACAAAAGTGAAATATATATTATTTCTAGTTGTGTCCCTTAAAGTATATATTTAACTCATCCTTATTGTTATTGGCGTGTTTATTAAGGATTCAGCCATAAGGCTGAATCCTTATTGTTATTGGCGTGTTTATTAAGGATTCAGCCATAAGGCTGAATCCTTATTGTTATTGGCGTGTTTATTTTTATTTTTCCACGATTTTTGTGAACAGGATTCAGACCAAACGACTGATGCTATCGAAGCCAAATTTCACAGGCTGGTAGACCTTGTTGGGGAATAGACATGCGAAGCTTTTGGGCCGAATCGACCAGTGCATTAAAGGTCCAGTTCGATTCCAAAATCGAAAATTTAACATTGATTTTTTTTTCAAAATGCACTTAGAGACCTAAATTTTTTTTTAAAAGATGCGCAATCAAAAATGCTGCAAAAAACGAAATCATGGCAAATTCGTAGGTCACGTGGTTTGGCCGCCATCTTGAATTTTCTGCATTTTTTTCAAAAGTCCGACCCCAGGCACCTTTCAGGAATCACCACTCGGCAACTGCTGATACTAGAAAGCTGAAACTTACACATAATGTAACTGAGACATTGGCCTATAACAAGTTTGTTTCAAAATTCAAAAATTCGAAATAGTTTTTTTTATAAAAATCTTCAAAGTTTGCACATTTTGCAATATTCAAGGGCAGATAACTCAAAAACCTCCCAGACGAATTTGATGATTTTTGCATGAGAGTTAGACATTGGCAAGGTCTTTAAGATAAAAGAATAAAATCGCTCGCGAACAGTCATTTCCGGTCAGGGTCAGAGGTCAAACTTTCCATTTTGGACATGTGGTGTTTTGGTGGGTACGTTTGAAATATCGTAGCGAATCAATGGCGTACGATAACTCTTTGTTCTATACATCATATGAAAGCCAAAAGTCTATAGATTTTTTTAAAATTTGACAGTAAATTCCTTTGTTTGTTTTACATTGAGTTACGGCCCTTTGAATATTGTCAATTCTGCTATCGTTTTGAATGCATAGGATAAAGTTATTGTAAAGACTATCATTTAAATTTTTCTTAGCGGTATGCTACGTTAGGCCTGGGAGTGACGTCCCTTTTGGAAGTGTGTTATATTTTGAATGCTCGGTTCATGCTGTCTGTCGGTCAGTCCGTCGCTGTTTAAGGTTGCGTTTAATGTTGCTGAAACATGTAATGCCTGCATGGTGTTTTACGGAGAATTATGAATAATGTTCAGTCAAGGGACATCATGCCTGTTTTTTCTGAGTAAGCGGCTGCGAGGGGACCGCCACAGTAAAACACCCGGCGCACGTGATTCACGAAATTAGGAGACATGGACCTGTCAAGCTCTACTCGGACTCGGAAACCAACGGACAGGTTTCTTCAATGGCAAATTGAACAGCACGAAAGTAGGTTTAAGTCTGCAGTTACGAACTGGAAAAGGTATGCAAATGTTTTGAGTAAAATGTTGTCAGAGTGTTATGTAACTGCTGAAGAGTTGAGAAAACAGAGAGAAATGGTTGACATTCGAAGAGATTAAGTTACCATAGAATTTGACAATTTAAACAGAGTTTTACCGCAGGATGAGGAATGTGTAAATAACGAAAGATATTTGAGGCTAGAACATGACCATTATGAATTAATGAGGGAAGTGAGTGATAAGATATGTGAAATAGAAGCTGAGAATAGTGACCTTGATGGTAAAAGTTCAAAACACAGTAGTAAGAGAACTGTTGTTTCAAAAGCCTCATCTCAGTCTTCAACTTTGTCAAAAACCAAATTAACAGCTGCAACAGAGGCTGCTGCTTTAAGAGCTAAATTACAGTATTTACAATTGGAACATGAGAAAAAGTTTGAACTTGCAAGATGCCAAACTCGCATGAATTTGTCAATTGCTGAAGCAAAATTGAATGCTATTGTAAAGATAGAAAAAGAAGAAAGAGACTTTGTTGACTTTACAGAAAGGTTAAATTTACCTCAGTCAGATCAGTCAGAATATGTTCAGAGTAACATTGAGAGTTTACATACAGTTGATGAATGTGGAGTTGATAATTCCAATGCACAGATATCTGAGGATCAAGTTAATGTTTCAGGTAGAGATCACCTCAGTGATACTCAGTTACCATCCACGTCAGTTCAACAGCAGGTAATCTACCAACCTAACGACCAGAACATCACTCAGCCAGTCAACCAACCTGTTAATCAACTAGACAACCAGCCCAACTTCCAGTCGATCAACCAACCCATCTTCAAGTCGGTCAACCAGCCGGTCAACCAACCCATCTTCCAGTCGGTCAACCAGCCGGTCAACCAACCCATCTTCCAGTCGGTCAACCAACCTGTCAACCAACCCATCTTCCAGTCGGTCAACCAGCCGGTCAACCAACCTGTTAATCAACTAGACAACCAACCCATCTTCCAGTCGGTCAACCAGCCGGTCAACCAACCTGTTAATCAACTAGACAACCAGCCCAACTTCCAGTCGGTCAACCAACCTGTCAACAAAACCCATCTTCCAGTCGATCAACCAGCCGGTCAACCAACCTGTCAACCAACCCAACTTCCAGTCGGTCAACCAGCCGGTCAACCAACCTGTTAATCAACTAGACAACCAGCCCAACTTCCAGTCGGTCAACCAACCTGTCAACAAAACCCATCTTCCAGTCGATCAACCAGCCGGTCAACCAACCTGTCAACCAACCCATCTTCCAGTCGGTCAACCAGCCGGTCAACCAACCCATCTTCCAGTCGGTCAACCAACCTGTCAACCCACCCATCTTTCAGCCGGTGAACCAACCTGTCAACCCACCCATCTTTCAGCCAGTCAACCAACCCATCTTTCAGCCAGTCAACCACCATCCCAACCAACCCATGTTTATGGAACAAGATTCAGGTCAAGTATTCAGAATGTTGGCTCAACAAGTAAGTTTAGGACGTTTGCCTACGCCAGAACCAAATGTTTTCTCAGGGAATGCTCTTTTATATCCTGAATGGAAAAGTGCCTTTGAAGTTTTGATTGAGCGTAGGGGAATTCCACCAAATGAAATAATTTATTATTTGAAAAAGTATTTAGCTGGGCCAGCTAAGGAGGCTGTTGAAGGGTTCTTTCTATTGAATACACCAAATGCATATGAGGAGGCAAAGAAACTTATCGAGGAGAGATATGGAAACTCTTTTGTTATCACCAGTGCATTTAGGGACAAACTTGAGAGTTGGGGCAGAATACAGTCAAGAGACGGTAAAGGTTTGACAAAATTTGCTGACTTTCTTAGACAATGTGAAACTGCGATGACATCGGTTGATAGTTTGAAGATATTAAACGATGAGAGAGAAAATCAGAAACTGATTCAGAAGCTACCAGAATGGTTAGGGCACAGCTGGTGCAGAGTAGTAGCAGAACACAGAGAGAAAAGAAAGGCTTTTCCTCCGTTTTCACGGTTTGTAAAGTTTGTTGTACATGAAGCTAACATTCCATGTGATCCTGTTGCGTTTAATGTTGCTGAAACATGTAATGCCTGCATGGTGTTTTACGGAGAATTATGAATAAACTTCAGTCAAGGGACATCATGCCTGTTTTTTCTGAGTAAGCGGCTGCGAGGGGACCGCCACAGTAATGTTAAAAAAGTCGTTACTCATCAGTGATAGACGGCAAATCATTGTTCCATACATCATTAGAAAGCCAAAAGAATGCAGAATTAATTAAAAATAAACAATAAATTCAGTTACTTCATTTACATTGAGTTACGGACCTTTGAATATTGTCAACCCAGCATGCGTTTTGAATGCATTTGTATGTTTGCAAAATGCATTAATCATCAACAAAAGACTATTACCCAGAAGCTTTTGACTGAAATCATTACCTTTGTCAGGTCTTCAAGATAAAAGAATAAAATTGCTCGCGAACAGTCACTTACGGCAACGAGGAAGGGTCAAACTTTGCATTTTAAATATGTGGTGTTTTCTTGGATATGTTTAGAAGATCATTATTAAAGGGGCAGTAGCACGTTTTTTGACAATTTTATATTTTCAAATTTCCACTGATAATTGGACCTTAATGCTAAATGTATTACTTTGATAGTGTCAAAAATCTCATTACACAAGCCAATCATCCATAGTGAGAGGACAAAGTATGAAGATTCACATAAAATGCATTGGCAGCCATTTTTGTGTGAACACCTTTAATTCATTTTGGGTAATAAAAGGAATCGCATGACTTAACTTTTCATAATAATTTTGATTTATTACTGCTTTATTGAGTTTAGATACATTGTCTTAAGATTGGAACCATTTATTTTCATTTTCCTGACATCACCTTATATTCCCCCTAAAAACGTGCTACTGCCCCTTTAAGCAACTTCACATGACAAATACTTCTTGTATATATCATTAGAAAGCTAAAGGAACATACAATCTTGGATAAATCTCATTAAAATTAGACTAAACATTACATTGAAATTCGGAGCATTTAAATGTGGTCAATCCTACTTTCGCTTTGAATGATTATGATATATGAATGATTAATTTTTTTTATTTCATTGACGCATTCTGTTCTACAATGATTTTTTAACAAATTCACTAAAGATTATTATTATATGAAAGTTGATATTAAAGGAAATATGTGGACATTAAGTTAATAAAGTTGTTACTCCTTTACTATTTAAATTATCTAAACAAACTATAAATTAATGGATGCGCTTAAATTAAAGACAAAAATACTTTGTATGGTAACTTATAATCACAATCTTAACGATTAATGTATGAAGTTCATAAATTGCTTGTATGGGTCGTGAGCTGTTCTATATAACAGATGGAAAACAAGATGTGTTTGTGAAACACGAATGCCCCCGGATGCATATGTCAAGTATCAAAGACCTAGCTCTGACCAATCAAAAGTTATGACCAAGGTTAAAGTTTTTGTGGACAAACGGACAGACAGACAGACGGACAGACGGACGGACAGACGGACCGGTGAAAAACAATATACCCCCGGAATCTCCGATTCGGGGGCATAATAACGCTAAATTATTCATTTCTTGACCGATTTAGGTCAAATTTAAAATATAGATTCATCTCAACAAATTAAAAACAGTAAACGAGTGCAAAATTCAAGGTTTTGGAACTTCACTTCTTATCATAGGGCCCACTCCGAGATTCGAACCTGAGTTGGGAATTGTCTTATTTGATGTTTTGATGTCTTTTATGGATTGATTACCTCCCTTAGACCAGTGTTGACAAAGGATATTTACATTTTAGACTTCAAATGTCTGTACCTCCAAAATGGTTACAGATTATTCCACCAGCCTGGCTGCGCATCACTTGCAGCTTCTTAATTCTTGTTTGCACATACACAAATTATACATGAAGATACAGACAATTCTCTCTTCTATGCGATTGGAGAAAACAGACCGAAAATATATCCAATGGTTCGGGAGCAATTAATGCTTACGTTGGGGCCGTCGGCAAATTTGGTGGAAAAAAATTATATTTGCCACAGATGTCGCATCGCTTATCATTTCTTTACTTTTTCATGCTCATAAACAAAATATCAATGCAAATTAAGACAATTCTCTCCTCTACACACTGGTGAAAACAATACGAACATATCTTTATTGGTTTGGGAGGTACATGCATAGAGGGCGCAAGGAGATTGCTAATTTGGATGGAAAATGTGTTATTTCCGACAGATGTCGCATCGCTCACCATTTCATTACGTTTTTATGCCCATAAACACAATAAAATGCAAAATAAGACAATTCTCTCCTCTACACACTGGTGAAAAAAATATGAACATATCTTTATTGGTTCGGTTAAAATTAAAGCTGAAAGGAGAGTACCCTCAGTCATCTCGAGATAAAACTTGATATTTGAGACAGGTGTCGCATCGATTACCGTTTCTTTACTTTTTCATTCAAATGCACAAATGACACATTGAATTGAAGCTGGTTCTTCGCACTTTTCAATGATATAAACGATTTGAAATTGCGCCACCCCGTTCAAAACAAATGTGCTAAAGAAGGGCGGCATTTCACAACTTTTATAGTAAACAAGTTACTACGTTATTGTAGCCTCAACCATATTTGGTCTTTCCCAATTTGGCGCTTTTCTGTATCACTACGCGTGAGAACCCCTCCCATTTTCAATAACCATTCTTTTGTTCTCTACATCATGTGAAAGCCAAAAGTCTATAGATTTTTTTTAAATTTGACAGTAAATTCCTATATTTGTTTTACATTGAGTTACGGCCCTTTGAATATTGTCAAATCTGCTTTCGTTTTGAATTCAAAGAATATAGTTATGTTAAAAAAAGTCGTAACTCATCAGTGATAGACGGCAAATCATTGTTCCATATATCATTAGAAAGCCAAAAGAATACAGAATCTATTAAAAATTAACAATAACTTCAGTTACTTCATTTACATTGAGTTACTTCAACTTCCGTTTCTAACATACCGTATTTCCTCTAAGAAGCGCCCGTGCGCTTATCTTTTCAGCGCCCCTTTACCCCCCCCCTCCCCCCCCCCCCCCCCCCCCCCTACTAATTCACATACTAATCCGTTTAAAGTTTAATAATGTATAACATGGTTTCAAAATAATATGAATTAATTTTTATATATTTATATTATATATATCCATATATTAATGGAAGGATAGCCTACTGGTGTAAGAATTAATGTTAATTGTACCATGGAAACATGACTGTTTCTCCACATCAGACTGATAATCATTGAAGGATTTGAATTCACATCTAATATGATTGTCAACAAATCATATTTGTAACATGTTGAAACAGTATAACTACTTTTTCTTTAATATGGACCATCATAGTTTTCTTGTCATGCATAATAAAACACTCACTACTTTTTGCATTTTTACAGTGATTTCTCTTTTCATATCCTTACTTACGCGACAATAACCTTTTGGGCCAAATCGGCACATATATAAATGGCCCAACAAGGCCCAAAGTTTTAAAATTTAAGATTGATTTTTTTTTCAAAATGCACTTAGAGACCTGAAAGTTTTTTTTAAAAGATGTGAAATAAAAATTAATGCAAAAAAAGAATGAAATAATGACAAATTCGTAGTTCACGTGGTTTGGCCGCAATCTTGCTTTTGGTGCATATTCGACCGTTCCCTACTCGCCTTAGAGAATCTTCTTCTCTGAAGATACTAGAGAGCTGATCAGTGACACACGACAAATCATTCTTCCATGTCATTAGAAAGTCGAAAGGATATAGAATCATTTATAAATTAACAATAAATTCAGTTAATTCATTTACATTGAGTTACGGACCTTTGAATATTGTCAAATCTGCTTGCGTTTTGAATGCATTTGATAAAGTTCTGCATGTTTGAAAAAGTCATAACTTATCAACAAAAGACTATTACACACTGTCTTTCTTTTATCATCAGACAATTTTAATTATACCCCCGCCTTACAGCGTAAGCGGGGGTATATAGCGTTCATTCTTTCCGTCCGTCCGTCTGTCCGTCCGTCTGTCGTCTGTCCGTCCGTCCCAAAACTTTGTGCGGAGCAGATCTCCAAAACTATGCATGCTAGCCTCATCAAACTTCATACAGATGTCAACCATGATCCCTAGTTGTGCCTTTTGAGGGTGAGAACTATTTCTGAATTTTCATTTTTGCGGTTTCCATGGAAACGTGACTAAAAAGTGACTCTTTGAGGAAGTCGTTTTGTGCGGAGCAGATCTCCAAAACTATGCATGCTAGCTTCATCAAACTTCATACACATGTCAACCATGATCCCTAGTTGTGCCTTTTGAGGGTTAGACCATCACATTATTTTAATTTTTGGCGGTTTCCATGGAAACATGACTAAAACAGTGACTCTATGACCAAGTTCTTTGTCCGGAGCATATCTCCCAAACTATTCATGCTAGCTTCACCAAACTTCATACACTTATCAATCATGATCCCTAGTTGTGACTTTTAAGGGTTAGACCAACAAATTCTTTTTATTTTGTGCGGTTTCCATGGAAACATGACTAAAACAGTGACTCTTTGACAAAGTCTTTTGTCCGGAGCATATCTCCCAAACTATTCATGCTAGCTTCACCAAACTTCATACACTTATCAACCATGATCCCTAGTTGTGCCTTTTAAGGGTTAGACCAACAAATTCTTTTTATTTTTTGCGGTTTCCATGGAAACATGACTGAAACAGTGACTCTTCGACCAAGTCTTTTGTCCGGAGCATATCTCCCAGACTATTCATGCTAGCTTCACCAAACTTCATACACTTATCAACCATGATCACTAGATGTGCCATTTGAGGATTAGACCATCACATTTTTTTAATTTTTGGAAACATGACTAAAACAGTGATTCTATGATTAATTACTTTGTCCTGAACATATTTCATGAAATATACATCTCAGCTTCACCAAATTTGCTACATATGTCTTGTGATTGTGATTGCTGGATATGCCTTGTGAGAGTTAAACGATATATATGGATTTTCTTCTCTGTGGTTTCTTTGGAAAACATAACTTACAAAGTGACTCAACAAAAAATAATTTTGTCCTCAGTGCATTTTGTAGAATATTCATGATAACTACCTCAAATTTGAAACAAAGATCAACCATTATCTCTAGATGTACCCTTTTAATTGTAAAACCTATTAATGAATTCGGTATTTGGGTTTCAGTTGAAAGAAGACTTACACAAAGACTTACTGTATACTCAAGTAACATTGAAATACAAGAAATTGTCATGAAGAAGGACTAGACTAATCGTGGGGGTGACACGAAGTAATGGTCCATTTACTCGATAACGGTCGTTTCTTTGTATTCGCAATATTTAGATTATTTGGTTCTAACCACATGTAGTTTTCATTGATGATATTGATACTTATAATTTTTTTTCAATTTGATATCTGCACGTTTCAAGACGAGATGGTATCTTGCTGGATGAAACCATGAACTTTCTATCCCCATCCCCCACCCCTTTCAGAAGGTACGTTGGCCTGATCACGTGACCCCCTTTTCCCGCGTTTCGGCACCACATTTGGAAAAAATGGCAACACCAAACAAGCATCGAAAATGCGAGGAGGACCTTATAACCAAATCTGGGTTCTTGCACAATGTCTCACCCCTCAAAACCAGCAGAACCAATAACAGGTATTTCACGGCGACTATGCAAACAGAGAAAGATGACTTCCAACGCCTGATTAGCTTTAGCCCAGCAGTCCACGCAAGATTTCAGAGCGCTGCCAGTCAAAAGTAAGTATCATTGTGTAATGGGTTTTCAGTCAGATAAGGAATAAAGACCTGTATTTGAAAAATTACCACATGTATTGATGAGAAATTACTCTTAATCATTTATTGCCATATTATCTAATAGAAAAGTAATGAAAGTCAATTATATTTAACATGTGTACAACATATGGGTCATTCTCATGAAAAGGGTACAATTCTTGTCCCGAAGACTTTGTAAATAAATGTATTGTTTTATCTTCGAAAAACTTCCATATCCTTGTAGATTTCACCTACCTTTAACCTGTTGATGGCTTAAACGGTGTTAATATTGTGTTTTTCAATGACATTTTTTCACTAAAATGCAACAAAATACTAAATTTTTGTTGTCACACACACCAACTGCTAATATTCAAAATCTATTTGTAATTGCTTTTATGTATATGTTTACATATTTTGATACAAAATGAACTTGTAAGAATGCATTGTTGGTTAAACCCATTTCATTTCTATTATTTGAGTACTTTTTGTGACAAAAATATGCCTGTCCCTCGAGTTCATGTCTCTGATGTTAGTACCAACGTATAAAAGTGGGCAATAAATGTTCCCTTTCAAGGGTATAACCCATATTTGGCAATGATTTCACTTCTTGTCAAGGATTGACAGGGTGCCGTGAGGTTTGAGAGGTACTAAAGAGGGAAAGACTCAAAGTTGCTGATGAAGAGATATGTGATTAGAAACTCTTAACCTTAAATGTCTTTGGTATTCCAAGCATTTTAGCAAAGAGATGCAATAATAAGTTTTTACTTTTGTTCTGGGAATGTCTAAAAACATGGGAACAATCCCCAAACACTGTTCCATCATGATTTAGGAAACAATCATTTCATTCAAATGGAATAATGTAAGATTTGTCTATGGTGTTACCGTCTCTGGTGTTACCATCAAACATGGTAACACCATAGACCCATTTTAGTAACACCATAGACAAATTGTGACATAAATTTGTTAAAATGATGCACCTAAAATAAATTGTTGCAAACTAATTTACTATACACTTTCAACACGTTTCCCATAAGAATGGTGCTTGTAATTTATTAGTTGCTTACATAGAAAGATGACAATATATGAAATTTGTCAGCTGTAACACCATAGACAAAACTTTAGTAACACCACAGACAAAAAACAGTAATGAACACAGTCCTATTTTTGTCAATATATCCACTGAGTCACTGACAGAACAACGTTATGTTTTGTTCATAAATGATCTGTTTGACAAAGGTACCCACATATTTATTCCGAAAATTTGGATAATATTGCACAAAGGTAACACCACAGACAGGTAATACCAGAGACATTTATTCCAAAAATTATGTTTCATTATTATTTAAAATGATATTAGGCAAGTGTTATTTCATTAATGTTTAACATTGAATCATTCCAAGATATTGGTAATTGTGCTATTATCTAATATAGCTTGTTGCAGAGCTTGCGAGTTGAATAATTTGGTTCAATGGTAACACCACAGAGAATATCCAGTAACACCACAGACAATATCCAGTAACACCACAGAAAATGCACTCTCAGATTCTCTTTTATATGCTCAACAAATGTATTTAAAAGATGAAATTTACATATACTGGGTATATACTTTGTGTTCATCCGGATACTTAGTTTAGACATAAAGAATTTAATCAAACTCAACATATAGATATATTGATAAGAAAAGGTTAACCAGAGATATATCTATTTACCAATAACTGTGGTGTTGCTGTTTTTTCATCATTTATCATATTATGGTTATCAAAAAAAACATATATGAATTAGAAAGTTTCTAAAATGGCATGATCATTCCTTTTCTCCTAAAAACTGAAAAGAGGAAAAACAAATTCTGATGTTTATAGTGGTACCACCAGAGACATTTTATTTTCAAAGGGTTATTATTTTCTATTTAAAAAAAATTACAAACGGTTGTTGAGCTCTGATTTAATCTTTTCTTGATACTTCAATGTTTACTCTTTAAAGTTCCTAAAATAAAAATATGTTCTGTAATGGTCAATTTTGCTATTTTTGTACTCCTGAAAATGTGCCCTTTTCATGAGAATGACCCTTATATAGAATGCTTTTAACATAACTTTTGACTTCTGACTTTGGAAGTAGTGTCATGTGTTTTCAGTCACTTTCTTCAACCTCTGTTATTTAGAATTTGCAGGACATTTTTTCAAAGGTTTATGTTCCATAATGACACAGAAAGTTGACATAAGTCTGACTAAAACTATTTAATTGATATATTTTAAGTAACTATTATTCTACATGAAAACAACTTTCATTCATCAAATTTCATTATTAAAAATAAAAAAAACCCCACAAAACACTGGGTTTAGAAGGTGACCTAACTATTTTCCGACAAGAATATCAGTTCTGATAGTTTAAGTTGCTTTGATAAATGCTTCTCTTGGATTTTGTCCATAGTTTTTAGCTCATCAGGTCTGAAAGACCCGATGGGCTTATGGCATGGCAAGGCGTCTGGCGTCCGTCCGTCCGTCCGTCCGTCCGTCCATCCGTAAACTTTTCACATTTTCGACTTCTTCTCCAGAACCAATGACTCTAGAGAGCTGAAATTGGATGTGCAGACTCCTTGGCCAATGAGGATTCTAAATTGTAGATTTCGTGACCCCATGACCCCAAATGGGGTCACAAGGGTCAAAACTTTAAAATCCTATTTTCATCTTCTTCTCCAGTTCCATAAGGTCTAGAGAGCTGAAATTTGATGTGCAGACTCCTTGGCCAATGAGGATTCTAAATTGTAGATTTCGTGACCCCATGACCCCAAATGGGGTCACAAGGGTCAAAACTTTAAAAACCTATTTTCATCTTCTTCTCCAGTTCCAAAAGGTCTAGAGAGCTGGGAAAGATATAAAAATGATATGCAAAAGTCTTAGTTATTGATAATTGGTATATAACGGGTAAATCATTGACATGCAGGTTTGATGTATTTATACAGTACGGCAACATATTCCAGGTAAACATTGAACTTGTACCATGTTTTAATCACAAAAGAATGCAAGGAACATGACAAGATATTATACTCTTGCTCGTTTTTAAAACATTTATTTATCTATTATTTATATGTGTTCTTTAAGATAATTCATATCGTTAATAAAGCTAGACAAAACCGTATATTGAATAATCTGTCCGACGACTGGGTCGTTCTGTAGGGAAAACGATGTTTTACATTAAAGTGCGCAGCGCACACATTCAGCAATTCTTATCATATCATGGAAACTACACTGCACAAAGATGTACAGAGTTTATAATGTAAGCTCCTTGCATCGATTTCTTTTTGTGTGTCGATGACGTCAGATTTCCAAATAAAATGGCGACCCCCATCATCGCTCAAAGACGAAGGTTTAAAGTTCTGTAAATACTTAACTCGTTGAAAGAAAAATTTAATAATTAATTATACCCCCGCTACGACGTAGTCGGAGTATATAGCGCTCCACGATTCCGTCCGTCCGTGCTCGTTTCTGGAGCATTACTCTAAAACTATCCCACTTCGAAACTTCAAATTTGGTATGGCTGTAGCCTACATGATGCTGCTGTGCATTTTAGGGGTTTCACCTCCAACGTTCAAATAATTTTTGACATTTTGACCAAAAAACGTCCGATTTATTGGACTTTGTCTCGTTTCCGGAGCATAATTAAAAAACTATACCACTTGGAAACTTCAAATTTGGTATGGCAGTAGCCTATATGATGCTGTTGTGCCTTTTAGGGGTTTCATCTCCAATGTTCAAAATTGTTTTGAATTTTTTTACCAAGAACAGTCAGATATTCAGACTTTTTGTTGTTTCCGGATCATAATTTAAAAACTATACCACTTGGAATTTTCAAACTTGGTATGGCAGTAACCTATATGATGCTGTTGTGCCTTTTAGGGGTTTTAATTCATAATAATTTTTTTAAGTTCAAATAATTTTTGAAATTTTGAACCAAAACTGTCCGAAAACAGTACTAAAAATTATATGACTTGGACACTTCAATCATGAATTGATTTTACTTGTATCATATGATAAAAGGTAAGGAAGACCAATTTATTTTGCATTGATGATTATATTCATTATTGCTGAATATTGCTTTTTTATGACCAGAACTTTAAAAACATTTTTAAAATTTGCTTTTGCAATGGACTATTATATGGAACACTATTGTGATACTCATAATATTGGACACTGTATGAACATAGAACATGACTGATGTTGTTACCACTGCAAAGAATACATATTTTGGAATATAAATTGACCTACATGGAACTGAATGGAAGGTGAGAGTTTGTTGAAAAACATTTATTATCATAGTTATACCAGTTCACACCTATTTAGACAAATTAAATTTTAATGTTATTTTCTATATCATGTGAAAAATATGGTAACAATCCTACGACCTATCAGATCATATGACTTTTCACTATTTTCGTCAAAGAAAGGCGGTCAAACTACAGGCGGGATATGTGAGCTGTGCTCACTTTTGCCTTGTTTTGTGAGAATGTCTTTTATAACTCAAAGCAATGAAATAATGAAAACATACATTCTTTTATGTGAAACTGTCAAAAAAGTACAAAGTAATTTAAAGTAACAGGGTAAGTTAACTAATTAAAATGATATTTATACCCATGTCATTTTGTAATCATCTTTAACTGATGCCTCAATACAACTACAGTGTACACAATACTAATCTATGTAATTGAAAAGATTAATTATCTTGTGACATAGTAATAGAATTGTCCCCCTTGTTTTTAATGACCCACCCACAATGGCAAATGTTCCACTAGTTTAATCATTAATGCCTCATGGGCCCAGGGCCCACTTCATCTGAAAAGAAAAATGGACACTGCACATACGACATACATATTGTCTTACATAATGCATTCATAGTAAACATGTACAAATTCAGAATGCAGCCAACTTTTTTTTCAAATAGTAAATGTAATATTGACCAATATTTAGAAAACATTTCAGATTCAGTTGACAAAAATACATATTTTGACATGTCACAATAATGTTTAATTTTCAAACTAAGTAATCAAACTTTGGTTTAAGACCCTTTAGGCTGCATCTATTAATATATCTTTTGACAAGTAAAATGATTACATTTCCAGTATTATTGTTTTTTTTCTTTTCATTCCCAAAATGAAATTCTGTTAGTAAATTTAAGATTCAATCATACTGATTTCAACCATAATTCTTTTTCTTTCCACAGTCATAAAATAGGTTTACAATTCCATGAAATGTGATTGTTTCCACATCCTTTTTACATGCATTTCTAATATTCAATTTTATAAAGAAATGGTTTTGTTGGAAGAGTATTATACATAATTCTGAATATCAACCATCTCAAATCTGCACCTTTAAAACATTTCTTGGCAATGATATTAAACATTTTGCAATCATTCTCTTCAATAGCAATTTGTAGAATTTTTTCCCATTTTCAATAACTTGGCAAGCAAATAAATTTTGAGTTTGATTAAGGGCCTTAGAGGCATATATTGTATTACTCTCAAACATTGTGTCAATCTTTGAAATATTAAAAGGATAAATAGGATCAGACAACATCCTTTTGAATTTCTGTATCTTCAGGGATCAGCTACAGAGCCAATGGCTCTATTCTTTTATTATATCTTTGTATACATCTGAATCTGGAAGCTCCTGCAGGGATAGAAACTAACTTGAAATGGTCACTAGCCATTTGGGCTAGTGGTTTTCAGATCTTACTAGCCCAGCCCACTTTCAACTAGCCCAGTGACAAAAAGGACACATTTCATAACAACATCATAAAATGATAAATCTTTATTTCAGCAGATTTGTTTTTAATTACCCGATAATCCAGAAGCCTTACTGTTACATATCAAGGGAATGGATGAACGAGGATAGCGACTCACTTCAGCGTTTACGAAATGAAAAAGAACTTTGATGTTTGATGATAAATATCTTTTATCAAATTGAATAATTTGAAATAAATTGATATTAATTTTTTATTGTTTAAAATTACCATATCCTCGCAGGTATAAGACC
The DNA here is from genome assembly GCA_916613615.1 of Steromphala cineraria. Lineage (NCBI taxonomy): Eukaryota > Metazoa > Mollusca > Gastropoda > Trochida > Trochidae > Steromphala > Steromphala cineraria. Next base: position 85,257 of record CAKAJN010000025.1, on the reverse strand, counting down.
AGGGTCCCGGCAAACACATATCTTGAAAATAGAGGCATATGGTCTTTAAACCGCGTGAGACCCTAACCAAGAAATTCATTGATGCGAGTTGCATTGAAAATTGACATCGATACTTGTGGTGGCACGTGGTCCTGTGCAAAGCTCAGTCGACCGCTATCAGTATAGTTCATCAACAACGGGCGCGTCTCGCTGTAAGAGTGAGTTACTCGCTCACTGCTGAATAAACTGAGAGTTTAAAGGGTTGATTCCCTGCCCCACACTGAGACACCAGTTGAGAGACTTATGGTGTCACCTTGGGAAAGTGACTCTATTCAAAATGTGCCTCTGTTCACCCAGCAGGAAATGGGTACCTGGTAAAGAGTTGTGTTGGTGGTGACCTTCTAGCAACATATATGTCAGCTTGGGTTAGACCAGGGTAATGGAGCATGGAGCGCTCTGAGTCTGCAATGCGGAGATTTAGCGCTATATAAAAGCTATCCATTATTATTATTATTATTATTTATTACTTCGACTGTTGTTCAGGTCTTCTTAAATATCAAATGACACTTTTTTCCAGACCTTTTATATTAAAAAAAATCATAAAAGAAATTGCAATTGCTAACTTACATTGTTTGTTGTTTGTTTTAATCAGATAACATAATATTATTTTCATAAACACGAACGTGAATAATCAGTCGACAGCTTTTGCTGCAGGTGTTTACGGGTAGAGAGATATTTGTTACAAGCCATTTCATTGGTCCAGAAAAGTAGGTCAACCAAACAACAAGTCGATTTGAAAACGCTGTGTGAAATTGAAACGTGGTTGTAATAAATTAATGACAACATATTGTCGATACAATATTAAATGTCTACAAATTCAAATACTTGTTCAACATTTTCGATATATTACATTTTTAAAAACAACATGCAGTTAATTGAAATATTTACTTAAATAAAATTAGAGGAAAACCTTTCAAAAATATTGATAATGAGCAAGGAAGAATATTAATAATGTTATTTGTCGTCAAGAAATTACGATTGAGATTCCAAGAACAATAAAACAACGTGCTTTCGCGAAAGTATATTTGACAAAGATTTCTTTGAACTTCCATTAAATATGATAGATAAGTTTGGAATTATGACATATTAAACATTTAAAATGGATAACAAGCCTTATAAAGCCATAGTTCTTGATAATTTTTTGAGAATCAAATATTTCAATTCTCGATCGCTGATGCAAGTGAAGCCACATACATCGTGATTTCTGCCGAATTTTAACAGCATTCGTGAATAATGCATGAATTTTAAAACAATAGGCCTATATTATTATATTTCTATTAATTCACAATGCATATAATCATACAAACAACAAAAGGACAATGTATTTTTATTTTACATGTTCGATACTGAAATGACATAGATGTAAACTTATGTGCGTTTTGCTTCCGGTGTAAACATCCCTTACTCGATTGTGAAAATTGGTGGTGGGTGGTCTTTTGTTCGATTATGGTCTTATACCCGCGAGGATACAATCTATTTAAATTTTTTTCAGTATGATCAAAAGACGAGGTCGCCATACAGGCTAGTTGATTTTTAAATTGATTCGCCCGTATGAGATCTTACACGCCATGGGCGAGCAGGGGAGCGTTAGTTTCTATCCCTTTCCTGTGATCACTAACAAATGCATATTTTTTTTCTTTGCAGAAGTCCTGTAAAACTTGTCCAATGTGACGTTACGCCAAACCAAAGAAACGAAGGAGTCATGGACATCATGTTCACGAAACGTTCACTGTTCAGCTATCAGGATTCAGTATCATTTCATCATCGAGAGCCTTTGAAAGAAGACCCACAAACACAAGAACCAGCTGTGGATTTCCAAATTTGTGATTTAATGCAGCAGATCACTTCTCAAAAGGTATGTGTTATCATGTGCCTAATTAAAGTTTTCTATTCAACTTTTATATACTGTTACTCCTTGGGTAATGGGAAACCTCAAGCAATTTTGTAGTTAAACAAATAGATATTTTCACTTGCCCTAAGATCTCCATATCAGCGTCAAAACAAAAACAAATACGAAAAAGACCAAACATATCAATGTATTCATAATTGAATCACATTCATGTAACCAGACTGGCTGGACTCAATTAATACACAAACGATCAAAACGTGAAAACAATTTGTTACCTTAATCGTTAATCTCCTCATCATTTATTTGAAAGATCATTTAGCACAACCCAACCGTGACACGTTATGTTACATGATCCCATTGAAGTAACATGGGTCTACATGTCATTATGACTATGTCTCCCCCCGAACGGTCGGGAGACATTGGTTTTAGCTGAGTTCCCGTCGGCATTGGCATTCCTATTTCGTTTCCGCAGCATATCTCTAAAACTATGTGACCGATCATCATACCCTTCTCTCCATATCATGTAGATGTGCCTTTTGAAGGTTATAGATTTTTAGCTCATCTGGCCTGTAAGGCCCGATGGGCTTATGGCATGGAATGGTGTCCGGCGTCCGTCCGTCCGTCCGTCCATCCGTCCGTAAACTTTGTGGAATTTCGACTTCTTCTCCAGAACCATAAATCCTAGAAACCTAAAACTTTGTGTACATACTCCTTGGCTAGTGAGGATTAAAAAGTGTAGCTTTGGTGGCCCTGTGACCCCTAATAAGGGCCACAGGGGCCACGCCCTAAAAACCTATGTTCATCTTCTTCTCCAGAACCATGAGGCCTAGAAACCTAAAACTTTGTGTGCAGACTCCTTGACTAGTCAGGAGTAAACATTGTAGCTTTGGTGGCCCTGTGACCCTTAATAAGGGCCACTGGGGCCACACCCTAAAAACCTATTTTCATCTTCTTCTCCAGAACCATGAGGCCTAGAAAGCTGAAACTTTGTGTACAGACTCCTTGACTAGTGAGGATTACAAATTGTAGCTTTGGTGGCCCTGTGACCCCTAATAAGGGCTACAGAGGCCACGCCCTAAAAACCTATTTTCATCTTCTTCTCCAGAACCATAAGGCCTAGAAAGCTGAAACTTTGTGTACATACTCCTTGGCTAGTGAGGATTAAAAAATGTAGCTTTGGTGGCCCTGTGACCCCTATTAAGGGCCACAGGGGCCACGCACTAAAACAATATTTTGATCTTCTTCTCCAGAACCATGAGGCCTAGAAAGCTGAAATTGTGTGTACAGACTCCTTGACTAGTGAGGATTATAAATTGTAGTTTCTGTGGACCTGGGACCCCTAATAAGGGTCACAGGGGCCACACCCTAAAAACCTATTTTCATCTTCTTCTCTAGAACCATGAGGCCTAGAAAGCTGAAACTTTGTGTACAGACTCCTTGACTAGTGAGGATTATAAATTGTAGCTTTGGTGGTCCTGTGACCCCTAATAAGGGTCACAGGGGCCACACCCTAAAAACTTATTTTCATTTTCTTCTCTAGAACCATAAGGCCTAGAAAGCTGAAACTTTGTGTACAGACTCCTTGACTGATGATGATTATAAATTGTAGCTTTGGTGACCCTGTTGCCCCTAATATATATAAAGCATAATTGATAATGAAGCCTGATGAGCTACAGAGCCAATGGCTCTATTTTTTACAATTTAATTTTTTTTTATTCTATAGCAACAATTTGGACTTAGTCTTTTTTAAGGGTTGGGTTAGTTTCTGGAGCATAACTCTGAAAGTTGACCAATCTTGACCAATTTTGGTATACACCCTCTCTATATCATGAAGATGTGCCTTTTGGTCTACAGATATGACCCTATGAGTCAATTAAGGGACTCGCTACTAAAAAATTTTGTGAGTCCAAGCTGATTTAAATGAGTCCTTTAATAATTAAGCACATAGTATCACAAAAAAAAACTATGCATCCCAGGACTGACAGCTTAAATTTCTATGAGTCCTTTCTAAATTTGTTGAGTATTTGAAGCAGGACTCGCAGGTAAATTTATCCCTGATTTGATTTTAAAGGAGATGGTGAACTTTTGGATCCTATACCATAAATTATCAGATGAATATTTTATCTATTTCCATTTCTGTATAAATTACAGGTATCTGAAATAACATCACCTTTATACTTAATTTTAAGATTCATGACCCTGTGGCCCCTACAAAGGGGAAACAACATTGGCTACATTCTAGTCTACAGTATGATTGAAAGTGAAGCCTGATGAGCTACAGAGCCTATAGCTATATCCTTTATTTTCAACTTTGTTGTTTACCAATATCAGAATTTCTCCGACCAATTGCAGGAAGACCAATTGCAGGAAGACGGGTAAAAGATTATGTGATATGTATCATATAGCCAAAAATATGCATTTTCACACCTGTATCAAAAGGAATGAATACCAAATTTTCAAATACGAATCTAAAACTCAAAAGCTTATCTGGTGCTCTTCTCATATTGAGACTAGACATTTCACAATGTTTCTAATTATTTAACAACAAGCCAAACCATGTAAACGTGCCAACAACTGGTTTATATTGCCTTTATTATGAAATTTTGCATCTTGTTTTCAATGTATTTTTCTTGTTGCAGGGGAATGTTAAAGCAAAAGTGATAACCACATTGGTCCATGAAGAAGAAGTCCCAACCAAATATGGCCAACGGAAGATGAGAAAAGTTTTGATTGGTGACAACAGTGGAACAATTCCATTATGCTTGTGGGAAGAACAACGCATGCTTGTGCAAGAAGGACTCTCTTATCAATTTGAACAAGTCACTGTCAACCAGTTCAAAAACTCGAAATATCTTTCTTCTGTTCACGCAACCAAGATAAAGCTCATTGATGACATTGAAGTTGATGATGAGTGTGCACAAGAAATTACATCGACAAGCATCCTATCAGTTAATGTTTCACGGTTGACAAGATGCCCCTCTTGTAGAAATGAAGTTACAATAAATGTCGGCCAACAAACAATGAAATGCCAAAAGTGTAGAAACAGATCAGCTGTTTCAAATCTGGTAGTAGATTTGACATGTAACATCACAGTCATGGTGAACAAAACACCAACAGAATTGAGAGTACCAGCAACAATTCTAAAACCCCTTCTCACAAAACTTGACTGTGCTATTGACAATTCGGATACCATTGAGGACTTCCTCTTGATGGCTGGAGAATTCAACATAAAATACCATCAGACAGAAGTCATTGCCATGGAAAAAAACTGAATCTTAAACTACATATCGGATACCTTGTGAGAATTTTTTGAATCTCATGTGGCACCCATAATCAGGCCCACCAAACAAACGGCAAACAAATCTTCAAAACTGAATTAAAAAACTCTAAAACGGAACATAAATCGACCAAATAGGAGGAAATATCCTCAAAAACTGAAAACATACCCTCTCAATGGGAGCAAATGCTTCCGAATAAGAAAACAAATCGCTTGTAATGGAAGCAAAACCTCTTTATCGGCTACAAAAGCAGCAGAGAACGGTCGCAGAGCGTTCGTAACGGTCAACAAACCACTCAAAAACGGTCTACAATCCATCCCAAACTGTCCTCAAACCGCCTCCAAAATGGCGGCCCGGGGAGAAAAACCTTTGTAAGTTATGTTTCGTGCCACTACGACTTGTCACGCTTGCATTTCAGCATAATTTGGTCCCAAATGTCGCTGGAGTGCGGGAGGGGGTTTATAAGCTATATCCCGATGTGGGAAGTTACGGAAAGAAGTCGTAGTGGCACGAAACATAACTTACAAAGATTTGTTTTTCTCCCCGGGCCGCCATTTTGGAGGCGGTTTGAAGACAGTTTGGGATGCATTGTAGACTGTTTTTGGGTGGTTTGTTGACCGTTACGAGCGCTCTGCGACCGTTCTCTGCTGCTTTTGTAGCTGATAAAGAGGTTTTGCTTCCAATCCAAGCGATTTTTTTTCTAATTCGGAAGCATTTGCTCCCATTGAGAGGGTATGTTTTCAGTTTTTGAGGATATTTCCTCTTATTTGGTTGATTTGTGTTCCGTTTTAGAGTATTTTTATTCAGTTTTGAAGATTTGTTTGCCGTGTTGTATGGTAGGCCTGATAATGGCCAAAACAAATACATATTGTGTTTCAGATCACCCAATAAAATAAGATTAGGATGTTTTTGGTACTTTTCAGCTCATTAGGCCTGTAGGGCCCAACATGCTTATGGCATGGTGATCAGCATCCGTCCGTAAACTTTGTGCGTTCATCTCCAGAATATTAAGGCCTAGAAAACTGAAACTTTCTGTAAGACTCCTTGACTAGTGAGGATTATAAATTGTAGCTTTGGTGCCCTGTGGCCTTTATTAAGGGCCACAGGGGCCCTGCCCTTAACTTGTTTTTATCTTCTCCAGAATATTAAGGCCTAGAAAACTGAAACTTTGTGTACAGACTCCTTGTCTAAGTGATGATTATAAATTGTATCTTTGGTGCCCGGTAACCTCTTTTCATCTTTTCAGAAACATAAGGCCTAGAAAGCTGGTTATAAAGTGTATAGATTCCTTGTACAGATAGTGATTAGGCTTCATGAAAAATATTAAATGTTTCTCGGGCAGATTTTTTTCAAATGTGATGAGGGCAGGAGGACTTTATTTTTATTTTTTGTTGGTAAATATGACGCAGGAGGAACACATTTTATTTTTTTACCTGGATTATACATGGAATGTGCATTAAGGTGAAAAAGGGTATTATTTCAGAGTTTTTAGAACTATCATTTTGATTGATAAATATGTGTTTTGGTTTTTGGAATAAATTATAATAATGATGCGGATTATTCAATAATAATTTTTGTAAAAGACAGTAAAAAGCTGTCACACGCACATAAAAAAGTGATGCGCCCGAGCCCGAGAAACATATAATTTTTTTATTTAGCCTTATCATAATTTCTAACTTGGGTTGACCTGTGGCCCCTTTGCTGTAGATGTCACACCCTATTATAACATATTTTTATTTTGTTTTCAAGAGGCAAAAGGCCTAGAAAGCTTAAATTTTGTGTTGAGACAATATATTCTTCTGTAATATACAGAAAAATTATACCCATCCTTACCAATATGGTTACCTGAAACACAATATTTATTCTGTTGTTCGTCACAGTTTTTCTTTTTGCATAATGTGTTAACTTCAGTAAATGTTATGTTATTTGAAATGTGATTATAAAACTCACTTTCTGTTTCATTTTATTTGATATGTAAACCAAAGTTTCAAAAGTGGGTAACCTTCAGATCAATCTTTAAACATTGGCCAGTCAGGGGGTCCATCTTAAAACTATCTTCTATGCTCACAACCCTATGAATGCTGGAAATCTCAAATTTTATGATAATCAACTTTACACTAAACAAACAAGATGTAACCATTTCAGTGTTCGATGTTCAAACAATAAGGGTTTCGATAGGGTAATTTTTAGGTAGATACTCCAAAACCAAAAGCAAATGAATATTCTTAAATACTTTATAATACTTTTTCTGCCATTACTCTGCCTCTAGATATACAGAGCTTTTCTAGCAACTACTTAGTCTAGCCTGTCATGAAACTCAAACAAACAGACCTGTGATATTCTTCAAGATAGTTATATTTCCTCTGAATACACAATTCCGAGTTACCTGTATGTGTCAATAACAAAATGATGCGTGATCATCTCATATGGTCGTTTCCTGTTACTATTTTATGCTTCATAGTGTTCATAGTCATATAGAAAAAAAGATATGTTCAAATTTTTAGTTTAAGACAAATCATTTGACATTGGCGGCATTGAAGGGCATACACATAGTGATGTAAATAGTTATAACTAGGCTGTTGTGGTGAAGTATATTAGAATATTGAGTCAAATGTGGAGATCATTGAGATGAAAGATACATATGCCATAAACCACTCTTTCCACTTCACCTAAGAACTCAAACTTTTTGTTGTAGTTTTACTGAATCTGTTGGCCAAAATTAGGGCATGAGGGACAATGCCCCAGAAAAGTATTTCAAAAATTCTTTTTTTGAGACAACAGTATACAAGATGAAAATCTTGTGTACGGTTATGTGCTCAAATTGGATCATCACTTACATTTAGTTTCTTTTAATTCTTACAAATCCTTTTTATTTATTAGCTCATCAGGTCTGAAAGACCCGATGGGCTTATGGCATGGCAAGGCGTCCGGCGTCCGTCCGTCCGTCCGTCCAACCGTCCGTCCGTCCATCCGTAAACTTTTCACATTTTCGACTTCTTCTCCAGAACCAATAACTCTAGAGAGCTGAAATTTGATGTACAGACTCCTTGGCCAATGGGGATTCAAAATTGTAGATTTCATGACCCCATGACCCCAAATGGGGTCACAGGGGTCAAAACCTTAAAATCCTATTTTCATCTTCTTCTCCAGTTACAAAAGATCTAGAGAGGTGAAAAGTTGTGAGTAGACTCCTTGGCCAATGGGGATTCTAAATTGTACATTTCTTGACCCCATGACCCCAAATGGGGTCACAGGGGTCAAAACTTTAAAATCCTATTTTCATCTTCTTCTCCAGTTACAAAAGGTCTAGAGAGCTGTAAAGTTGTGAGTATAGATTCCTTGGCCAATAGGGATTGTAGATTTCGTGACCCCATGACCCCAAATGGGGTCACAGGGGTCAAAACTTAAAATCCTATTTTCATCTTCTTCTCAAGTTCCAAAAGGTTGAGAAAGCTGAAAAGTTGTGAGTAGACTCCTAGGCCAATGGGGATTCTAAATTGTAGATTTTGTGACCCCATGACCCCAAATTGGGTCACAGGGGTCAAAACCTTAAAAAGCTATTTTGATCTTTTTCTCCAGTTCCAAAAGGTCTAGAGAGCTGAAAAGTTGTATTTAGACTCTTTGGCCAATTAAGATTCTAAATTTTACATTTGGTTACCCCTTGACCCCAAAACCTTCAACTATTTCTATCAAAAGTCTTATGAGCTACAGAGCCAATGGCTCTATTTTTTATTTCTATATTTATTTATTTATATATTTTTGCCATTGCAGGCTGAAATCTGGTTTGCAAACTTATCATTTTTAGGAAAAATCCACATTCTGATATTTTGTTCTATGTTGTTTCTTTAGGAACAGATCTTGAGTACAGACTTCTTGTGCATATTGGTTATTAGGTACATTTTGTAATATACAGCACAAACAAAGTCTGGACATGATCTATTTAACTTTTGTAGAGTTCAAGAAAAGCTCTCTGTGTGCAAGCTCATTGAGAATAACAATCAAAGATTTGTTTACCCAAGGAGGCTATCAGATCTGCACATTTTAGAAAAGTTGATTTAACTTCATATCATTTAGCTAAATCTTCATGAGATACAAATGTATCGTTTTCAAATTAGCAGTAATTAACATATTTCATGAATGATAATACATTGTTCCAGGTTGATGTGTTCTTGTGAAATTTTTATTGCCAAATCATAGTTATGAAACACACTGTACTTGACCAATATTGTCAGTTTTGTCAGGACTCTTAAGTTCACCATATTTGAAGGGTTTGAAGTAATGACCTCAAACTATTTTTGTTGAAGCAAATACACCATATGGAAAACTATTAGTGTTATTGCTAGTGGAGAGGCATTCTGCCTCTTTGACCTTTAGCCAGCAAACCAGAAAACTTCAATCTCTTATGTTTGTTAAGGATTAGTGCCATATGTTTACAGTTGAAAGTTAATTTCTGGTTGATGTCCTGCCTTAATGTCTCTATTGTCCCTGCCCTCTAGTGATAAACTAGCCCCACATCAACTGTAAACATATGGCAATTACTAAATCACAGGCTAATGTGTTTTAAGTTTTAATAATTTGTTACATGGTTAAAAAACAATATCTATTGAAGGATAGTGATGAAAGAATTTTCCTTCTACCATGAAAACATGACTGTTTCTCCACATCAGACTGATGTGTATTGAAGTCACATCTGATAAATATGACTTTGTGAACATATGTTCTTAGTATCATGTTGAAACAGTAACTGTGTACATGAAAGTTTTGTTTAATCTGTACCTTCATGATTTTATTTTTATTCTAATAAAACACTTGCTTCGTTGTGGAATTTTTCATTGATTTATCTTTACAAACTTAAGTTAGTTTCTAATTCTCATCAAACACAGATGGAAAAAACAAACCCATGACATGTGGTAAACTCCAACCTCTTTTGCATTTAGAACCATTTAAAGGGTAAATTGGAAGACGTTTGACTATATGAATTCAAAGTTAATTAAACTGATAAGCGTTATATCAGAAATACCATTTAAAGTCCTATTGATATTTAGGAATGTTATAAGTATTTTGAATCTTGCATGTTCATGAAATTAAAGTTCTCAAAACATCAAATGTGCACTTTGAAAGTAAAACATTTGTGATGTACGTTAGATGATTCCACAAAAAAAGAAACGGTGATTGGAGAGCAAAATTGAAATTTTTTACCTCTGCGTGTGATCATATTGAGATAACCCAAAAAAGTTCCATGTTTTGTGACACATTCCGTTGCAACTACAGAAAACCAAGATGAGTAACATGGAAAATATATTTTTTTAAAAACTCGACTGAGTAGCCCACTAGTATGTAAGACTTTGAAAAAGGTTCATAGTTCTCCCTAGGTTGTTGCAGCCAAGATTTTGTTTGTGCAGTTTCACCTTTCAACCGCTGCACTCTTAAATGAATTACATTTGTCTGTGAAACTTTTCATATCCCATTACTGTTAGAAGGGGATATTTTGACATGTTCAATTACAAGGTCAAGGTCAAGATTTAAGAATTCACTCAAAAATCCCTTGTAAACAAGCAACGTGAAAGTGGCAAGATAGCACAATGGTTAGCTAGCCTGTTCGCCTACATAGCCAGGGTTCGAATCCCAAACGGGATTGGCTACTCAGGAGATTAGCTCCCGAGATTAACCGTGACCAAGGAGTTTATCTCCCTAACTCCTGGTGCATCACCAAGCAATCATAGACTCTATCTCCTGTACCACTCTGCTGTGTAAACATAAAACAAGAGTTTTGTTAAATTGCAAGATTTTACTTTTCACTTGGATTGTTTGCAACGACAACGATTTTATTGGTGACTAATTGAGACAATATTGTTATCTTCTCTCCTGATAAAAACACTCAGCATTATGGGTTCAAATTGTTTGGATATGAAATGTGGTCGTTCATGTGGATTCATTACTGATGATTGATGAGCTATGAGACTGAGTTATCAATCAGTGCCATTGTGATTAGACTTAATTAAAAAATCGACTTATGCTTGATTAGCAGGTTTTGGCAATATTGTTGCCTAATTGCTGTTAATTCAAATTCAATGCAACAATTATAGACAGACTGACAGACAAGTTTGTATTTATATGTTGACTGATTGTTAAGTGTTCTTTCCAGGGGCCGATTCTTGGTTTTTGTCATTGCGCCCATTGTGGATAGATAGATAGATAATTGTTTATTTGAGTCTCACCTCACAAATATAAACACAATATAATTCATCAAACATACAGTACATAAAAATAGTGAGCCACCCATACAGGGTTACGAGAGACTATAAAATACAACATAAATCATGCACATATAAACAGACGGATAAAATAAAAATAAAAATAAAAATTTGACATGCTCAGAAGAAAAATATCTTATGACGTAAATAAAATACTGCTACGTTTTCGTAATATAAGATTGCAGGTTTTGGCACTTTCAAATATCACAGTTCGGCTGGAGAGAATAAAACACACTTTCTGAGTATCACTGAAATTGATGAAATTATCACAGGTCGCTATACAAACTTCTAAAAGCTTTTTTCGTATTTCCTCGTATTTCCTTGGCGCAACTTTTGAAAATAACGTTTTTATCTATGTTTGGAACTCTCTATGGAGGGGTCCGCATCCCCGCATCCCCTCTCGACCCATCGATCAATACAGTACTAAACGCTGCGTAATCTGTCCTATTTTCTGTTTTAATATTAATACAAATTATCACATATCGCACACCAGTCTGGATTTGTCAAATGTTTCCATCACATTAGATGTCACACGAGTTTTTTGTTCATTTTGTATCTCTATTGCAAATTATATCCTGATTAGTAATTACCAGGCCTATATCCTCATACTCAAGTAAGGGTCACCTTCCGTATCTGTCCTTTTTGTTCTTGTTGTTTAAAAATTTAAAAGTTTAAAATCATGTTTCAATTAAAAGGTATTGATGAAGAAATAATGTACAATTTCATTTATTTTGTCATCTAAAAACATAAGCGCGGACGTTGCCTTTCTCGTCATTGCTGTTTCAGTCCGATTTTCCATAGACTTTTTCGTTTGTAGCCGTTTTCAGTTAGCACTCGCCTATCACTGTGATCAGATTTAGATTTATTGACACAGCTAGTCTGAGTATTATTCATAAATTTGTCTAATACATATAGAGGATATCTGTCTTTTCTTGACTAATACCATGTTTTTCTCATCAAGCCACGAGTGAAAATATTTTACTTGTCTACCTCACGAGAATACCTTCTAATTACGTCAAAAAAGGCCAATTTCATGTTGAGCGGCCGCTTGGGAAAACCTGTCACCGCGGTAACAGTGTGATGTCATATGAGAATTCATGACGTCAGACCATTGTTACATGACGTCAAAGTCTTGAACTTGACGTCACTCGAGTGGTGATAAAGTTAATCACCACTCAGTAGAGTGACGATAAAGGTTATCGCCACTGTAGCCAGATAGAGGGTTTATTTCACTGATAGAACAGAATATCTCACCCTCAGCCATATAACAAATATTTATATCAATTGAGTCTCGTTTTCCAAATTAAAGGGGGTCTCCAACTTCTAATTTTTAACTTCCAGTGTTTTATTAGCGAGGCCCTCTCCGACCCTCTCGGGGCCTCGCTAATAAAACACTGGAAGTTACAAAATAAAACGGGGTCCTTAACTTCTAATTTTCAACGTCCAGTGTTTTATTAGCGAGGCCCTCTCCGACCCTCTCGGGGCCTTGCTAATAAAACACTGGAAGTTAAAAATTAGAAGTTGCAGACCCCCTTTAATCTATCATTGCCGTTTTCGTCTTGTGCCGTTTTGCCCAAGTGCAGTTTAGCATAAACCCTTTCAAGAACGAGCACGCTTAACAAGTAGAGGCTGTGCTTGATTTGCTTACCAGCTGATCAGCCGGCGAGTCGGGTGAACTTCATACTCGGATGTGCTTGTATGTTAACCGGCTGAGGCACTTGATTTATATCGGCTCAAGTCTCGGCTGTCAGTCGATTGAGCATGTTTCTCTCTAGGATATTTGAAATAATAATGAATGTCATCCGAAAAAAAATTTAAGTCAATATTTTTGTTCTGTGAACAATATTAAGCAACTAAAATAAAGATGTAAAATAAATTCGAAAGTCTTAAATGATTCTATTTCATATCGCTTTTAAACCAAAAGTATATTTAACAACTATTTGTGAAGTGTTTTGCAAATAAGTAAATAGGAGCAGAACTCAAAACTTAATTTCTTCATAGTGTGTAGTGTTTTTTTTTAAAAATAAATGAGTGACTTTGAGTAGTTTCTTTCAGTTCAAGATATATGTTCTTCGCCTAATTACAATAATATGGTTTCCATAACTAAAATATATATTGTTACTGTCAGAGTATTGTATAGATTGATGCACAAGTACAATAACATATTTTAATGTTACAACGCATCTTCTTTAGATATCATTATAATATCAATACAAATTATTACATTTTCGATAATCTTATGTAAATGTCAATTTTTCGGTTACATTTTAATCAACGTTAAGTCTGTTAAGAAATATTTGTAAAAAAAATCATACTTTCTGTGTAAATATAATTATTTCATTTCGGAGTATTTGTAGACTGTTATTGATAATAGCTCGTAAATTGTGTATTTTTTTCAGTTACGATAAAGAACAATTTAACCATAACCTGGATTGACTTTATTTTAATGGATAACTGCTTTAAAAAAACATTGAACCTATTTTGTAAAAAGCGATGAGTGTTAGATTCCCGCCATCTTCTTGCACGACACGAATGATTCTTCGGTGAGCCAGGTCAGCCGGTTCTCCCGGCGGCCGAACACCGGCTGTGAGCCGCCTCATGCAATCAAAGCGTACTCCAGTAGCCACATGTGACCACGAAGGTAGAGTTCCGAGCTTTCTTGTCGCATTTCAAATATACTTATAAGACATGTGTTACCGTTTTTTTCGTTTGGTTTTATGCAGCGTCGGATCTTTTTCTTTGTCAATACGATGATTTTTTTCTCCCTGATGCACAATTTAAAGTCGATTTGCTACAAGTTCCACGTTAGATCTGTCCGGGCGTGATCTGCAAATATGGCCGCCGATACAGCGATATACGATCGGGGAAGTTTTTATCTTGTTTTGAGATGTCATTTCATAATCAATCATCGATTATAATCGGATTAACAAAACCAATCAATCGTCAATGAACGATTCTTAAATCAAAACTCACGATAAGCTTCAAAATTATGTTTAAGAATACCGAAATGCTTAATTGTTGTTTCAGACCGTCAATAATCAGCAGGTTAAAAACAATCATTATATTTTGCCATTCATTGACTCTAATAATATATATCAATGACTCAGAACAGGCATCAAAACACACAGCTCTGGTCATACGTAAAAAGTATTGCTTAGTGCTATCAATTGACATACTAAAGTACTCACGGAAATAGAAATGATTTAAAATGATTTCAATTTTTCTGTATAGTCGTCGACTATTTTCAGTCATCATGTGTTTTAGGTCAGTCATTTTGACTCCCTTTTGTAATCAAATTTTCTAATACCAATTTTCTGTGGGAAGAAAGTCTCTTTATTTTCAAACCTTGCTCTAATAACTGTCCACCTAATTTCCTTGTAATTCTTTACATTATGTGCAGGGATGGAAATAACCCATTGCCCGACGCCATGAGTCCAGTGATTTTTACTGCAGGGCAAGTCAATTTACATTCACAGCTGTACCGGTGTCCAGTAGATTCTGGCAGTGTTAAATATATACTTCATTTAAATAACTTTTTAATAAATAAATAAATAATTTATAAAAAAAACCACTTGTCAGCCATTTGATACTGAGATCTACTCATAATTTCTTTGAAATATTTGGACTGTGTATGTCGTTGCTTACGGAAAAATGTGCTTGATAGATGCGTGCTATGAATAAATATGTATCATTGGTAAGGATAAATATATTAATATGAAAGCAACTACCAATTTCCAAATTAATATGAACTGGATATTTGAAATCACATGGCGTACATATATCGATGACAACTAAGATGACTCTTCTTAAAAATAGGGGGCGGGATAGCGCAGTGGTTAGTGCGTTCGGCTTCGGATCAGGAGCTCTGGGGTTCAAACCCCACCAGGGGCTCGGCAACTTTGTCTGCAGTAGAGAACTGTTCTACTCGCAGTCAGGTTTGGGTGCAATGCTACATTGAATTTCAGTGCAGTACCACCCATGGTTGCTAGTTCCAGCCGATGCTCGCAGGTTTCACCACAATGCATAGCCACAATAGTGTTGCGGGCTTTCTCCCTGCAATAATACTAGCAGCCGCGATATAAGTGAAATAATCTTGAAAGCGGCGATTAACCCCAGATCACATCACATCTTAAAAACAAGATAAGATAAGATATGGTTATTCAATAAATAAATACGAATATTTGGAACTAATTTGAGTTAAGTTGGTTTTGTGACCTCTGGTACAGTGGCAAAAAATTCAGGGCAAGTAAATATATATTTCCCATGTGTTAATGTACTGGAGTACACCAGAAAATAAAAAGTTAGTTCCACCCCTGTATGTGATGTCTTGATGTGATAATATTCATTGTCACTTGCCATTTTAAGAAAAAAAATATTCATCGTTTTCAGTGTTATTTCTTATCAAATTTATTTTCAAAACATTAAAAGTTATCTCAGTGGTTTTGAATAACTTGCCTATAGTGCAGAATACATTTTTAAAAAGTATGGACAAACTTCAAGAGTAGCCTTTACCAAAGCACTTGACTATCAGAACTGATATTCCTGTTGGAGAAATAATTAGGTCACTCTCTAAACACAGTGTTTCATGTTTTTCAATTTTTCATTTTGAAATGTGATAAATCAAAATTATTTTTATTTAGAATAATATTTACTTTAAAAAAAATCAATTAAATAGTTATAGTCAGACATCAATATTCTGTGTCATGATGGAACATAAACTTTGAAAACCTGTCTTGCATATTCTAAATAACAGAGGTTCAATAAAGTGACTTGAAAGCACAGTACACTACTTCCAATATCAGGATATTTTCAAAGTTATGTTGAAAGCATTCTATGTTGTACAAATGTTTAACTCTGCAATTGAAAATTAACAAAATTTATGAATGAACTCGTAAGAATAGTAGTTTGTAACTCGTGTTTATGTCTATTAACTTTGAGGAAACCACATTCTTTTTCAATTATTTTATGAATTTTAAATAATCATGAATAGTAGAGGACATAAGATACACAATTATTGTACATACAATGATGTATTTAACAGATGCTACTGAGATTATAGATCATTTGCATACTATACCTTGCATCAGAAACATACATTTTGACTTTCAAATTATTTCAAAGCATGAAAATGACATGTTCTCTCCCACTTTACTCATATATTTGGGGGGATTTTTATCTAAAGCTGAAACGAAAGTTAGGAAAAACCATTTTGAATGAATATTTTGATATAAATATCAAGTTATTTCCAAATAAAAAAATAATCAACAAAACCATTT
The DNA here is from genome assembly GCA_916613615.1 of Steromphala cineraria. Lineage (NCBI taxonomy): Eukaryota > Metazoa > Mollusca > Gastropoda > Trochida > Trochidae > Steromphala > Steromphala cineraria. The sequence continues at coordinate 68,561 of CAKAJN010000025.1, read as the reverse complement.
TATTTCTATTTCCGTGACCACTATAGTATTGGTTATCAATTTGTTTGGGTTTTCTTCCATTTAGACTTTGAGCCAATGAGCATAATGTGATAGGTAGTACTCTTGCTTAACTGATCATAAGCGATTGTGAAGGTTTGCAATCAAAAATCACATCGGAAGAGTCTAATCCATCAATTATTGACTGTAATTCATCATCCAAACACCACTATCATCATTCATAATCGCCAATGAGTTTCTATTAAAACTTTTGAATGAGTGTGCTGTCATGTCTGTTTAAAACTTAGACCGACCGCGGCAACTATTTAAGGATGCGTGGTATTATTGATTTGTCAGTATATTGCAATACAGGAAAAACATACATATCGGTTCAGACTTGTATACATTGAAGATTGTTTTGAAATTAGTAAACTCCATCTAAATTTGCAGAAATGATCACAACCAAATGAAACATAATTATATAGCATGTCTTAAAGTTTCTAGTTGTGTTGTAAAAGTATCTCAAATATGTAAAGAGGTCATAGGCCATGATTGAAAAATACCCATTTCCAAAACAAGCTGAACAATGATAATCATTCTTACTCTCATATTTAAACAAGATAGCATGCAAATTCTTGAATATGCTTACTACCAATATATTTTGAGTACTCTGATAAAAACACAACATATTTTCCCTACACATAATGTTTCATTTTTCGGGCTTGATCTGTCGGTAACAAAATGTTTCCCTTCTTAAGTGTATACAATTACTATACAATCACTAGAAATAACTACGGAATGAGACTGGTATTTGAGATCCCAAATATCAAAATAATTGTTTATTGGGCATCTTTTAAGAGAATTATTATTGCACAGAAAATGATAATTTAACAAAACTCAAATCTGTTTTATTGGCTTGATTTAGATTGTGTCAGTTGACACAAATTATGGCCAACTGTGAAAATAATGTTGGTTTTACTAAGTATTTCAGGGATGGCAATTTTCATCTGATCACCTGAATTCAGCTATTTTCCTTTGTCCTTACTATATTTTTATTCATAAATGACCATCCAAAAACCTAAATTCTATGCATTTGAGCTGTTTTTAAAATCCTGATATGTTGATTAATAGTTTTCTTCATATCCATGAAAAATTGTTCTGTTTTGATTTTGACATACTAATATGAAACATCAGTACAGTAATAGAAAAAGCTTAACTTGAGATATATAAAGTAAAACCTAGTTGATTGTGCCATGTGCTGGGATATAGCTGGACAATGTCAGTAGTTTGGCCCATGTTTTTCCCACTCCCTGTTGAAAAATAACAGGATTAAAAGTGAAATGTTCCATTAATGCTTTCAAGTGATTTTATGCTAATAACTGTGAGCCTGTAAGGGTTTCATTCCTAATTTTGTTCATGCAATATATTGCGATACTTAAAACTGGTACTAATTAACAGCTCCGTTTAGTTTTTGTGTTTCCACTGCCGCCGCCGCACTCGTATTACAAGCTATAACTTTTTTCCACTAAGCTTTCCAGAACTTTCATTCATAACTTACTACTCATACCTCGGGGGATCCATTTTGACACACCCACACTTTCAAGGTCAAAGGTCAAAGTCACGAGCTACGTAATCACGCAATAACTTAAAAAAGTTTTTGTGCTATATAACTCTTAACTTGGTATATATCATCCTTGGAAAAGTAAAACATTTTGAAAAGATTTCGGCTACAATCCGTCCAAGGTCAAGGTTACAGCAAGGTCATGACTTAAGCATGGTTTTGCGAAAATGCTTAATTATACCCCCGCTACGACGTAGTCAGGGGTATATAGCGCTCTGCGTGTCCGTCCGTTCGAAATCGTTTCTGGAGCATTACTCTAAAACTATACATCTTAAAAACTTCAAATTTAGTATGGCAGTAGCCTATATGATTCTGTTGTGCCTTTTAGGGGTTTCATCTCAATGGTTCAAAAAAAAATTTGAAATTTTGACCAAAAACCATCCGATTTCTGGACTTTGTCTCGTTTCCAGAGCATAATTAAAAAAATTACACCACTTGGAAACTTCAAATTTGGTATGACAGTAGCCTATATGATGCTATTGTGCCTTTTAGGGGGTTTACCTCGAACGTTCAAATAATTTTTGAAATTTTGACCAAAAACGGTCAGATATTCAGACTTTGTGTCGTTTCAGCATCATAATTTAAAACTATACCACTTGGAATTTTCAAACTTGGTATGGCAGTAACCTATATGATGCTGTTGTGCCTTTTAGGGGTTTTAATTCCAAAGTTCAAATAATTTTTAGCTCATCAGGACTGAAAGTCCAGATGGGCTTATGGCATGGCCCGTCGTCCGTCCGTCCGTCGTCTGTCGTCCGTCCGTAAACTTTTGACACTTTCGACTTCTCCTCATGAACCATACACATTAGAGAGCTGAAATTTTGTGTGCAAGTACCTTAGCATATGGAGATTCTAATTTGTAACTTTGGTGACCCTGTGACACCAAATAGGGTCACAGGGGTCACAACTTTAAAAACCTATTTTCATCTTCTTCTCCAGTTCCAGAAGGACTAGAGAGTTAAAAATGATATGTGCAGACTCCTTGGCCAATGGGGATCCTAATTTGTAACTTTGGTGACCCTGTGACCCCAAATAGGGTCACAGGGGTCACAACCTTAAAAAACTATTTTCATCTTCTTCTCAAGTTCCAAAAGGTCTAGAGAGCTGAAATTATATGTGCAGACTCCTTGGCAAATGGGGATTCTAAATTGTAGATTTCGTGACCCCATGACCCCAAATAGGGTCACAGGGGTCACAACCTTAAAAACCTATTTTTCTCCATTAGATGACAGTCTATGGCAAATTTATTTCTCCTTGGATATTTCAGTGTGGACTTCTTTCACTGTCTGATATTGGCGATCTAGAAAGTGTTGAATAATAATACATTTGTTTTGTAAATTTTTTAAAGGTTTTCTTGCAATAGGTAACATCAGTTTCATTTTTAGCACATCTTGCTTGTATAAAGCAAACTTGATATGATGCCTGATGAGCTACAGAGCCAATGGCTCTATTTTTGAAATTTTGAACCAAAGCAGTCCGAAAACAGTAGGTTTAGGATCAAACTTGTAAATATATTTCCTAATGACGGTATAACATTGTAAATGTGACTGTTTTGCCTTCAAGTTATCTTTTGGGAAGTAACCAAAAGAAAGGGATTGTGACCATTTTGATACTTATATGGACACTGTAAGACATAGAACATGACTGATGTTGTTACCACTGCAAAGAATACATATATTGGAATGTTGATTCCACTTCAAAGTATACATATATTGGAATATAAATTGACCTACATAGAACTGAATGAAAGATGAGAGTTTGTTGAAAAACATTTATTATCATAGTTATACCAGTTCACACCTTTTCAGACAAATTAAATTTTAATGTTATTTTCTTTATCATGTGATGGAAAAATATGGTAACAATAATAAGACTTATCAGAACATATGACTTATAAAGAAAGGCGGTCAAACTACAGGCGGGGGTATGTGAGCTGCACTCATTTTTGCCTTGTTTAAGTTAATTATGAACACTTTTAATCAATATATGATTGTTATATCAATAAAGTGTTCAATGATTGAATGACCTTGAAGGTCAAATGTGAATGTGATGAGATATGAGTTATTACAATGTGCCCCAATTTTTTTTATGTATAACTTTATCCCATTTAGCTTTTCAAGACTCATGAACATGTCTAAATGTGAACACTTCCAGGGAATCATTATACCCCCGCTACGACGTAGTCAGGGGTATATAGTGCTCCGCGTGTCCGTTCGTCCGTGCGTCCGTCTGAAATCGTTTCCGGAGCATTACTCAAAAACTATACCACTTAGAAACTTCAAATTTGGTATGGAAGTAGCCTATATGATGCTGTGGTGCCTTTTAGGGGTTTCAGCTCAATGGTCCAAATAATTTTTGAAATTTTGACCAAAAACGGTCTGATTTTTTTACTTCGTGTTGTTTCCGGAGCATATGTAAATACCAAATGACTCCACACTTCAAATTTGGTATGGAAATATACAGTCGAAACTCGGATACCCGGACTCCGTATATCCGTAAATCTCACCTAACGGACAAAATTTTTTCAAACAATGTGTCTATATTTCTTAAGAAAAATGACCCAGTTAACCGGACGATTTTCTATCCGGACGATTTTCACCTGTAACCAAAACAAGGTTCGACTGTATAGTGCTGTTGTGCCTTTTAAGGGTAATTTCAGGGTTCCCAGAATTTTATTCAAAAACTAAATAGCCGGGGATGTTTGGAAGTGAAATAGTTTTTAGGGTTGCAAGATCATTGTGTTCAAAGTCATAATCATATCAAATTAATGTTACGTGAAGACGGTCAAACTACAGGCGGGGGTATGTGAGCCGCGCTCACTTTTGCCTTGTTATGACATGTTCACTTCAAGTTCAAAGATCAAGGTCACAAGTGATAAAATCCCCACAAAATTCCTTGTAACTGAAAAAGTTTTTGTGCTATGAAGCTGTAACTTGGAATGAATTATTCTTGGAAAAGTAAAAAAAAATGTAAAAGGTTTCGGTTATAATCCCTCTAAGGTCAAGGTCACAACAAGGTATTGACGTAAGCATGATTTAGCGAAAATGCTTAATTTTATAACTATGATTATTTTTAATCAAAACATTGTTATACTCAATAAAAAATGTTCAATGATTGTGTGACCTTGAAGGTCAAAGGTCAAGGTGATTAGATATGAGTTATTGCAATTCCTTGTAAACACGATAACTTGAAAAGTTTTTGTGCTATAAAGTTAAGATTTTGTATATGTTATCCCTTGAGAAGTACAATTTTTATGCCCCCGAATCGGAGATTCCGGGGGTATATTGTCTTTCAACTGTCTGTCTGTCCGTTTGTCCACAAAAACTTTAACCTTGGTCATAACTTTTGATTGGTCAGAGCTAGGTTTTTGATACTTGACATATGGATCCCTTGTGATGAGACCTTTCAGATGACACCATGACATTTGACCTTGTGACCTTGACCGTGACACAACGAAATGCATCCGGGGGCATTCGTGGTTCACAAACACATCTTGTTTTTAAAGTTTTGGTTTTGTCAACGGTCATGGCAAGGTCAACATATATGGAGAAAATTGTTTTTGTTAACTTTAAACACAATTTCATCACATTAATGTTATACTCAATGAAATGGGTTCATTGATTGTGTGACCTTGAGTGTCAAAGGTGAAGGTATAAAAATGGGTACCATCCGTCCACTACACTTTGCGTCCTGCTCATAACTTTGTGACTAATCAACCATTTTAATTCAAATTCATAGTGAAAATAAAGAAACATGTAATAATTTGTAACGGGTACCAATTTTGAGAAAATCTACATACTATATTAGAATTTTGGAGAAAAAGTGGTAAATTTTTAAGAAATCTGTCCGGCTCAAAACTTTTAAACTAATCACATTTTGATCAAATTTGATATCGAGATACATAATCATATGGAGGTGCGTCATAAAGAAAAAAAATTAAGATATTTTTGTAAAATTTTGCCTTTTGTAGCTGTGCTGTCTTTTGCCTTGTAATTCATAGCTCCGTAGTTAGCTGATGAGCATGTGAAATTGTACATTTGGTGACTGTGTGACTAAGGGGGAACCACATTTGCCACACCCTGTATTACAGTGAAATATCTGTGAGTATTTACTTGCATGTTTCCAGATGCCGAGAAAGAAGAACTGGCGGAAGGGACTTGGGCATAAGAAGACTGTGACTGAGGAGGCTGTCCTCACTAAAAACAGTACATCTGATCCGCCGGAACCTGGTGCTCCTAACGGGTTCCGTGCTAAAACTAGGAGCAAAACCACTGATCCGGGTCAACCTGTTATTGCTCGCAGGTTGCTCCCTACTGATATGAGCAAAGATACAAATGAACCTGAGGTGGCTGCCCTCAACCAATCTAAAAACAGCCCTGATCTTGATGATCAGTTGCAACCTATGCATCCCACAGTTGGCTTTTCAAATGAACCTGAGGTGGCTGCCCTCAACCAATCTAAAAACAGCCCTGATCTTGATCAGTTGCAACCTATGCATCCCACAGTTGGCTTTTTAAATGAACCTGAGGTGGCTGCCCTCAACCAATCTAAAAACAGCCCTGATCTTGATCAGTTGCAACCTATGCATCCCACAGTTGGCTTTACAAATGAACCTGAGGTGGCTGCCCTCAACCAATCTAAAAACAGCCCTGATCTTGATGATCAGTTGCAACCAATGCAAACCAATTTGAATGATCACCAACCCCAACACAGTTCTGACCAAATGAATGATTATTCTGATCACAATTCATTGCAACAAATGCACATTGAAACTGATAACAGCATTGAACCTGGTACTTCTACTTCTGTAACCGATGTTATTGGTAGCATGCAGTCAAACTGTTTTGTAATAAAAGCCTCTCTTCACCAGGGAAATACAGTTTTTGGACAGAACGCTGGCCGTCAATGTGTTGCAATGAGCTTATCATCAATGATACATTCAAACGTGACAAACGCAAGCGACTGGAACAGAAATGACCTACATGCCATCATGTTTAATGGCAATGAATTGTACACATCCTTGCAACAGTTTGCCTCAATTGACAATGCATACTTGAATGTGGAAGAGCTTCCAGAACATGTTGAGATCAATGGAACCATATTTCATTTGAGGTTAAGTCCTACTTTATTTGGTCTCTTGGGCACACAAACTGACAGTGACTCCAATGCAAGCATGTCTTTAAGAAATGCCTTGAGAAGATCCTTCGATTCTCACAATTATGCCTTTGTTACATTTTGTGAATCTACCTTTGCTGTTCTCTCTGTGAATGATACATTTCATACGTTTGATTCACATTCACGAAACTCTGCTGGTGAACTTTCAGCTGATGGTACCTGTATTGTAGCACATTACAACAGCTTGGATCAGGTACATGATCATTGCATACGTCTTGCCAAGTCAATGAATTCTCACGTGAACTCTCAGTTTGAAGTAACTCCAATTAGTCTTACAACTGTTGCTTCTCAAGAAGGACTTGAAATACCAAATGAATCTGCAGGTGACAATGGTGACTTATTGACAGATACAGAAACACTGAGATCAATTGAACAGGAGAATGATCAATCAACACGAAAGTCCATTGTCCGAAAAAGAAAATGTTCATTTTCAAAACGACAGAAACAAAGAAAGACATTGATGAGAAAGTGTCGAGCTGAGAAAAGATCTTATGACACTGTTGGACTTGAAGGATCACAATCTGCAAAGAAAAAGAGTAGATATTCTGTAGATGCTGTGTACAGAGAACACAAAAAGGAAGCAGGCAAAGTGAGATATGCAATGGATTTAAGCTATAAAGAGTCCATAAAATCAGCCAGTAACGATAAATATGCATCAAACACAGAGTACCGTGAAGATTTGATATCAGAAGGCATTGACAAGTATGCTTCAAATACAGAGTACCGTGAAGCAATGAAGTCAGCAAGTATTGACAATTATGCACACGATACTAAACACAAAGCATATGTGAAGAGTTCAGTTAAAAAACACAGGCTTTCAAAGAAACAACAGCAACAAAATATGCAGCATGTTACTGAAGCATTCAGGTTAGCAGTGAGAGAAGGTCCTGACTATGTGTGTGCTGTTTGTCACAGGAAACTGTTTCGTAAACAAGTTATTCAGTGCAAGAGAGATTTCTACAAGGCAAAAGGTGGCAGTGCTTCATCAGTTGCTGATAAGTGCATCACGGAGACTTATTTGCATATCTGTTCTGAAAGTTGTCAGGAAAATTGTATCATTGCAAAAGGATCTTCATCAAAGTTATGGATTTGTCATTCATGTCACCAAAAAGTGTCAAGAGCAAAGATTCCAGGTGAATCAGTTATCAACAACCTTCAGTTTCAACCAATCCCTCCAGAACTTGAAACTTTGAATGAACTTGAGGAACATTTGGTATCATTACACATACCGTTTATGAAACTTGTAGCTCTTCCAAAGGGCGCACAAAACTCAGTTCATGGGCCGGTTGTCAGTGTTCCAACAAACCTTGTTCAAACTGTGAATGCTTTGCCAAGATCTGATTCAGAAGATCAGCTTGTTCAGGTGAAACTGAAAAGGAAATTGACTTACAAAGGGCACTATAAGAATCAATATGTGAACAAAGCCAATGTTCTAAAAGCTCTTCAGTATCTACATGACAACAACAGATACTACAGACATGTCAAAGTGAATGAAAACTGGATCAATCCACTACCAATTATTCATGAAGAAGATGACAATGTTATCCAAGATGATGACCAATGTGACATTGACATTGCAAATGAAAATGATGAAAATGTTGACTTGACTCGTGAAGAATCTGACAATCATGGTATGCTGTTGGACACATGCTTACAGCCTATTGACATTGGCCAGGAAATCCTTGACCAGCATTTTGATCAAGTAACTAGCATTGCGCCAGCTGAAGGAAATAGACCCGCACACATGCTCCAAGACAGTGATGATGAAGCAAAAGCATTTCCATGTCTATTTCCAACAGGGGCTCCAATCTATCATGACAACCGTGAAGAGAAATTGACTCTTTCCCGTTACCTGCACTGCCGATTAATGAATGCTGATACAAGATGTGCACAAAGCATCCCATATATATTTCATGCTCAGTACAGGTCTGAACTTGAACAGGTAATCTCGAAAGCATCAATTGCTTTACGCAAAGGCTCAAACAATCAATCTCAACCAAGCATCAATGCTGATACATTAACTGATCATGAGTCATTGCGCACCTTCTTGAAAAATGATGAAGGATACAAATTCTTGACACCAATTCGAGGAACACCTCCTTACTGGGCAACTGCTCAAAAAGATCTCTTTGCTATGATAAGACAGCTTGGTATTCCAACATGGTTTTGCTCCTTCTCATCTGCTGAAACGCGATGGCCTGAAATAATTGAGAGCATTTTAAGAGAAAAAGGAGATTTCCGTAAGGTTGCTGAGCTCGACTGGAATGAAAAATGTGCCATACTGAGAAAGAATCCTGTAACTACTGCCCGTATGTTCGATCAGAGGTTTCATAACTTTTTACAAAATGTGATCATGTCGCCTGCGCAACCCATTGGAAAAATCAAAGACTATTTCTTCCGTGTTGAATTTCAACAGCGTGGTTCACCACATGTGCATTGTTTATTCTGGGTGGAAGATGCTCCAAAAATTGATGAGCAAACTGATGATGAAGTTGTTGACTTTGTGAACAACTATGTTTCCTGTGATATGCCAAATGAGGAAAATGATCAAGAACTGCATGGAATTGTTGACAGTGTACAAAGACACAGTAAGAGACACTCAAAGACATGTAAAAAGAATGGAACACAATGTCGTTTCAATTTTCCACGTCCACCCTCTGAAAAAACTTTTGTGTGTCGTTCAGAAACTAAGACTGTTGAAGTTCCAGTTGCTGATAATGACAGTATGACTGAAGATGAACGCAGAGATTTGGAAATGAAAATACAAGAGGCTATTGACAAGAACAGTCAAATCATGAACAAGGAACAAGCTAAAGAAATTCTTGGCAAAATCTGGCAAGCCCTAAAGGATGAAAATCTCCATTTTGGATCTGTTGACGACCTCTTCTCATACATTGGCATTTCTCAAGAGTTGTATGAAACAGCGTCAGAAACTCTTACCAAAAAAACCAGTGTTGTTCTCCAGAGAAAGACTTCGGATGTCTGGGTCAATCAATACAATCCTGATCTATTGCGCTGTTGGGGTGCCAACATGGACATTCAGTTTGTAGTTGATGCATATTCATGTGTTGTTTACATTGTCTCATACATTTCAAAAGCTGAAAAAGAAATGGGTTTGCTTTTAGAACGAGCACAGACTGAAGTCAGAAAGGAAGGCAATGTAGATGCTAAGAATGCAATGAGAAAGATTGGTACAAAGTACTTGAACAGTCGTGAAGTCAGTGCACAAGAAGCAATTTTCCGAGTATGCACACTTGATCTCAAAGGATGTTCACGGAAAGTTGAGTTCATTCCGACTGTCAATCGAATCAGAATGAGTATGCCACTGAAACAACTCAAAGAAAAAGTAGCAAAAGGAGAAATTGACAAAGATGATGTGTGGTTACCCAGTACTGTTGACAAATACAGAGCAAGACCTGACACACCAGAATTTCATGACATGTGCCAAGCTACATTTGTGTCAGAATACAGATTCCTTTCAAAATCGGAAGTTACTAATGTAGCAGAGGAAAAGCGCCGCACACCTGTCATTACCTTACTGAACAACCTTGGTCATGTGAAAAAAAGAACAAATACTGATCCAGCAATTGTCAGGTATGCCAGATTTTCAAAAGAGAAAGAGCCTGAAAAGTACTTCCAAGCTAGTATGGAATTGTTCCTTCCCCACACAAATGAGATGCAATTATTACCACCACAATTTCAAAATTATGAGCACTTCTACAATGATGGAGCAATTGCTACAGGTTCAGATGATGTTGAAGCTGTCAAATCAATTGTTGAAAGAAATAGACAAGTATTTGAGAAGAATGCTCACCAGATGCAACATGCAGAGGAAATACTAGAAAATGTTGGCAATCTTGAAGATGCTTGGTCCCAGATCTGTCCACAAGCTGAGGTTGATAGACTTGAATGTGAGGATCTTAGACGCACTGCTGAACCAGTTGATCAGATTGACACAGATGATGAACAAAACATTCCAGATTTACTTCCTCATGAGGAACGAGTTTCAAGATCTGAATCAATACAAACAAATGTCCCAAAGGAAGAAGCACAAAGAATCCTCAAATCATTGAATAATAAACAAAAAGAAGTTTTCTACAACCTGAGACAATGGTGTTTAGACAAACGAAATGGCAAAGATCCTGAACCTTTTCATGTATTCTTGACTGGTGGTGCAGGTACCGGGAAGTCACATTTGGTAAAAGCCATTTATTATGAAGCCACACGTTTACTTGCACCAACTTTGGATCGCCCTGATGACACCTCAGTTCTGCTAATGGCACCGACTGCAAATGCTGCATTCAACATCAAAGGTTCCACAATTCACTCTGGTTTGTCCATTGGAATCGCAGTTCCAAATCAATATCAGTATCTGTCTGAAGATAAACTGAATACATTGAGGTCAAAACTTGGCAGTGTCGAAATTCTTATCATTGATGAGATTTCTATGGTTCACCAGAAGCTGCTTGCATATATCCATGGCAGACTGAAACAAATCAAGCAGAAAGACTCTCCATTTGGCAATGTTGCTATTCTTGCTGTCGGAGACTTTTATCAGCTACCACCAGTGAAAGGCACACCAGTGTACAAACCAGTTGTTGGATATGACTTGTGGAATGATTGTTTTTCTGTGGTAGAATTGACCGAAATTATGAGACAAAGGGATCCTGAATTTGCTGCGTTGCTTAACAGATTACGGAAAACACAAAAGGGTAATGAACATGATGATGAAATCAGTATTCAAAGTGATGATGTTGCCCTGCTTCAATCACGAGTGACTGGAGAAAATCCTGATTGTCTGCACATACTTTCAAAAAATGATGAAGTTGACAAGTACAACCAAGAAATGCTGCACAAGGTTTGCACAGACATCTTTCAAATTGAAACAGAAGAATTTGGAAAGAACACTAGAACAGGAGAGTTTGAAGTGATTTCAAAATCCACTCAGAGAATTGGAATTGATGCTAGAGTTCTCCTTACACAGAACATTGACACATCTGATGGCTTAGTGAATGGCGCATTTGGCAAAGTCACACATGTTACATCTGAACGTGGAAAAGTATCAACAGTTTATGTCGTGTTTGATAACCCTGACGTTGGCAAGAAACTTCGAACAAAAAAGAATATTCCTGCTGGAATTCCAAACGACAGCACTCCCATTTGTCGTCATGATGAGAAGAATGCATATTCCAAGAGAATGAAGCGACAATTTCCATTGAAATTGGCATGGGCATGTACCATTCACAAAGTGCAGGGGTTGACTGTCAAACAAGCTGTTGTTTCTCTGAAGCAGATATTTGCTCCTGGACAGGCGTATGTAGCACTTTCTCGTGTCTCATCATTAGACGGGCTTACTCTCAAAGACTTTGAGCCAAAGACAATTTTTTGTAGCGGTGATGTGTCAGAAGCCGTTTCAAAAATGCCTCAATATTGTCAGTCAGTTCCAACTGATAACAGTGGTCATATGTGTCATCTTGTGCTTCATAACATTGAAGGTTTGCCTTGCCACATTGACGATTTGAGATGTGACAAACGTTTTCATTCTGCAGACTATATATTTGTCACTGAAACTTGGCTCTCAGATGTTCAACATCCAGCACTTGATGGATTCATGTTCAAGCACAAGCAAAGATCACAGTCTTATGATGAATCAAACTCCTTGTTTTCAAATCTCAAAAGTCTATCCCATGGTGGTGTTGGAGTTTTCTGGAGAAAACAATGTGAGTTTCCACAGCTTCAATGTACAAATCTGGAATACTTGACAGTTCTCATCCCAGAACAAACAACCACAATTACTGTTGTGTACAGACCACAGGCATACAGACTGACCCTTTTCAAGAACCAGATGAAAAAATTGCTTGATGAAATCAGAGAATACAGCGACAAGACAATCATTATTGGTGACTTTAATGAGAATGCCCTTAAGAATTCCTCTATCCAAAAGTTAATGGAATCTCAAAGTTTCTCTCAAATTGCCTTAAGTGCCACCACAGAGGCAGGTACTTTACCAGACCATGTGTATGTGAGAGGAATAGATAATGCAAAGCTGAAGATCATCCAGACATATTTCAGTTTTCATGATGCGCTTGAACTCTTTTTCTGAATACATCATAATTTCTTTCCTGATAAACTACAGAAACCCTTATGTGGAATTCCGCCCTCTGTTTCAATTGCACACCTTATCTGAGCAGGTGTGCAGGGAGGACTCTATAGACTGGGCGGCCTCCATCTTGTACATAAGTTTTAATTATTTTTGGGAGGCATTTAGCAGTTGTTGTTATCAAGAAAAAGACAAATATTATGGATGGCAACTTCTTGTATATCACAACATTTCTGGGCAAGTCCTTGTTTCTTATTCACCTGACGAAGAGGCATGGTGACGAGGGGGCAACGTCTAGGCAAGGGAACGTTTTTTATATTTATTGTAGATAATTGCTAGCCCAAAAATCTGGTGATCTACAATTAGTATAAGTACTTGTCATCCATAAAGATTGTCTTTCACTAGTTTACGTTGGTGAAATATAATGAGGGTAAGTCAAACCAATATAAATTTTGAAAAATACTCTGGCAATGTCTTTATAAGTTCCTTTAGTTGGTAGTATTCCTATACTTGTAGACATTTTAAATGTCACAGAGTTGCCAAATAAGGACAACTTGACAACCTGTATCTGCTCCAAAGAGCACTGCTAGCATTAATTTCATATAATTCTTTGACCTTTTTTTGTTGAGTTTTTAAGATTCCTTCCTTACCATTATAGTTTTTTCGGTATCAGATAATAAGTTTGACTTACCCTCATAACGTTTAAAATCAATTGTTATGTCTGTATATACACCTAATCAAACGTATTTGCAAAATTGCAACATCTGAATGTCTAAATGATAGAATAAATTTTACCTTTATTTCTATTAATGTTTCTGACAGCGTTTTTCCAACACTTGTTTGATGAAGCAAGTATGAAAGTTGGTCCCACAGGTTTCTTTCTATATTTATTTAATTTATATGTTATTATTTCATTCTGGTGAAAATGAAGACTTGAATTAAATCAATTGGACTTTGGTTAAGGATGACCGAAGCCATTGTACTAATCTCATGTTTAATCATGAGAAAACTGTCATAATTAATCTAAAAACACGTGTTTGTGTTTTGATTGTGCAAGCTGGCATTGACTCATTCAATCGTCTTTGTGAAATGTGTTTCTAATGTCGAAAACAGGATGAAGACTGGATCTCTTATCAGTATCGGGAATGTTGTGTTTCCTTAAATAACTACAAACTCCACAATTTCTATGCATGGAAGTAAAAGGTCCACACTATACAAATACCTACGTGACAGTTTACACGTGTAAACAAAAGGACAAATGTGCAAAAAAGATTCCTGATGGAGCTGTAAATAACTGCTGCAGTATAACTGTGAAGACTGCATGCAATTTGGACATGTTTCCTTATGGGGAATGTTGTGTTTCTTTATTAACTACAGACCCAACAATTTCTATTCATGAAAGTTAAAGGTCCACCCTCTGCAAATAAACCAAATGACAGTTTACATGTGTAAACAAAAGGACCGATGTGCAAAAAGATTCATGATGGAGTTGTAAATAACCGCTGCAGAAAACATGTGAAGACTGCAATTTGGAGTCTTTTGTCAGTGTTACTAACAGTACTAGCACGATATTGACTGTCACATTGAGGCTGTTTAATGACTGTAATGTAGAATGGACTGTAACCCCACAAATGAAACGACCAATGGCAACATCAAAAGTAGACAATTGACACCATCAGTAACTGTTCCCGTCCCTGATCTGACATCAATTTGACCATCATCAGAAACGGTCATAAAATCATGTATCAAGAGAACAAAACTCAAGTAAAGCACCCCATGGACAAACTCAACTAAAATTTGACAAATTCCTGAAGTTGAAGAAAGGTGTGATGTGAAGTTAACTTATAATGATGGTACAATTGAAGTCTACACACATTCTCTCGGTAAGACGTTTCAGTGGCATTTGTCAATGTGAACCACCAGTGTCATGTTCATAACACCTGTCTGTTTATTTATAATAAGGCCCATAAAAAAGGTTTATTGTCTTTGCATGCTGTCAAAAATGAGAACTTTAAATCAATGATTCTCGTCTGACCAGACTTTAGGACAAGTTATTAAAAAAAACAGGATGAAAGAATAATAACATGTTAAAGTTAGTTTGTGGGTCTAAACTTTTGTTTAAATGTTCAGTTCTGTAAGGAAGAGACATATATTGTTGACAACGTCTTTATTTATGTTATGCTACGTTTTTGACACAGGTTCTTGTGTCGTTCTCATTTAAGAACCTGTGTGGTAGCGTTGCATAACATGAATAAAGAAGTTGTAATGCATATATTACTTTTCATAATTGTCATTCAACTGCTAAATGCCTCCTTAAGAAGCTGTTCGGTAATGTGTTCAATGATTTTTGATACCCGAAACAATAATGCTGCCATGATTTAAGATTTTTTTTGACATTATCATGTTTTACATGCTGTTTACATGTCTGCATTCAAAAATGATAAGATCAGTTTTAAATGCACTGACACAATAGAATTAAGTTGCATCATGTTATTATAATATTTAGGCACTTTTCAACAATTGTTTCCAATAAATTGAAGTTACACAAAGGAATTCAGGAAAGTATTTTTCTCAAGAACATATTTCTGTATAGTTACATAACTAATGACGTCCCACTTCAGAATAATATGTAATTGGAAGCATTTGAAATAAGTATCATATGTATTCAAAGTTAACATAAATTTCTACAATTTGATATGTGTCTGTATGGAATGTACAAGTTAAAAAAATTAGAAATAAACTTTGACTTTTTCATTGATTAAGGCTTGATAATATAAACAGTTTAACAGAAATAGTTTTTTACTTCAACTCTGTTTTTTCTTTTTATACTTTTCTAAAATCAATATCTCCTTTTAGATTTATTAAATATTTTCTATTAATTATGGGAATTTGCTACTCAAATGTCTACGATATTAGTGGTTTTTTTTCCAATCCTAAAAAATGCCATATTAATAATTGAACTAATTCATTATTTTTCGTTGCTTTGGTTTTAAATGAATATTGAATGAATCAGAAACCTTGTCAATTTGTTATTACAACAAGTCAAATAATTTGTTAAGGCGGCATTACTTATTAGATTGAAATATGATATTTCTTCAGTATTTCGAAAGTATGAACATTGATTTGTTTTCATATATTTTCCCTTTTCCATGGACTATTTGGTTATTTTGGCCTGAATAAGAGACCATGTTCATTTTGGTTAACATATCTCTGTTCATATTTAGAAGAAATAAAATGTAAACTTGACAGAACTTCGTTTCATTTGTCCTTTCATGGTGGTTGAGTCATATCAGAGTGTTACATATAATCACTGTAAGCGCTGAATCCGTTTGTCGTCGCTTGCGACTATATTTAAGGATTCAGCCATAAGGCTGAATCCTTATTGTTATTGGCGTGTTTATTATTTTTTTTATTGTTCCCAGAATTTTGTGAGCAGGATTCAGCCCAAACGGCTGATGCTATTGAAGCCAAATTTCACAGACTGGTAGAGCTTGTTGAGGAATGGCGACAATAAGCTTTTGGGCCAAATCGGTCCATACATTAAAGGTCCAGTTCGAATCCAAAGTCGAAAATTTAACATTGATTTTTTTTTCAAAATGCACTTAGAGACTTGAATTTTTTTTCAAAAGATGCGCAATCAAAAATGCTGCAAAAAACGAAATCATGGCAAATTCGTAGGTCACGTGGTTTGGCCGCCATCTTGCTTTTAGTGCATTTTTGACCATTTCTGACCCCACCCACCTTTGAAAATCTTCTTCTCTGAAGATACTTGCACTAGAGAGCTGAAATTTATACTCAATGTAGCTGAAGCATTGTAGTTCTGAATTTGACTTCTACAAAGTTCTAACTTTAATACTTTTCTTGCTGTGATTTTTCAAAGTTGACAAAAATGTAAAAATCGCAAACTTCAAGGGCAGATAACTCAAAAACGAGACCATAGAATTTTATGATTTTTGCATGAGAGTTAGACATTGGCAAGCCCTTTGAGATAAAAGAATAAAATCGCTCGCGAACAGTCATTTCCGGTCAGGGTCAGAGGTCAAACTTTGCATTTTGGACATGTGGTGTTTTGGTGGGTATGTTTGAAATATCGTAGCGAATCAAAGGCGTACGATAACTCTTTGTTCTATACATCACATGAAAGCCAAAAGTCTATAGATTTTTTTAAAATTTGACAGTAAATTCCTATAGTTGTTTTACATTGAGTTACGGCCCTTTGAATATTGTCAATTCTGCTTTCGTTTTGAATGCTTAGGATAAAGGTATGTTAAAAAAGTCGTTACTCATCAGTGACAGGAGACAAATCATTGTTCCATATATCATTAGAAAGCCAAAAGAGTACACTATCTTTTAAAAATTAACAATAAATTCAGTTACTTCATTTACATTTAGTTACGGACCTTTGAATATTGTCAACCCTGAATGCATTTGATAACTGTATATTTGCAAAATGCGTAACTCATCAATCAACAACAGACATATCTCACGAACCATTTGAGATACTTTTATAATTTTTATGTCAACTTGTAGAGAAAAGAATTGTCTTTATTTCCATGTATCATTTGTCTATGCGCGCACAGAAATGAAGAAGCGGTGCGCGCTCTACTTGCGCTCCGGCGTTCGCTAATTGAACTTGTATTTAACTCGCGCACCTTGCGGCACTCATACCTCACGAACCATTAGAGATAATTTTATAATTTTTATATCAACTTGTAGAGAAAAGAATTGTCTTCATTTCCATGTATCATATGTCTATGCGCGGACAGGAATAAAGAAGCGGCAAGCGAAATATAAGACATCGTTCACACGCGCTAGTTGCGCTCCGGCTATCGCTAATATAACTTGCATTTACCTCGCGCACCTTGCGGCATTCATATCTCACGAACCATTAGAGATAATTTTATAATTTTTATATCAACTCGTAGAGAAAAGAAATGTCTTCATTTCCTTGTATCATACGGTGAGTGCCGTCGGTTAATTTGAGGGATAAAATAGAAAAACTTTACACTGATAGATCACATTGTCAATTAAACTCTTTGTTGGGGACTGACAATAAATTGTCTAAGTGCGTCTCATACACTTTGATAGCCTTTGTGGTCAAGATTTAGTTTCAAGACCAAAGGCACGGGTGGGTGCGTAGGTAGGTACAAGCAAGTGTACCTTCCCTTAATTGAAAAGGGCATAATGACGGCCACTATCAGCTCTTGGCCTCTTGGGCTCTTGGTCATTAGATAAAGGGAGGCCGTCCTGATTCCTGCCTAAATGCTCGGCAGATTCCACTGGCAAGGGTGTGACTTTCCTCGATTAACTCTCTTTTCCAAAATGCCTGTCGTCCTCTTGAACTTTGAAATATGCATTTCCTCCCGGCCGCATGTTCTACACTTTGTGCTTGTAGACATTTCATGCAAACACGCTGTCCAGTCATGTACATTCGATTTTGGTCACTAAATCCGTGCATACTGCCACGGGACACCGGAAGACGTCGCTACAACGTTCTCTGAACTCAGAACAGCGCTAGCCTCGCTAGACATCGTATTTTCGACCTAAAACAACACACCAAGGAGCTCGAAATGGTCAAAAGCACGCTCTGACCTCAAACAACACATCAAACAGCTCAAAACGCTGAAAAGCACCCCTCCATACAATGAATTCATTCTCGGATGCGAGATTGTTTGTTTTGCCTTCGTGAATCCAAAGTCTTAGTGCTAAGCCTTGGCCTTTGAAACCAAGATGCTAACTTTTAGGGTTCAAGTCCCGCTTGAGCCAACAAACTTTTGCAGATCTAACTTGTTATTTTTTTGCTTAGGTAGAACATATTTTGGTCACATTACAGTTAAATGGCATGAAATATATATTTTTATGCAAATTGATTTTGGATTCGAATTTGAAATTAATGTCTATCAAAGTACATACACAAACACAGGCCTAAACGTTGAGTATCAAGTGAAATCTGGTCATTTTGATAATGTATTAGTTACTTTTTAAATCTCAGAAAAATACGTCATGTGAAGGTCAAACACTCTGTGAAGGTCAAACAGGATGTCTTGAAGAGCTAAGTACTGCCGCGGCAGTCCTAGTTCAATATGACATTTACGTTTGCAATTGACAGAGTCTTTTTGGCCTTGGTAATACTGAAATCGTGACTTTTATAATTCGTCTGAACGAACTATTGACTTCATACATACATGTATTGCATATATTTGTCATACATATCATCACCATACATCGCTGAATCCGTTTGTCGTCGCTTTGCGACTATATTTATTTTTTTTATTGTTCCCAGAATTTTGTGAGCAGGATTCAGCCCAAACGGCTGATGCTATTGAAGCCAAATTTCACAGGGTGGTAGAGCTTGTTGAGGAATGGCGACAATAAGCTTTTGGGCCAAATCGGTCCATACATTAAAGGTCCAGTTCGAATCCAAAGTCGAAAATTTAACATTGATTTTTTTTTCAAAATGCACTTAGAGACTTGAAATTTTTTTTAAAAGATGCGCAATCAAAAATGCTGCAAAAAACGAAATCATGGCAAATTCGTAGGTCACGTGGTTTGGCCGCCATCTTGCTTTTAGTGCATTTTTGACCATTTCTGACCCCACCCACCTTTGAAAATCTTCTTCTCTGAAGATACTTGCACTAGAGAGCTGAAATTTATACTCAATGTAGCTGAAGCATTGTAGTTCTGAATTTGACTTCTACAAAGTTCTAACTTTAATACTTTTCTTGCTGTGATTTTTCAAAGTTGACCAAAATCTAAAAATCGCAAACTTCAAGGGCAGATAACTTAAAAACGAGACCATAGAATTTTATGATTTTTGCATGAGAGTTAGACATTGGCAAGGTCTTTAAGATAAAAGAATAAAATCGCTCGCGAACAGTCATTTCCGGTCAGGGTCAGAGGTCAAACTTTGCATTTTGGAAATGTGGTGTTTTGGTGGGTATGTTTGAAATATCGTAGCGAATCAACGGCGTACGATAACGCTTTGTTCTATACATCATATGAAAGCCAAAAGCCTATAGATTTTTTTTAAATTTGACAGTAAATTTCTATATTTGTTTTACATTGAGTTACAGCCCTTTGAATATTGTCAATTCTGCTTTCGTTTTGAATGCATAGGATACAGGTATGTCAAAAAAGTTGTTAGGCATCAGTGATAGCCGACAAATCATTGTTCCATATATCATTAGAAAGCCAAAAGAATACAAAATCTTTTAAAAATTAGCAATAAATTCAGTTACTACATTTACATTGAGTTACGGACCTCTGAATATTGTCAACCCTGCAAGCGTTTTTAATGCATTTGATAACTGTTTGTTTGCAAATTGCGTTAATCATCAACAAAAGATTATAACCCATAAGCTTTTGACTAAAATCATTACCTTTGTGCATTACATTTAACACCATACAGCGCTGAATCCGTTTGTCGTCGCTTGCGACTATATTTAAGGATTCAGCCATAAGGCTGAATCCTTATTGTTATTGGCGTGTTTTTTTTTATTATTTACCGATTTTTGTGAGCAGGATTCAGCCCAAACGGCTGATGCTATCAAAGCCAAATTTCACATGCTGGTAGACCTTGTTGTGGAATGGCGACAATAAGCTTTTGGGCCAAATCGGTCCATACATTAAAGGTCCAGTTCGAATCCAAAGTCGAAAATTTAACATTGATTTTTTTTTCAAAATGCACTTAGAGACTTGAATTTTTTTTTAAAAGATGCGCAATCAAAAATGCTGCAAAAAAACAAATCATGGAAAATTCGTAGGTCACGTGGTTTGGCCGCCATCTTGGATTTAGTGCATTTTTGACCATTGCCGACCCGTCCCACCTTTGACAATCTTCTCCTCTGAAGATACTTGCACTAGAGATCTGAAATTTATACTGAATGTAGCTGAAGCATTGGAAAGCTGAATTTGACTTCTACAGTCTCCTAACTGCAATACTTTTTTTGCTGTGAATTTTCAAAGTTGACCAAAATCTAAAAATCGCAAACTTCAAGGGCAGATAACTCAAAAACCAGACCATAGAATTTTATGATTTTTGCATGAGAGTTAGACATTGGCAAGGTCTTTACGATAAAAGAATAAAATCGCTCGCGAACAGTCATTTCCGGTCAGGGTCAGAGGTCAAACTTTGCATTTTGGAAATGTGGTGTTGTGGTGGGTATGTTTAACGTATCGTAACGCATCAACGACGTACGCTAACGACTAGTTCTATACATCATATGAAAGCCAAAAGTCTTGAGTTTTTTTTTAAATTTGACAGTAAATTCCTATATTTGTTTTACATTGAGTTACGGCCCTTTGAATATTGTCAATTCTGCTTTCGTTTTGAATGCAAAGGATATAGGTATGTTAAAAAAGTTGTTAGTCATCAGTTATAGACGACATATCATTGTTCCATATATCATTAGAAAGCCAAAAGATCATACAATCTGCGATAAATCTCATCAAAATAAGATTAAACATTAACATTGAAATTCGGAGCATTTAAATGTGGTCAATCCTATTTGCGTTTTAAATGTTTCTCATATAAGAATGATTGAAAAATTGTACTTCATTGGCAATAAAACACTAGGAAAACATACTATACATCGATGGCTACGCTTGTTGAAGACACAAACCTTTTGTGTAGTACTTCATTATTAAATTGTTCACAGTTAATGACTCATAAGCTAAATTATCTATTTCTTGAGATAAAGCTAGATATTTGCGGCAGATGTCGCATCGCTCACCGTTCCTTTACTTTTTAATGCTCATAAAGAAATAATGTATGCAAATAAAGACCAATCTCTCCTCTAAACAATGGTAAAATCAATTTTGAAATGTCTCTAATGGTTTGGCAGATAGGAATGCCGCCTTTGACAATCTTCTCCTCTGAAGATACTTGCACTAGAGATCTGAAATTTATACTCAATGTAGCTGAAGCATTGTAGTTCTGAATTTGACTTCTACAAAGTTCTAACTTTAATACTTTTCTTGCTGTGATTTTTCAAAGTTGACCAAAATGTAAAAATCGCAAACTTCAAGGGCAGATAACTCAAAACCCAGACCATAGAATTTTATGATTTTTGCATGAGAGTTAGACATTGGCAAGCCCTTTAAGATAAAAGAATAAAATCGCTCGCGAACAGTCATTTCCGGTCAGGGTCACAGGTCAAACTTTGCATTTTGGAAATGTGGTGTTTTGGTGGGTATGTTTGAAATATCGTAGCGAATAAACGGCGTACGATAACGCTTTGTTCTATACATCATATGGAAGCCAAAAGCCTATAGATTTTTTTTAAATTTGCCAGAAAATTTCAATATTTGTTTTACATTGAGTTACAGCCCTTTGAATATTGTCAATTCTGCTTTCGTTTTGAATGCATATGATACAGGTATGTTAAAAAAGTTGTTAGTCATCAGTGATAGACGACAAATCATTGTTCCATATATCATTAGAAAGCCAAAAGAATACAAAATCTTTTAAAAATTAACAATAAATTCAGTTACTACATTTACATTGAGTTACGGACGTTTGAATATTTTCAACCCTGCATGCGTTTTAAATGCATTTGATAACTGTTTGTTTGCAAATTGCGTTAATCATCAACAAAAGATTATAACCCATAAGCTTTTGACTGAAATCATTACCTTTGTACATTTCATTTAACACCATACAGCGCTGAATCCGTTTGTCGTCGCTTGCGACTATATTTAAGGATTCAGCTTGAAAAGCTGGATCCTTATTGTTATTGGCGTGTTTTTTTTTATTATTATTTACCGATTTTTGTGAGCAGGATTCAGCCCAAACGGCTGATGCTATCAAAGCCAAATTTCACATGCTGGTAGACCTTGTTGAGGAATGGCGACAATAAGCTTTTTGGACAATTCGGCCCATACATTAAAGGTCCAGTTCGATTCCAAAATCGAAAATTTAACATTGATTTTTTTTTCAAAATGCACTTAGAGACCTAATTTTTTTTTTAAAAGATGCGCAATCAAAAATGCTGCAAAAAACGAAATCATGGCAAATTCGTAGGTCACGTGGTTTGGCCGCCATCTTAAATGTTCTGCATTTTTTTCAAAAGTCCGACCCCAGGCACCTTTCAGGAATCACCACTCGGCAACTGCTGATACTAGAAAGCTGAAACTTACACATAATGTAGCTGAGACATTGGCCTAAAACAAGTTTGTTTCAAAATTCAAAAATTCGAAATAGTTTTTTTTATAAAAATCTTCAAACTTTGCACATTTTGCAATATTCAAGGGCAGATAACTCAAAAACCTCCCAGACGAATTTGATGAATTTTGCATGAGAATTAGACATTAGCAAGGTCTTTAAGATAAAAGAATAAAATCGCTCGCGAACAGTCATTTCCGGTCAGGGTCAGAGGTCAAACTTTCCATTTTGGACATGTGGTGTTTTGGTGGGTATGTTTGAAATATCGTAGCGAATCAAAGGCGTACGATAAATCTTTAATCTATACATCATATGAAAGCCAAAAGTCTATAGATTGTTTTAAAATTTGACAGTAAATTCCTTTATTTGTTTTACATTGAGTTACGGCCCTTTGAATATTGTCAATTCTGCTTTCGTTTTGAATGCTTAGGATAAAGGTATGTTAAAAAAGTCGTTACTCATCAGTGACAGGAGACAAATCATTGTTCCATATATCATTAGAAAGCCAAAATAATACACTATCTTTTAAAAATTAACAATAAATTCAGTTACTTCATTTACATTTAGTTACGGACCTTTGAATATTGTCAACCCTGAATGCATTTGATAACTGTATATTTGCAAAATGCGTAACTCATCAATCAACAACAGACATATCTCACGAACCATTAGAGATACTTTTATAATTTTTATGTCAACTTGTAGAGAAAAGAATTGTCTTTATTTCCATGTATCATTTGTCTATGCGCGCACAGAAATGAAGAAGCGGTGCGCGCTCTACTTGCGCTCCGGCGTTCGCTAATTGAACATGTAATTAACTCGCGCACCTTGCGGCACTCATAACTCACGAACCATTAGCGATAATTTTATAATTTTTATATCAACTTATAGAGAAAAGAATTGTCTTTATTTCAATGTATCATTTGCCTATGCGCGCACAGAAATGAAGAAGCGGCAAGCGAAATATAAGACATCGTTCACACGCGCTCCGGACAAAACAATGTCGCCACGTGGGCTAGTAGAGCAAAAATATATAGCCGCATCGTAAGGGTTAACATACTATACATCAATGGATGCGCTTGTTAAAGACACAAATACTTTGTGTAGTACCTCATTATAAAAATATTAACAGTAAACGAGTATTAAGCTAAATTATCTATTTCTTGAGATAAAGTTTGATATTTGCAACAGATGCCGCATCGCTCACCATTTCTTTACTTTTTCATGCTCATAAACAAATAATATATGCAAATGAAGACAATTCTCTCCTCTACACACTGGTGGAAAGAATATGAACATATCTTTATTGGTTCGGGATATATCAATGCTGAAAGACAAGTACCCTCAGTCATCTCGAGATAAAACTTGATATTTGAGACAGATGTAGCATCGTTTACCGTTTCTTTACTTTTTCGTTCAAATGTACAAATGACACATTGGATTGAAGCTGGTTCTTCGCCCTTTGCAATGGTATAAATCATTTGAAATTTCGCCACCCCGTTCAAGAGGAACGAGTGCGAAAGAAGGATGGGGGTTCACAACTTTGATAGTAAGAAATTTACATGGAGATCGGTTTTCACTACGCTATCGTAGTATCAACCCTTATAAGGTGTCTCCATATATGGCAGATTTTGTGTATCATTACGCGTTTGAAAGAGCACCCCTCCTATTTTTCAATAACTGTGCCTCCACGCCCTGTTATGTCAGGATTTTGCCAGGAATCGAAATGTCACTGTATTTTACATGGAACAATGATGTTTGTACTTTCTGAATCTTGCCTATTAGCTTTGTTTACTTTTATAAGTAAACGAATTTGAGAGGCTCAGTGCATCCCTTTTCTAATGTCCTTCAAACCAACAACCAAGTGATCACGTCTCAGCAAACGTCTTTCATTATTTTTTATGCATATCTCTTCCCACATCTCAACTGCTGTTTGGTCTTTCTATGCCCAGATTCCTCCATTTGAAGATGAAAAGAAAAACATTTATGCAACACCCCCCGAAGTAGTCGTCAATGAGTTCATTCATGGATTGAAAAGCGGGATGCATGCTTTTCTCGCAAAACACGGGCATTGACGCGCTCACACTCACATTGCTAGGCTTTGCTTTGGTTTTGAAATTTAAAACAAGTATAAGATTTAAATTGGTTTGCTTTGATAAATTTGGTTCTGAATTTTTCAACAATACAACGGAAAACAGGGTTTAAAACCAGGATGAGTCAAGAAACTTTTGCAGATTGTATTTGTTACATTTTACTTTAGGTTTTACATCTTTTGCTAACATGAACATTTAATTGCATTAACTCATATTTTTGGCATTATGATTTTGGATTGGGATTTGAAATGTATTTTTAACAAAGCACATACACTAATTATACAATGTGACATTTACGTTTGCAATTGACAGAGTCTTTTTGGCCTTGGTAATACTGAAATCGTGACTTTTAAAATTCGTCTGAACGAACTATTGACTTCATACATACATGTATTGCATATATTTGTCATACATATCATCACCATACATCGCTGAATCCGTTTGTCGTCGCTTTGCGACTATATTTATTTTTTTTATTGTTCCCAGAATTTTGTGAGCAGGATTCAGCCCAAACGGCTGATGCTATCAAAGCCAAATTTCACATGCTGGTAGACCTTGTTGTGGAATGGCGACAATAAGCTTTTGGGCCAAATCGGTCGGTACATTAAAGGTCCAGTTCGAATCCAAAGTCGAAAATTTAACATTGATTTTTTTTTCAAAATGCACTTAGAGACTTGAATTTTTTTTTAAAAGATGCGCAATCAAAAATGCTGCAAAAAACCAAATCATGGCAAATTCGTAGGTCACGTGGTTTGGCCGCCATCTTGGATTTAGTGCATTTTTGACCATTTCTGACCCCACCCACCTTTGACAATCTTCTCCTCTGAAGATACTTGCACTAGAGATCTGAAATTTATACTCAATGTAGCTGAAGCATTGTAGTTCTGAATTTGACTTCTACAAAGTTCTAACTTTAATACTTTTCTTGCTGTGATTTTTCAAAGTTGACCA
Organism: Steromphala cineraria; assembly: GCA_916613615.1. Lineage (NCBI taxonomy): Eukaryota > Metazoa > Mollusca > Gastropoda > Trochida > Trochidae > Steromphala > Steromphala cineraria. The sequence continues at coordinate 42,483 of CAKAJN010000025.1, read as the reverse complement.
AAATGTAAAAATCGCAAACTTCAAGGGCAGATAACTCAAAACCCAGACCATAGAATTTTATGATTTTTGCATGAGAGTTAGACATTGGCAAGCCCTTTAAGATAAAAGAATAAAATCGCTCGCGAACAGTCATTTCCGGTCAGGGTCAGAGGTCAAACTTTGCATTTTGGAAATGTGGTGTTTTGGTGGGTATGTTTGAAATATCGTAGCGAATCAACAGCGTACGATAACGCTTTGTTCTATACATCATATGGAAGCCAAAAGCCTATAGATTTTTTAAAATTTGACAGAAAATTTCTATATTTGTTTTACATTGAGTTACGACCCTTTGAATATTGTCAATTCTGCTTTCGTTTTGAATGCATAGGATACAGGTATGTTAAAAAAGTTGTTAGTCATCAGTGATAGACGACAAATCATTGTTCCATATATCATTAGAAAGCCAAAAGAATTCAAAATCTTTAAAAAATTAACAATAAATTCAGTTACTACATTTACATTGAGTTACGGACCTTTGAATATTGTCAACCCTGCATGCGTTTTAAATGCATTTGAAAACTGTTTGTTTGCAAATTGCGTTAATCATCAATAAAAGATTATAACCCATAAGCTTTTGACTGAAATCATTACATTTGTGCATTACATTTAACACCATACAGCGCTGAATCCGTTTGTCGTCGCTTGCGACTATATTTAAGGATTCAGCCATAAGGCTGAATCCTTATTGTTATTGGCGTGTTTATTATTTTTTTTATTGTTCCCAGAATTTTGTGAGCAGGATTCAGCCCAAACGGCTGATGCTATCAAAGCCAAATTTCACATGCTGGTAGACCTTGTTGTGGAATGGCGACAATAAGCTTTTGGGCCAAATCGGTCCATACATTAAAGGTCCAGTTCGAATCCAAAGTCGAAAATTTAACATTGATTTTTTTTTCAAAATGCACTTAGAGACTTGAATTTTTTTTTAAAAGATGCGCAATCAAAAATGCTGCAAAAAACCAAATCATGGCAAATTCGTAGGTCACGTGGTTTGGCCGCCATCTTGGATTTAGTGCATTTTTGACCATTTCTGACCCCACCCACCTTTGACAATCTTCTCCTCTGAAGATACTTGCACTAGAGATCTGAAATTTATACTCAATGTAGCTGAAGCATTGTAGTTCTGAATTTGACTTCTACAAAGTTCTAACTTTAATACTTTTCTTGCTGTGATTTTTCAAAGTTGACCAAAATGTAAAAATCGCAAATTTCAAGGGCAGATAACTCAAAACCCAGACCATAGAATTTTATGATTTTTGCATGAGAGTTAGACATTGGCAAGCTCTTTAAGATAAAAGAATAAAATCGCTCGCGAACAGTCATTTCCGGTCAGGGTCAGAGGTCAAACTTTGCATTTTGGACATGTGGTGTTTTGGTGGGTATGTTTGAAATATCGTAGCGAATCAACGGCGTACGATAACGCTTTGTTCTATACATCATATGAAAGCCAAAAGCCTATAGATTTTTTTTAAATTTGACAGTAAATGTCTATATTTTTTTTACATTGAGTTACGGCCCTTTATATATTGTCAATTCTGCTTTCGTTTTGAATGCATAGGATACAGGTATGTTAAAAAAGTTGTTAGGCATCAGTGATAGACGACAAATTATTGTTCCATATATCATTAGAAAGCCAAAAGAATACAAAATCTTTTAAAAATTAACAATAAATTCAGTTACTACATTTACATTGAGTTACGGACCTTTGAATATTGTCAACCCTGCATGCGTTATAAATGCATTTAATACTGTTTGTTTGCAAATTGCGTTAATCATCAACAAAAGATTATAACCCATAAGCTTTTGACTGAAATCATTACCTTTGTGCATTACATTTAACACCATACAGCGCTGAATCCGTTTGTCGTCGCTTGCGACTATATTTATTTTTTTTATTGTTCCCAGAATTTTGTGAGCAAGATTCAGCCCAAACGGCTGATGCTATTGAAGCCAAATTTCACAGGCTGGTAGACCTTGTTGTGGAATGGCGACAATAAGCTTTTGGGCCAAATCGGTCCATACATTAAAGGTCCAGTTCGAATCCAAAGTCGAAAATTTAACATTGATTTTTTTTTCAAAATGCACTTAGAGACTTGAAAATTTTTTTAAAAGATGCGCAATCAAAAATGCTGCAAAAAACCAAATCATGGCAAATTCGTAGGTCACGTGGTTTGGCCGCCATCTTGCTTTTAGTGCATTTTCGACCATTTCTGACCCCACCCACCTTTGAAAATCTTCTTCTCTGAAGATCCTTGCACTAGAGAGCTGAAATTCATACTCAATGTAGCTGAAGCATTGTAGTTCTGAATTTGACTTCTACAAAGTTCTAACTTTAATACTTTTCTTGCTGTGATTTTTCAAAGTTGACCAAAATGTAAAAATCGCAAACTTCAAGGGCAGATAACTCAAAACCCAGACCATAGAATTTTATGATTTTTGCATGAGAGTTAGACATTGGCAAGCCCTTTAAGATAAAAGAATAAAATCGCTCGCGAACAGTCATTTCCGGTCAGGGTCAGAGGTCAAACTTTGCATTTTGGAAATGTGGTGTTTTGTTGGGTATGTTTGAAATATCGTAGCGAATCAACGGCGTACGATAACGCTTTGTTCTATACATCATATAGAAGCCAAAAGCCTATAGATTTTTTTTAAATTTGACAGAAAATTTCTATATTTGTTTTACATTGAGTTACAGCCCTTTGAATATTGTCAATTCTGCTTTCGTTTAGAATGCATAGGATACAGGTATGATAAAAAAGTTGTTAGTCATCAGTGATAGACGACAAATTATTGTTCCATATATCATTAGAAAGCCAAAAGAATACAAAATCTTTTAAAAATTAACAATAAATTCAGTTACTACATTTACATTGAGTTACGGACCTTTGAATATTGTCAACCCTGCATGCGTTTTAAATGCATTTGATAACTGTATGTTTGCAAAATGCGTTACTGATCAACAAAAGACTATTACCCAGAAGCTTTTGACTGAAATCATTACCTTTGTGCATTACATTTAACACCATACAGCGCTGAATCCGTTTGTCGTCGCTTGCGACTATATTTACAATTTATAACTACAACCAGTCAGTTTATCTACACCGGAGTAACTTAAAGACTATTTGCTAAAAACAAAGATCGAATCTGTATCCCTGTAATCCTGAAAGAAGTTGCGATCTAACTTTGGTTCTATTGAATAAGATGCAAATGTCGTGCTGGCGTCAGATAAAAATGATTTTATCAAGATTACACTATTATCCTAGCCGAATTGAAATCGTACAAGAATTGTCATGTAATAAGGATTAAAGTGTTGTATGCATGGTGTGTAACAATTTTTACAAGCTTGAAATCAGACTGACTCCATCACTATCGGGAATCAGATTAGATATACATACATGTGTACCAGTAATAACTATAAAATAGAAAGGTTGTTAAATTTGAAACAAGTTTCCATATTAGAATAACAAGATTGAAAGGGGAAGTAGCACGTTTTTAAAGGGGAATAAGGTGATTTAATAAAAACTAAAATTAACAGTTCCAATTGAAAGACAATGCATTTAAACTAAATGGAGCAGTAATATTTCAAACATATCATGTAAAATTTAGACATGCGATTCCTTTTTCTTACACAAAATGAATTAAAGGTGTTCACACAAAATGGCCGTCCATAGTATTTTAGGTGAATCTTCATACTTTGTCCTCTGACTATGGATAAATGGCTTGTGGTATGAGATTTTGGACACAATCATATAATAATTTATTATCAAAGTACAATTAGCAGTAAACATTTTAAGATATAAAATAACCAAACAACGTGCTATTGCCCCTTTGATTTTTAGGAAAAACACATTAAAATATAGAAAATAGTATGGGAAAACTAATGCATATTCGACAAAAGGTTTGTAAGATATGTTAGAGCCCTAATCTATTCATCGTGACATTATTTCCACATTAATACTGTTCACTGTCCCACACAAGCCAGCCCATTGATATGATTGATGTACTATGTAATGACTTGTGACTTCTTATACCATTAGGAAGGCTAGTTAGAGTCCTTTTAGTTGTCACAAGGTTCGTCATTAACCATCTAATTGGTAAATGATAATTCATCAGACATCATCGATCAAGATTCCTGAGACAGAACACTACTGCTGTCACATGAACTCGTCACATTAGCCAAATGTCTTTTTCTCAAATAGCTTCAAAAGAAAACAACAATCCCTTTATATCAAATCTTTATCCTCAGATGCATCCTTGTCAATACAGATAATTTGAAATATAAGATCAAAGACAACACTTTGTAAAAGACATACATGTATGTTGACAGATGATCAGTTTTATCCATAACATAAACCTGTTTCGAACATTGTAATTCTAATGATGACGGGTAATCTTAATAAATGTTGATTGCGGTGTTCTCTAGACAGAGGGACCTTTTAGCTTTTTCAACCATTAACTCATTTCCCTGAAGGAAACACTTGTAATCACTCTCCGATATTGATGATGCTAACAATGACCCACTCAATGGCAATGGACTTGATATTGAGTGCACAGAAGTCAATACTCTTTATAGCATTAGCTTCGAACATTTTAAATCTTATTCAATTATGTTCTTTAGGGATGTAGTTTCTGCCAAATACTTTAAAACATGTTATTATGATATTATATATATTTTATTTATTTCGGCTGTATCAAGTACTGAGGTATGATGTTTGTAACATTAACATTGTGCATTTGTTCATTTTCAATCACAACCTAAAACTGAGATTTAAAACTTTTCTACAAACAAATGAGAAATGCACCATTAATATCTAAATGTAGAGACTGTTTGACAATCTTTTAAGAACAATTGATATTTGATCAATTTAATTTATGAAATTCAAATAGATATGTCAGTCAATTAATATCAATGTATCAATTCAAGGTAGCACACATCATGCTCGATGAGATGAAACCAGTCACAACATATTACACTGCTCATAATCTTACATCCAGCTATTTATTGTATACTTAAACAGTATTACATTACATTAAAAAGGTTAACTGACATTACATGATAAAAAAAAACTTATGTTCTTTCTATTTAACTCATTTTTCGATTTTAAATATGACGTGAAATATGTCAGTGTACGAACTGTATTAGTATGGGTCATTTAACGTCACTACGATACTGATACCGATAAAATTCATTCCATTGTGAGGAATCTTTTATACCCTATACGCCTATGACCTATTTATGTGAAACGAAATAGTCAATCGCTTTTGATAGTAAAAATTGCTTTTTGATACCTTAAATAAACTCAAATAAATGTAAACCCTTTTGCCCCTTCAATCAATACCAAGGTTCAATAGGAAACAACTCATGAACACTAACTCCTTAGATTAGGAATTGTCATCTTTCTGTATGATTCGGAATTATTTTTATTTATCCCGAAATGAAACACAACCTTGTTTACAAAGTAAGTAAAAGCCCTTCATGCTACTTGATTAGAAAAATAGATTTGTATGTGATGAAGATTAAATTATGCCCTGTAGCAATGTTTGCTAATAAGTATGAGAATCTTTAGAAAGCCTGTAACATGATATCCGAGCTCGACTCTAATGAGGTAAGGATTCTCGTGAAGGCAAATCTATATCAAGATTGCTTTATCCATAAGTCAACAACTTCCGGATCGCAGAATATGAGATATACGCAGTAACAATAGTTTAACAACGCTCTATTCAAACATCCAATAATCATTAATAATTCAGGATGATAATGACTTCACCATGTTCAGTATAACTTTGCCCAGTTTTGCTTTTATATCTAAAGAAAATTAAGCCCCGTAATCACTATATAGAAAGCTTGTGCGCCGCAAAATGAATGTGTTGGGTAATAAAAGTCATGCACAAAACCAAGAATAGATCTTGCGTGTCAATCCTGAGCTCGCTTTCGTGCTTCTGAGGAGCTGCCGAATACGACGAAGGGTTTTGTGTCCTCGTTCAAGGTGAAGGGCATTGCCAAGGTCATTGACATCCAGGATGTTCTGTTTGTTCATCCCCAAGCGTCTTCTAAAGATAACCCAGACATGTTCTTTTAGGGCAAAGGCTCTGGTAACTTGGCTTATCATACAAAAACGTCAGTGTTGTTGTGCTGCAGCATGTTTCGAGTCAGGCAAACTGCATGTGGACGTGCATTGTTCTGTTGGAAAAGTTGTCGAGGACGTTGCCTCAGTAAGGGTATGCAATTGGCGTTATCACGTAATCGCAATCTTGCTGAGCTGTAAGGGCTAATCTAACACCAGCAGATCTGTTGTCTGGCTTTATCAGACTAACGTCTCCTCGACATCGCCAAACATGACTCCTGCATCTCCAAACTGCAGACAGAAACGCGATGCATAACTAACAAGATGTCAAACCACTGACCACGAAGTCATCTTTGTTGGACACGTGTCCATGTCAAACACTCTCAGACATGACATGGCGTTAAGGGCATAACCTTGAAGGGATGACAATCTTCACATGGCGACCTTTTTGAATTACGTTTACTTGTATTCTTTTACGGTTAAGTTGTATCTCAATTTTGTAGTCTTAGAAGTGTTACTATTAATGCAATTTATAACAAGCAAAATAACTTAACCATAGTGTACTGTTTAACTTGGAGAAATATTGTGTCTTCATGTTGACTTTTAACCATACATGTATATAATTTCAATACTTGAACTATCAGCATAATGGGTGATAAGCTCAGAATTTGAAAAGTAATAATTCTTTCACTTAATTGCATTGCCATGCATTTCATTGACCCTTTGAAGTATAACCTCAAGCACACATTTTGTCTACAAGTAGAACCTGATGTTTTTTGTAAACTTGTCATTCATAGAGGATATAATATGAGTGGTCATGACATACAATGTTTACGACAGGAGGGGCTTAATATTAGTGTTGCTCGAGTAAGAGCGAGGAATGTACTAAAATTTAGACACGAGTATAATATTCTGGTTATTATCGTAGTCCCAAAATTAAAGAAATACTCAAACCTACTCTTCAGCATAGGCGGACTGGCTGCCATCACTTTGTATAGACTGTGACATCATAGGCGAATCATGACGTCATGATTTTTTGCCCTAGGGCATCATATGGAAAATAGGTTATTGACAAGAAGTGCCATAGTTTTCATCTAAACATCGCATTGTCAAATCACCATGACATATCACAGGGACTTTTGATGCTGTTTTCTACCTTTGCGCAAGATTTCTTCCAGTATGTAAAGCTATGATTACAGTCTTCACAATCAGTAGAAGTCTCTATGAGATGAATATCTAGTACATGTTATAAATTTAGAGTAATATTGTCATAGCAAAGGACTTTTATTGTGACATCTGCGTATCTACTGATATATTTCTATTTTCCACATCTATCAATCCTATGCATCTACTTTCTTTAACTTCCAATCATATCAACTAGATTGCAATAGTTCAAATTTGTCATAATGATCTCTGAAATTTATCAACTTATGAAAAACTAAACCCATGTATACAGTTTGTTAAATTCCTCATATTACTTGATTAGAAACGTACTTTTTGTTTAGGAACTTGATATGAAGAAATAACGAAGATTGGCAAAGTTTGTCAATTGGGCAAAGAAAAGCTGAAGAATTCATAAAACATCAGATTACCAACGACTTCATAAGATGAGGATTTCACTCATATTGATATCCAGTTATTTTAGTTTGTATAGAAAGCGAATTTTAAAACTTAAATGTCATATTTCAATCTTAATATCCATACAATATTTTGATAGATAATAAAACTTGTAAGGTGTCTTCAGTGTTATTGACAAGCAAACTAAATAAATCAAAGCACAACTACACTTTCACGTTTTGGGAACATTGTTTGTCCAATTTAGACTTTAAAGTGAAAATCTTGATAGAAGACGAGTTAGAACTAAAGTACAAGCAGTTTGACAAATTATCAGGTAAAAGTATCAATTTTACTGGTTAAATATAAAGTCTTGATTTGTAATTCGGATATAGAATACAATATATAAAATGACTAATTGATAGTTTTACAATGATCAAGATCATAAACTATTTTACCAAACAAATCTCTAACATTTCAATGTGACATAAAATAAATGCCATGATTATGTATGCAATGAATAGGCCTATAAATTGTAAAAGGAATACACAAGGTTACCCCTCAGGGCAACAACTGTTAAATTCAAGTACCTATCCAGTCACACAAAAACAGGAGAATTGCTTTTTAAAGATGTTTTCCAACAAAACATTTGAGATTGAAGTTAATTAAGCGCCATATATGATTATTAAGTTATGAAATGTTGTTATTGACAAACTGCACTATTAACATTAATTTCTTCATAGAGGTACGACGTCCTGAAATTCACAACAAAAAAACTGTAGTTAACGCTCCCAACTCGTCTAGTTAGGTTGATTTTAAAAACAATTTTCTTCTAGCGACTTTTAAGAAGAGTGTTGAATGTTAGCTGTATTGACCCAAGCGGATGTAACTATCATGCTTTATATGAGTACAGATACAATGGTTGCCAAAACAGCGTGGTGAGAGTCAATTCCAATTAACTGTTGATCTGATAGAAACCCTGATTTCATCATATGTTAAAGCAAATGGCTGTATGATCTGATAAGAGAATTCCACCAATAAAATTGGCACACTAACACTGTTCCTTGTCATCTTTAAGATTTACCATAGAAGACCTCTAGCATGACCTGCTACATTCTCTATTCTTCTGCCATGGTTTCTGAAACGGTTTTCCTCCATCGTTTAAATAAAATGTTTATACATGTACCTGACGAGAAATTCTCAGTTTTGTCCTGTCTGTCCTTACTATATTGATGATATAAGATTTCATATGATTCTATAATAGTTTTAAAAGCTGTGAACCAAATAATTATATTTTTGTAATTTTATCCATAAGTGTAATGTATCGTTATATAAATAAAAACAACCAAATATAACAGAATGAGTTAACACTACTTTTTCAAATAAATTATAATTCACAAGTGAAGTAAAAATTCTATGGAGTATATCTGGACTTCGTCATATTTACGATAATGTTTATATGTCAATTACACAGACCCTTAGGCCAATCGTTGACATTAAGATAAATCAGAACTGAAGTACCGAATATCAAAAGGTCAACGCATTATCATCTTGACAATGATCGTCTAGTGTTCAACAATGATGGCCGTGAGTAAACTTAAGCTTGCTTAATAGGACACTTTCGTAGACTAATTGGATACTATTTGTTTCATAGAATATATGATTCCCCTTCTGTGTACAGCACAGGATAAATTGCCATATGATAAGGCAATTGTTTCGGGCGATGACCAAGTATTTCATGATCTAATTCTTCAGAACTGTCCCTATTTTTAATTATGCCAGCCCTGTGAACTAGAATAGTGGCATATTGTAGATCTACATGTATTGCTGTTTAAAAATGATTAAAGCTAAACTGTAAATTTAAAAAAAATTACATTTCTATAAAAACAGTATTTTTCAACCTCTTTCTTTGACCTTGACTTGCCCTTGAAGATTAATTCATAAAGGAAATCTAACGAAAATGTACAAATTAGATGTAGTGTATTCAAATAGACAATAAGGGGGAGAACAGTAAGGTATAACGAATCTCTCACAAGCTACACACATTTAATTTGGAAACGTTTTTTATATTTTATTCAGGATACATGGCAATCAATCTTGTTGCTAATTGATGCATTGTCACGTAAACTGATACAGATCACTGTTCAAGTGTCAACTTAGATTCACATGTATGAAATATGTTCCTTTATTTTAACGCCCTACAATCAGGTCATTTCTTTCTTTAAAGCCTCGCCAAGGTAAAGGGATCATTAACCTAATTTTTGTACAAATTATCGTGTTATTTTTTTTATTTTGTTAAAGTTTAAATCGTAAATCATGTTTCTTCTGTGTAACGGTTTACCCTTCAACATTGGTAGCATTAAAAATTCAATGGTTTTTAAACTTGAATTTTTATTTGCAAAACATATAAAGACCAAGTATGTCTGATTCTACAGGCATGCCATGTTCTTATAATTACAAAATGGATTTGTTACACTAATTTCCGGGATTCTGATTGGACGAGAGCGCTTAAAAACCTGCTGCCATTTCTCGATAAATGCAGAAAAATGTGCAACCATACCATGTGCATTCATTCCTTGTGACGTCACAATCACTTGACGCAATAGTTCGGTTTTGACAGTTGCGATCTACGTTCTGTTGCAAAGACAGATATAACATATCTTATCACTTCCCACCTGCGTTTGTAACAAGTAAATACATTCTTCTCCCTAACACAATCCATTCATTCACCGGAAAGACTGCATTTAAATAACTACGAGTCCTCAAGCTTGTTCGCTCGGCAAACGGCGGACATTTTGAACGTCGTGTGATATGCTAATTAGGGTTATTCCGAAAATGCAGATTCCGGTTAAAACGAATTGTGATTGCATGGGTGTCAATGGTTGCGAAAACGAAATTAAATCTTCGGCCGTTTTAGTTTATGGAGTTCTCAATTTTGATTCAACTTTGTATTGTTTCGTGTAACAAACCACGCGATTTTATACAATTTGTTGCTGTTATACATCGATAGAGGCACAAAACATGTAAAACAATCCTTAAACACTGTTGACATTTTGCCAAGATGTGTTACACTGTTCCCTCAGGGACGTTCTCTGTTATAGTCGGTGGTATTTGATTGGTCCCAATTGCTTTTTTTTGCAAAAGGGAAAATCACCAAAGTAAATTGATTTAAAGTAAAGTAAAGTTTAAGAAATAACAAATAGAATAGAAATCTTGTCTATTTTTTTCTAATTTTATTTCATTTACTTAAACTTAAAGAACTAAGTCCAGATATTCTTACACTCATTGCCATGGATATTCACCTGAATCATTTAATCCTGAAGAATGTGTAGACAGTTTATACAAATATCCTTAACATAAAATGATCCATGAGTGACAAATCCAGGGAAGATGTCTAAAAAACAGCTTTTATGCTATTACAAACTAAGAAGGTTTTCACAGATTTCAGAAATATCTACAGTACATGCTCGAACTCTTCAAAACAAGACATTAGTTTGTGAGTTTATTGAGATTTTATGTATTTTTGCATTGGCAGTCAAAAAGAAACAACCATTTAGTTGTATGCAACTATGTTCAGGAAGATGTTTAGATAGCTTTTATATAGCAAGTAAACTTTAGACAGTACATCACTTTTGATTTTAATACAATTGTACATGTAAAGCGGGTCCTTATCGTACATGTATGTCACGTCCTATGTTTAGGTTAAATTCATTAAAATAAAGTTTTTCTGTTTACTGTTAAAGGTTCACATTGTTGCAGTTCTGCATATTATGAAATGCAGTATAATTTGGATTGTCCAGGAAAGTGAATGCAAAGCATTAAATAATCACTCCTACAAATGACATATGTCTAAAGTAGAACATTATGGCACATGCCAAGTGAAGTTCGACAGTTAAGGGCATTTGTAACACAATAGAAGCAGGCACGACATTGGAAGCCATTATGTCCAAGACCAGCTGAGATGTCAACCTACAATTGTCATGTATTCTCGAGGACAAGACTAAAGCTTAGACTTTTATGTCTTTTCTATCGCACTTACAACGCAGGTCTTCACAAAAATAGATTATGAATAAAGCTGAAAGTATTTTGGGGTAATATGCCTTGACATACGGCAAACAAATGCAAGTATTCTCACAATGTAGTAAAGGTTAGTTTCATTGAAATAGGATGGCATGAAAAATATTGTTCGTGAGTACACATTGGGTATTTTATCTTGATGACTTCTATTTGCTTTATAAAAGCACTAATATTTTAAAAAGGAATACTTGTTGCATACAGGAATATGAATCTCAATCACCCTGTCAGCGACGAAAACTTTCAACAATATTACTAAGTACATTGCAACTGCATTTCGTTTTGAATTTATTAGATTATTAATTCTTGGAGATGACAATTAAAGATTGTGATTAAATTGAAACATACTAAGATACTTGATTTAACATATGTTTCAAGGATGGGAAATCTTAAAGCTTGAACAGACTTCCATTAACAAAGATGCTGTTGTCATTCACGTTATTATTTGCAGCAGATTCACAAACATTATGATTTTGTTGATGGAAAAAATGCACAAAACGGACAGCAATTTCCTAATTTACATTTACATCCCTCATTATGTATCTTAGATTGCTATAAATTTCAAGGTTGATTCCCTTATGACCATATTTTGAATTGGTGTTTAAACAAAGCAAGCACTATAATTTAATGGTGGAATATTTCCTATATGTATTGTCCATTAAAAAGTTAAAATCAAACTAAGAGAAAATACGATTTTAATGATTAGGAATTTTATAAAGTGTTTGATAAGGGCATATTTTCGACAATGGGAAAAGTTGGTAACATTTAATAACAGAATGGAAGATATCATTATAAATATGTGACAATAAAACCAAAAGTAAAATCCCAACTTTTTATATCTTTATCAAACAGTTCTGTATTAGTAATTATAAAACAGAACATTGATAAGCAGACGAAATATAAAATTGACAAATTCAAGCGATGAGTTTGACACAATAATTCAGGTTATAATGATAAGCATATTCCGTAATTCCGAGCAACGAGTTAGTTATTTTTTTTCTTACCAAAGATCATTGTATGCTAAAAACGGGGAAGAAATTGTAACATTTAAAAACTACCCTCAGTCGGTACAGTACAAATTGTACTCATACGTTATTTATAATTGTACTCACTGCTTCAGGATGAACAGCTCTAAGTACTTCGAAATATACGTTCTAATCTGAAATAGTTTAATTATATTGATGTCACAACTTCTCGCCCAAGATATTGTCTTACATGTAAAAGTAAACAAGTCTCCTATTGAATGTTATGCCGTCACTGTTTTATTGACGTCATAGAGCTAAGATGTTAACACACTTTGGCCGGCAAGTCTCCAATACTGCACCCTCGTGAATATTCAAAATTGTATTTCAGAAGGGCTTAGAATTCTTTTTAAAAAAATTGACTTTCACACTTTTAATTACAAATACAATTTAAAATAAGTTAAAGGCAAGTTGTAAAATGTTTTATATATTTCCCTCAAACTTTTGTTCATGACAACTACTGAATAATGCAAGACATTATAGAATACAAATGTTGAAATGATGGTCAAACAGAAATATATATTCCTTTAGTCTTATCCCTCGTGTGCAAACATTACTGTACAATGTTGGATGTAGTTATCTGCAAATATCATTTATTGAAAACTCAATTTGTAGAATATTTAATTTTAAAATGTCACATACACAAATAATAATTTCATGCATGGTGTCTGATTTACATGATATAAGAAGCTTCAATATCTCTGACACCAACAGCAAATTATTTTTCATTCTCGAAACTGATTTTCTTAATAGAGATACTTTGATGATCGATAAGACAGATAATAAGATTTCATTCTTATTAAAGCATGACAATCAGTTTGTTTTTCTTTCAAGAGGATGGTCAAGTGTACTCGGACATTCGAAGTATTTTTACAATGTTATATAGTGGTCATTCTGTCCGTCCTTCCATCTGTCATTCCGAGTGTCCTTCAAACTTTGCACACATGTTAACCGTAACCTTGGGACCATTTTCTCATTTTCTTGAATAAAAAATTTGTCTTTTCAATTAGTGGTCACTTTTTTACTTTGTTATTATGGAGCTGATTTTCTCAGACACTATTTCACATATATGAGTGAAATTCTGGTTATTTGTACACCTGACGATCCTTTTGATTGAGTTTGAAAGCCATTTCCAAACATTTATTTTTGACGGAGAAATGGCCTTTGATTGCACATTTAATATTATAGTTATGAACAGGTCTGAAGCTTCAATGGGGACAAGTTTTCTTAGACACAAAGACACCTAGATGAAGGAAATTTTGGTTTTAAATATACCTGATGACATTCCTTATCGAGTCCGATGGTTATTTAGGAAATATTATTTTTAACGAGTAATGGCCCTTGATCGTGTGCATATTGAGACATTTTAGGTATTTTGTACTTTTCTGATGTGTTTTCTTTGATGATATATAACACATGTTATAAAGATTTGAATTCTATGAAGGCATGGCCAATCGATTTGCTTCCCTTTCAATGCCATGGCCAAGTGCACATTAGGACATTCTAGGTATTTTACACTTCCCTGATATGTATGTAAGCCTCAGGATCAAACAGAAATATCCTGCCTCAGGGATGATCAATATACGGTGAGCACAATATGTCACGACTCTATGAAGTCTGATGTCGCTGTTGATCTACATGATTAAACATATTTTGATGCATAATATTTGACATTTCGCTAATTGCAATTTGCTTTTAAAAGATCAGGTGTAAATATTCCTCATTTGATGCATCGTTACCATGAGTTTACTTTCGATATATGTCGTGTCAAAATAAAAGGCAGGTATAAAATTCTTTTTAAAAAAAAATTCTGCAGGATGTGTTAACTTTGGTTTCTTTGCATGTTATCACAAAATCAAGCAGCTCGAAATTTCTTCTTATATTTTTTCATAATGCTTATCATCATCATTAACATATATCTAATCCCCGATTCATTGCATGGTTTCTTGCAGGGATTTTTATATTTATGAAACTCTTACAACAAGAATCGAATCCAGGGACTTAAATGAGAGATAATAAACACGAAAATGTCATTTACTTAATTTCGTTCAAAACATCGCCTATAAATGCCCAATTTGAAACGAATTGATTGGTACACCTAAATACACTCGTTTATGAGATAAATCCATCTACTACTTAGATAGTACCTTAACATTCTTGGAATATGGTCGGTATATATTGATGAATAAAACACAATGTATTGATAGAATAAAGAAAGAATGATTTCTTTTACAAACATTATAGCAACATGGAAAATGATATTGACTATTAACATAATATTCAGACTCAATGAGTTTTGCCTGCCGAATTTGAACTCGTCCAAGTCATAAAATAGTTTATGGTATTGTAGTTTTGAGTCAAGACAGTCACAGTATTCATCAACTAATGCAGTATGGTATGAAAAAAATCAAACTGATGCATGCGTGATAAAAAGAGGAAACAAAAGTTGCCTAATGTTTAACAAAAAGCTTTAGTGATGGTTACTTTGTTTCATTCAGTCTAAGCCGGCTACAAATCAATGATGGTTACAATCATGCAGGAAACATCAAAGACTATAAACACAAGCTATTGTTGAATAGACAAGACAATGTTTAAACCAGATATAAGATAAAAGTCTTGAGAAAAAGAGAAGAAGATGTTTATCCATTAGATATCACAGTCATATATATTACAATTATCTATGTTTGTGTCCTGTGAAGTGTGCATTGTATTTCATTTCTATACATAAAATTTATTTTCAATTATTGTAATCAGCGACTATTTTAATCATGGTAAATTTATTTTTTGTATTAATATGTATCTGTCAGATCATTTTACAGTTTCAAATAAAAAAATTGTGGAGAAACAAAATTACAAGAAATATTAAAAATAGGTATACATGTGTGTTTAGCTGATTAAATTGATGTTTCTTTTATGATTAAGACTTCATATGTCCATGGATCTGCAAGACTTTGAAATTGTGTTTAACGTAATGATAATAGTATGAACTTGGCTGTTATAATTCTATGTGACATACAGATAAATATTTTTCTTCTCTTCTTCTACCTATCTCTAATTACTTGGTATCAAAATGAAGCATTCATGTCTTTATAATAAAAAGGTTTCATGCATTCTATTCCTTTTCCTCTTTTATAAATTCTATGCTAAATTAATAACGGGTTAAATAATGAGAGCATAAACGATTGCTGCATGTAGACAGTTTTTATTTTTACTACAAGTCTTAAATCTTTTGCAAATGAAGCCAAGCTTTAATTCTATTCCATCTTCATACATAAAGGCATATGACAATACCAATTACATTGTTCAGCGGGAAGCACAAAAGGAAGCAACTTTTATTTGAAAAGGCATTCTGGGAGGCTATGTCAATTTTTATAGCTTTAACTGTCATGTCGAGTTCTCAATAACAGCTAGCATTTAGAGTTACTGACGGAACGGACACATGTTTTGTCAAGTTCGGTGGGAATCGAATTACTGGAAATAAAATCAAAAACATCAGGAACTTCTTTGACGACTTTCAACTATACTGTTCTAAAAAAAGGAGGGAATAATGGATTTTCAAGATGTACGAACTTAAGGTTACTTTGGAGCTGAATACAATGGAAAGTATTGATGTATATCAAGGTGCTGTTGCATGTTTTATTACGCCAATATTATGAACATTGGCCCTCCTGAAATGGGTCCGAGTTAATGTGTTCTACAAACTACTGCAATCAGTACCAAAGCTTCCATGTAACTTTTCTTTGTAGGAACAATGTTAAGAACCCATTGACTGAAAGACCTTCATAATCTTATAAGGAATTTCAAAAGGATGTTATAATGGTAACAAGGAAAATATCTGGAATATTCCTAACTGACATTCCTCTGCACATTAACAATCATTTGCTTGAAATTAATGTTTTCTTTTGTGAATTAATAAGTGTTTCCATTGCGTTCATGAAGAACACCTTTTTGTAAACTTGTGTGAACATTTCCTTTTGACCTCGCTGTACTTGACCAATTTCACAAACACGTAATTATTTATAATGCACATGTATTGATAGTACAGTATATTCCAAATTATCAAATTATGCTGAGAAGTAAAATTTATATCTACTATATATTCAAATCGTTAGACAGTTACATCCTCCAATCAGATTTGTCATGCAATTTGCCATTCTCTCCCCAAAGAGGCAGATCAAGTCATGAAATTTTTATCATGTCTCACTTTTTATTAGCCCAAATCCGTAGGTTCTAGGAGTTTCCCCTCACAGAAAGAAATTGCACCAAAATCCATTTGAATTTGTGTAGCAAATGACAACGCTTCTAACATGGCAGGGGAGGGGTATGGGGTCATAGTCAGTATTTTATTTAGGCCGAAGGTCGAAACCAGTTTTTTTCCCTTGTAACTAAATTGTTATATAAGTTGGTTGTGATCACACATTTCTTAATCCTGTATTTGCAAATAACATTTATCTCTTGGGGTGATACTTAAGACATGTCAAGGATGACAATCGGTGATTAAATTTTATTTTAAAGATAACTGTATGTTTTTGCTTATAAAATTATATCAACTTTATGATATTCGTCAGTTTGGAATACCAATGAAGGTTGGAATCAAATACTGTCATGCTTCGAACTGCAAATTGGATAAGGAGTTGAGAATTCAACAAGAAAGAGAATGCTTCAGGGAACGCAATTTACTTTGAACGAGACAGTTAACATGTTCTTCCTCAATGATTCTTATTAAGTGATTGTAGCCAAAGGCAAACTGTTCAAGGCTACTGGAAATGTTACCCTTAATTGAAGCCACTGGGATTAAGACATTCAAGCCATGATATTATTTGAACGGGCTTTCATGATTTTCAAATTTATATTTGGTATACATAATAAGTGGTTATGGAACTTTTTTCGTATAGTTTGACTCAGTTTATTATATTCATCATAAAAACTGTTTCGTGTGGTTTATTACGGCATCACACGATCAAATATCATTTTGCAGCAGGGAAGTTTTGGTTAAATTACTAACCACTTTATACTGAAATACGTTCAAAGCAAAAGCACTTGAGGTATGGCTATTGCACATTTATCATATATAATGAACCTTAATAATTATAGCTAATTATGGCGTCATTACAAGACGGAAGTGTATCGTTCATTGGTAAACTTCCACGTGTAATTTGTTTAGGCTTTTGAACCAATGAGAGAGGAGGTCGCGACCTATTGACTCTATTTTGGACATTTCCGTCTTGTGATAACACTGTTAAATCGCCAAATGCAATTTAACACGAAAGAGTTCTAATTATTTGGTAGACATATACATTTATGTATGTAAGATTGATGTCAAAAGAAAGATAAGGCATGTAACGGGCGATAAGTAATCGATGTCACCAAAAGAATACTGTGGAAATGGGTGTAATTCAAAGATCAATAAGCCGGTTGAAAAACCTTGTTCCTGTGGTTTACAGACATGATATATAACGTTCTTTGCTCAGCAGCATTTGGATTAAACATTCCTTTAACTATCGCTGTACTATAACTGCCTGGTGTAGAGAGCAAAAACCAAAATTCTAAAAATAGTGTTACTACACCTAAGAAATAACATGATAGTGTTATCATTATCCTCAGATCTTGTTAATTCTCATCAGCGTTGCAATGGTTGAAATTACAGATAACGTAATTTTGTGACTTTGCAGTGATAAATCTTGGTATTAACATAGAGAGGACATTAAACATAAAGTTATTTTGTCTAATCTATGTTTGCCTAGATGGCCTTGAAAAACTTGCAGCTATTGTTTAAGGATTTCTTATTTATCCCCCGCAACAACGAAGTTGCGGGGGGGTATTAAAATGGGTACCGTCCGTTCGTCCATCCGTTGCACTTTGTGTCCGGCTCATAACTTTGTAACTAATAAACCATTTTAATTTAAATTCATCATGGAAATGAAGAAACATGTAATTATGTGTCATGAGTAACAACTTTCTGAAAATCTACATAAAATATTAGGATTTTTGAGAAAAAGTGGTAAATTTGTTAAGAAATCTGTTACAAGTTCCGTCCGGCTCACAACTTCTAAACTAATCATCACATATTGATGAAATTTGATATGGAGATACATAATCATATGAAGGTGTGTCATGAAGAACAATTTAGAAAATATTTTTGTAAAATTTTGCCTTTTTTTGCAAAAAGAAGGGACTCTGTTGGAAAACTTTTTCAAGTCCTGTCCTGTTCACTACTTCTAAACTTATCATCCCATTTGGATCAAATTTGATATGAAGATACATAATCATCTGAAGGTGTGTCATGAAGAACAATTTTGAAATATGTTTGTTCACATATGATCAAATTGATCTTGGAGATCCAAATACTTGAATTTATTTGTTTGATTTGATTTTTGTCAGTTTATTCGAATTATGCCCAACAGTGAAAATAAAGTTGGTATCATTTAGTTTTTTTATTAGAACAGTTTCCTTCATATCCTGGATAATTTGTGTTATATTTGTGTGACAAAAATTATTCCGCAATATGATAAGAAAAACCTATACATGTTGTTCAATTTGCGGGGGACATAGCTTGACCATGTCAGCTGCTTGTTTCTACTTACATAGACATCGAGTGGCTGACAATGCTGTATCAATAAACACATACAAGTCTTAATGTTTTAATATCATATTTTGGATATACTAATAATGTTTCTGTATTCCTGGTGAAGTGGCATCCAGATATCACCAGTTTTAAGTTAAAAAAGTACTGGAATACTAAGTGGCCCGGAATACAAATTATGTAATTGACCAATCACTACTGCAATAGTACGAATGTCAGGGTATTGGCGCAAGCATTTTAAGAATTTAATATTCGATTCATAGAAATATTAACAGTTTTTGTTCCTAATTTTGCTTTTTGTTTACTGTTGGTCTGTTTGTTTAATAAACAATTTTGTCATTAAACATTTTAACATGCACATACACGTTCAGTTTGACAAAACATTTATATCATCCTAAGGACATTTAATTTGAAGGATGAGCTAAATATGCTTAAATATTCACTGATTGATTTCAACAACTCATGATGCAAGTGGCAAAGTGTTTCAACCTCTCTGATAATGAACATGCAGCTTTTGGCGGATTGTGCTGATGCATCTTCTTATATCGACTTGCTTTAAAATTAATTAGGAATAATTCTTTTAGCTTTTTCTGAGTGACAAAATTGCTTTTGGTTTAATGTTTTCGATTTCTCTTGTACGAATTACTGCGAATGAATTCATGCTATGTTGTAAGGTGATATTAAGTTTAAAAGATTTTAAAAGAATTTCACAATGGCTGCTTGTATTATTGCACAGAGAAAGTCCGCAGTACCATAATAATTGTATATATATGCGTTGCGGTAAAATGTGGGTTCAGCTGGAACTGGCGAACAATTGGTGGTACCCACAGAAGTTATTTGCAGTATTACATCCCAGCCTTATTGTATTTAGAACAGTTTTCTACTAAAGACAAAGTTGTCAAGTACATGGCGGGAGAATTCATGCAAAGTGAATAGTCTAGCGTGAAGAGAAGCACGATCAATACAACAGCAATATAGACATCTTGCTTTTAGTTTAAGATGTAAAGATTGGGGGGAACCCTTGAGCCTCGGTCTTCTCACATTTTCAGTTTCAACCAAAACCTAATAAGAGGTAAATTTCATTTACTGAGAGTAGCAGCAGTACTGAGAATAGATAAATGGACATTATCTACATTGAACTAGAAGACGGTCGTATCTTGATTTACGTTCTAAGAACATTATTGACAATATATTTTCTAATAAAAACAGTTTCAGTGTATGACACGTAATATCTTAAATAATCAAAAATTTTAAATCTTATCCTGCAAAATTACGCTAAAGCATAGAAACAGTACCAGATTAAAGTACACTTTTCCACAAGAGATAAAAGTATAAAAATAGTTACTCTGATGGGGTCTGCCTCCGTCTCTGATATACAATAAAGTTCCTACATTGATTCCGACAATATATTTTTTTTAAATGTCATTCCTGGGAAAACGATCTATTCTAATTAGACTGAAACATTGTAATGGATATAAGATGAACTGATGATAAGGCAACATAAGAGGAAGCAAGAATTTCCTCCAGACGCACTCCAGAAGGATGTGTCAAGTTTGGCAGCATCAACTGTCATGTCGAGTTCTCAAGAACAGCTTGCAGCTAGAGTAATTCATGTAGCAGATACATTGTCTGTTATGTTCTATGCAAGAACAGCAATGCAATTAATTTTATTAAAATCAAACAGGCAGTGGGAATTAAACCTTCAACTTTTCCTCACATTTTTAGCTCATCAGGTCTGAAAGAACCGATGGGCTTATGGCATGGCATGGCGTCCGGCGTCCGTCCGTCCGTAAACTTTTCACATTTTCGACTTCTTCTCCAGAACCAATGACTCTAGAGATGTGATATTTGATGTGCAGACTCCTTGGCCAATGGGGATTCTAAAGTGTAACCCATGTAAAGTGTAAAGTGTAAAGTGAACCCATGACCCCAAATGGGGTCACAGGGGTCAAAACTTTAAAAACCTATGTTCATCTTCTCCTCCAGTTCCAAAAGGTCTAGAGAGCTGAAAAGTTGTGTGTAGACTCCTTGACCTGGGAATTCTAAATTGTAGATTTCGTGACTCCATGACCCCAAATGGGGTCACAGGGGTCAAAACTTTAAAAACCTATGTTCATCTTCTCCTCCAGTTCCAAAAGGTCTAGAGAGCTGAAAAGTTGTGAGTAGACTCTTTGGCCAATGGGGATTCTAAATTGTAGATATGGTTACCCCATGACCCCAAATGGGGTCACAGGGGTCAAAACTTTAAAAACCTATTTTCATCTTCTTCTCAAGTTCCAAAAGGTCTAGAGAGCTGAAAAGATGTGAGTAGACTCCATGGCAAATGAGAATTCTAAATTTTAGGTTTGGTGACCCCTTGACCCCAAATGGGGTCACAGGAGTCAAAACCTTAAAAACCTATTTCCATTAAATAGTCTGATGAGCTACAGAGCCCATGGCTCTATTTTTTATTAATAGCTTATCTGGCCTGTAAGGCCCGATGGGCTTATGGCATCCGCCCATCCGTCCGTAAACTTTTTTGTGGAATTTCGACTTCTTCTCCAGAACCATAAGGCCTAGAAAGCTGAAACTTTGTGTACAGACTCCTTGGCTAGTGAGGAGTATAAAGTGTAGCTTTGGTTGCCCTGTGACCCCTAATAAGGGCCACAGATGCCATGCCCTAAAAACCTTTTTTCATCTTCTTCTCCAGAACCATGAGGCCTAGAAAGCTGAAACTTTGTGTACAGACTCCCTGACTAGTGAGGATTATGAATTGTAGCTTTGGTGACCCTGTTGCCCCTAATAAAGGAACGTCCTTCAAATCAATTTTCATCTTCTTCTCCTGAAGTATAAGGCCTAGAAAACTGAAACTTGTCGCCTATATACTTAATTTTATAATTGGTGCCCCTGTGGCCTCTACAAAGGGGGAATCACATTGGCCACACTCTACAGCATAATTGATGATGAAGCCTGATGAGCTACAGAGCAAATGGCTCTATTTTTCCTAATATTTTTCTTAATTTAGGTACAATATTTAGGATTGATATTTGCTTCAGTCAAAATACGATGTAAATTGTGCAATTGAAGAAGGTTTATTGAACCCTAAAGATACGATTTTGAAGACATTTTACAGTACAGATGTCACTGTATATTGAAAGTATTGCAGAAGTATTGTTTCTCTGATGGCTTTACAAGCCAACCATGGATGCTCATTCTAATTAAGATTCTTGAAAAGGTAAGAAAATTAACAGAAATGTGAAGTTAATGTAGGATCCTCGTTAAGATATCTTTTTCCTGTTAATGTAAAACAAAGTGCAGGTACTAGTGTCATTTGCTTTACAATAAGCAGTGTTAGTTTAACATTAGCCACACCTGCCGTTATTGTTTTTATTTGCTGATATCTAATTATTCCTAGTGTCGTCGGGTAATTGCATTCTCATGTAGTCTGGGCTGATGTTGATTTTCCTATGTAAGTTCGAGCGTCCCCAAACCTTGCATAATGAAATGAGCAAGACCTGATTCTGATTCTAGGATCTTCTAAGAGAAGCTGGAGTGTATGTATGTTATATATGTTGGCACGACATTCATTTCTCTTAATTTATATACATATAAATGTTCATAGATCAGAACTCAGATAAAGTTAAGATAAATAATCTCCTCACTTAACCAGACTATTAGTAGAAGAAAGAATTACCAAGCATCATGCAAAAATCTGTTCCCGGGCCATTTCGAGTCTTTTGAGTCTAGCTAGATGATGTAACAGGTCAAGCATGTTATATTCATAATATCACTTATACTTTGTTTCATATGTTACTATGAATTTATAAAAAATAACGACAATCACAATAAATTTGATCAATGAAATGATATAATTATTAAGCTTTGAATATACGTCATGGATTTGGTGCAGTACGAGGACTATATTATTGTGATAATGAAACGATATGTACAATGAATTTTCAACCTCAACATGCGGCGACCTTGTCTGATAGAGATTGTTCATTATCATAATCATTATTTCCATTATAGTGCCATGTTATACATAAAATGTCACTCAGTCCAGATGACTTCCGTTGTCTAGGAACTTAAAATACCTGTGTATTTTGTTGCGTCTTAACAGGAAACTGCTTTGATACAAGAAACCACTTCTTGCTTTAAAACTACCATTCTTGTCTCATTTAAAGAACGTTCGGATGCCCATTCACGCATATCTTACCAATGATGGTTAGCGTTAATGGGTATGATACCGTCCACTTACGTTGAATAGTAAATTCTCTTGCAGCGCTCCCAGAATCAGTTAACTAGGGAATTTCAATATACAAATAAGAAACAATGTTAAGGTATATTTTTTTATTACTATTATCTATAAAGAACACGTATAGTATAAAAGGAAAAATATATGAACTGACGCAAAACTATGTATCCAATGAGTAGATGTGATTTTTTAAATCGGATGTACATGTATCAGTTTTATATATAATGAGTAATAATCAAGTGTACATGTACTGTCAATCATCGATTTTTATGGTGGCTTACGACAGAAGTATCAATAGCACAAATGTACCATCGAAAAAGGACAAAAAGAAAACTCATTTTGACACACACAAAATCCAAAATCAATATGAGCTGGGACAATTTTACGTATTGACCATAAGAAATTGTTAAGTTTCATACATCAAAAATGCCTTTAAAGTTTAGAACAGTTTCAATCATGACAGTATTTAAAAATGGATGTTAGCTTAGTGTTATTTCTGTAGGGTCACATATTTCCGACATGCCTTTCATTTATCAATATCTAAAATACTAAAATGCCAACTATCAGCTTACGAAATCGTCCCCTGCAAAATATAATCATCACACAATGTTGTAGTTAGAATCAAACGTGATGGGAATGTCATTGACAAGATGAATAGATAATTCTGTAAACAATGACATTATGGTTATGCGAAAACTATCGAAACGTTTATATTCATATCTATATAAATATACTTATTTCTTATTCATTTACTATTCATCATACTTAATTCAATAGTGGAACATATCTTAAGTCATCCGTCATATTTGAATAGATGAACATTGAAATTTACAAATGATATATAATCTACATATGAAAGTTAGCTGGAGATGGCTTAAGGTCACTTACTTACTTAATATATGATTGAAGTTCACTTACGTTTAGTTGATGTATGAATGAAAATATTACCATGAAGGTGACACTAAATTTGAGTTGCTAAAACGAATTCATTTATCTTACTTATTCCACCATGAAAAATAGCTTCACCTGTCAGCGATGATTAAGTTTATCCATATTTAACAAAGTTAGGGATACTCATCATCTTTGAAATTAGAGTTTATCTTAAAACTCTAATTTATTTTGTCCAATATCATTCTGGTACATTGTGAAAGTTAGCTTACTAAAACCGTATTTATCTTAACTTCACGCCATGAGGTCACATAAAATTTCAAGCCCTGATTATCTGCTCAGTAATGAACGCATTAAAAACCTTATCAGTTTTCATTTCAGACTTTTAAAGACACCTTCAGTCAAGGATTCCTCAAAATTATCCTAATTTGATCATTTAAGTAAGAAGAACATGTCACATTTGACAGGGATTGGCCTTGTTACATTTAACTGACAACGCTCATTATCTCTCCGTGACTGGTACTTTATAATTGATTATGAAAGTATTTTTGTATATTTTGACTTGGTTTATCATATTCATCATAAAAACTGTTTTATTAAAACTGGTTTATTACGGCATTACGCGATCAAATATCATTGTGCACCAGGGAAGCTTTAGATAGTTCCATTGTGCAAGAGAGCATTTTTAATTTGAGAATTTACATTTCATCCAGCATAAATAATTCGTCTGGTTTATTACGGTATCACACAATCAAATATCATTGTGAATCAGGGACGTCTGGGTTAGATTACCGACCGCTTCATACCAAACTACATTCAAAGCACAAGCACTGGAGGCATGGTAATTAACGAACCTCATAATTAGAGCTAATTAACGTTGAAAAGGTATCAGGCGAGTTTACGGCTTCATCACAAGACGGAAATGTATCATTCATTGGTCATCTTCCACGTGTAATTTGTTTGTTTGGGATTTTGAACCAATGAGAGACGAGGTTGCGAGCTATTGATTCGATTTTGGACACTTTCGTCTTGTGATAACGCCGTTAACTTGCCTTACATAATTAAACGCTAATTTGCTCTAATGATTTATTACATTTATATACGTATGCTCGCTGTCTAAAGAAAGATAAGGCACGTAAGGTGCGACAATAACTGATGGCCTAAAAAGAATATTTTGGAAATGTGTGTATTTCGGGGATCAAAATGTCGGTTGAAAAGCCTTGTTATTTATAGTATATGTGCAATACCCATGCCTCAAGTGCTTGGGGTTCAAAGAATGGAGATGTTACTTCCTAGCTTGGCGCTCAGCAGTTTAAGGATTTAATCTAGAGAACACAAATTCCAAAAGTACTGTAACTAAATCAACGAATCATTATTGCACAAGGAAACATTTCATTTACTCATCACTTGAAGACATTTTAAGAATATAATATTTGATTCATATAAATGGTAACACTTTATGTTCCTAATTTTGCATTTTGTTTACTCAATTCGTCTGTTTGTTTGATAAACAATTTTTTCATTGAAGATTTCAACATGCACAAACACGTCAGGTTTGACAAAACGTTTTAACCTAAGGACATTGCGTGTGAAGGATGAGCTAAATATGCTTAAATATTCACTGATTGATTTCAACAACACATGATGCCAGTGACAAAGTGTTTCAACCTCTCTGATAATGAGCATGTAATTGCAGCTGTTGGCGGATTGTGCTGATGCATCTTCTTATATCGAATTGCTTCAAAATTAATTTTGAATAATTCTTTTTAGCTTTTTCTGAGTGACAAAATTGCTTTTCGTTTAATGTTTTGGATTTTTCTCGGTAAACTGTGGCTTCGGCTGGAACTGGCAATCGATTGGTGGTACTGCACAGAAGTTATTTGTAGTATTACATCCCAGCCTCACTGCATTTAGAACAGTTCTCTGCTAAAGACAAAGTTGTCAAGTTCATGGCGGGAATTCATGCAAGAATGAATCAATAAAACAGCAACATAGACATCTCGCTTTTAGTTGAAAATGCATCTTCATTTTTAAGAGCATTTGGACCTCATTGACAATATCTTTGCTAACAAAACAGTTCCAGTGTATGACATGGAATCGGCCTTTAAACTTTCCTAATAGTAATAATAATAATGGTCTAAATGAAAGATAAATATTAAATCCTTTGCTGCAAGATTACAGAAACAGTACCAGATTAAAGTCCACTTTTCCACAAGGGATAAAAGTATAAAAATGAAAAAAGAGCCATTGGCTCTGCAACTCATCAGGCTTAAACCTTTGATTTTACTTTAGGATGTGGCGAATGTGGTTCCCCCTTAGTATGGGCCACAGGGTCACAAAATCTAAAAATTTTAATACTCGTTAGTCAAGGAGTCTGTACACAAAGTTACAGCTTTCTAGGCATATGCTTCTGGAGAAGAAGATGAAAATAGGGTTTAAATTTGGTGGCCCCTGTGGCCCTTATTTATGACCACAGGACCACCAAAGCTACTAACTAGTCAAGGAGTCTGTACACAACGTGTCAGCTTTCTAGACTTTGTGCTTCTGGAGAAGAAGTCGAAATTCCACAAAGTTTACGGACGGACGGACGCCGGACACCATGCCATGATATATGCCCATCGGGCCTTACAGGCCAGATGAGCTAATGACTCTGATGGGATCTGGCTCCGTCTCGGAGCGTCCTGAAGAGAAGTTCTCTGATATACAATAAACTTCCTACATATATTCCGACCATACATATATTTTTTTTACATTTTATTTCATGAAAATGGTCTATTCTTATACGGCTGAAACAGGCCAAGTGACAACGTTGTAATGGATACAATGTGAACTGATGATAAGGCGACACAAGAAGAAACACTCATTTCCTCCAGACGCACTCCAGAAGGATGTGTCAAGTTTGGCAGCTTCACCTGTCATGTCGAGTTCTGAAGAACAGCTTGCAGCTAGAGTAATTCATATAGCAGAGACATTGTCTGTTATGTTCTATGCGAGAACAGCAATGCAATTACTTGTTTAGATCCAATTTAGGTCCGATATCTTGCTTTTACATTTGTTTTCAGTGACAATACGTTTGCTAAATTGTCTAATAGAAGTCGTTTTTGAATCTAAAGATACAACATTTAACGATATAAAATGTCTATGTATATTGAAAGTAGTGCATAAATATTGTTTCTCTGGTGATTTCACGAGCTAAGCATATATATATGCTCATTATAAGATTTTTGAAAAGGTAAGAAAAATAACAGAAATGTGATGTTGATGTAGTATCCTCGTTAAGATAATTTTTTCCTGTTAATGTAAAACATAGTGCAGGTACAAGCGTCATTTGCTTTACAATAAGCAGTGTTAGTTTAACATTAACCAAACCTGCCATTATTGTTTTTATTTGCTGATATCTAATTATTCCTAGTGTCGTTGGATAATTGCGTTCTCACGTAGTCTGGGCTGATGTTGATTTTCCTATGTAAGTTCGAGTGTCCACAAACATTGCATAATGAAATGAGCAAAATCTTATTCTGATGAATGTAGGTTCTTCTTAAAGAAGCTGGAGTGTATGTATATTATATATGTTGGCACGACAATCATTTCTCTTAATTAATATACATATAAATGTTCATAGATCAGAACTCAGATAAAGTTAAGATTAATAATTACCTCACATAACCAGACTATCCGTAGTCGGAAAAAGAATTACCAAGCATCATGCAAAAATCTGTTCCCGGCCATTTCGAGTCTTTTGAGTCTAGCTAGATGCTGTAACAGGTCAAGCATGTTAGTTTCATAATATCACTTAGAGGATGTTTGTGTTTTCTTGACAGATACCATGTTTATCTCATCGAGTGAGGAAGAATGTTATTTACATTGTATTTGTCAAGAAAATACAAATTTTCTATTAAGTTTATGATTTAATCGTTGTATTTCTATCAAAGTTGAGGCAAATTTACGTTAAATCGGCTCAAAAGAAAGCCTGTCGCCTAAGCAACAATATGACGTCATGAACGTGACATTGCGTCAGAGCATTGTGCGATGACGTCAGGTCATTGTTGTTATCAGTCACTAGTGACTGATAACACGTTCCATTGTTATTGTCACTAGTGACTGATAACACGGTTTATTTTCATTGATAGATCACGGTATTTTACCGCCAATCATTTAACAATAGTACTTTATTTTATACATGTATGTTACTATGAATTTATAGAAAACGACAAAAGAATAAACTTGATCAATGAAATGATAGAATTAAAAAGTTTTGAATATAAGTAATGGATTTGGTGCAGTACGAGGACTTTATTATTGTGATAATGAAAGGATATGTAATAGGTTACAATAAATCTTCAACTTCCACATGCGGAGACCTTGTCCGACAGAGATTGCTCACCTTTCCATTATCATGCCATGTTATACATAAATTGTCACTCAGTCCAGATGACTTCCGTTGTCTAGAAACTTAAAAGACCCCTGTATTTTGTTGCGTCTTAACAGGAAGATGCTTTGATACAAGAAACCACTTCTCGCTTTAAAACTGCCATTCTTGTCTTATTTAAAGAACATTCATGATGCCCATTCACGCTAAGTATCTTAACAAATGATGGTTAGCGTGAATGGGTATGATATCGTCTACTCAAGTTGAAGAGTAAATTCTCTTGCAGTGTTCCAAGAATCAGCTAACTGGGGAATTTCAATATACATGTACGAAACAATTTAAATTATATTTTTCCATAAATATTATCTTCAAAGAACATGCATAATATAAAGGGGTTAATATGCAGTACCGCAAAAGTATCTATCCAAATGAATAGATTTCTTAAATCGGATGTATAATTCGTTATATATAATAAGGAATATATGTTATGGTGGCTGGCATCGGAAGAATTGCTATCACAAAAACAGACACAAAAAAAGAAATTGTACTCCGACACAAACAAAATGAAAAATCTTTAAGGCATTTAAAGTTTAAAACACAATGAGGTATAAATCATGACAGTATTAAAAAAATTGATGTTATAATAATGTTATATCTGTAGGGTCACAAATTTAAGACATGCCATTCATTCATCAATATCTTAAATACTAATATTACAACTATCAGATGAAATCGTCCCCTGCAAAATATTATCATCACGCAATGTTGTAGTTAGATTCAAACGTGATGGGAAAGTCACTGACAAGATGAATAGATAATTCTGTAAACAATGGCATTATGGTTATGCGAAAACTATCGAAACGTTTATATTCCTATCTATATAAATATATATATTGTTTATTCATTTACTATTCATCATACTTAATTCAATAGTGGAACATATATTTTGTCATCACTGATATTTGAATAGATGAACATTGACATTTACAATTGATATATATTCTACATATGAAAATTAACTGGAGATGGCTTAAGGTCACTAACTTACTTAATATATGATTGAAGTTAAATTACTTTTAGTTGATTGATGGATGATTTAACTTATTACTATGAATGTAACTCTGAATTTGAGTTGCTAAGACGTATTCATTTATCTTACCTATTCTACTTAGCTACACCTATCAGGTATAATTATGTTAATCCATATTTAACAAAGTTAGGGATACTTATCATCTTTGAAATTAGAGTTTATCTTAAAACTCTCATCTATTTTGTCCAATATCATTCTGGTACATTGTGAAAGTTAGCTTACTAAAACCGTATTTATCTTAAATTCACGCCATGAGGTCACATAAAATTCCAAGCCCTGGTTATCTGCTCATTAATGAACGCATTAAAAAACTTATCAAT
Source organism: Steromphala cineraria (assembly GCA_916613615.1). Taxonomy (NCBI): domain Eukaryota; kingdom Metazoa; phylum Mollusca; class Gastropoda; order Trochida; family Trochidae; genus Steromphala; species Steromphala cineraria. The sequence continues at coordinate 12,245 of CAKAJN010000025.1, read as the reverse complement.
TTTCATTTCTGACTTCTAAAGACACATTCAGTCATTGATTCCTCAAAATTATCCTAATTTGATCATTTTAGTAAGAAGAAGTAGCCTTGTTACACTTAGCTGACAACGCTCATTATCTGTTCGTGACTGGTACTTAAGAAAGCTTAATGGGTCTTTATTAAATTTCAGACACGTTTTACATTTTCAAGTGGTAGCTGAATAATATTGCATTCTCTGTATGTACAATTTCTTTACTAAATGCCCATTATTGGAGCCATAGTCAAGACAATACTTTAACCTTTTCCTAATAATGTGCTTGGAAATATTAGATTTCCCTTAGCCTGTTGACATCAGCTGTGGTGAAACTTAAAAGACCCCAGATATTTAGTGACATCTCAAGAGAATAATGAGCCCATAAATTAAATATTTTAATACCACAAAGAGGCATGTCTGTCTTATTTTGAAGGTGTTTGTGGATTTTATGTTCAGTATTCTCTTTCCGCAGTCGTGATAAGTCAACGAGGGAACAGTTGAGTTTTTCGTAAGATGATAGAAACCCATCAAATGCAAATGTCACAGTGTACATATACTACTACATCTTACAAGAACATCCATAAATCGTGTCATCTTTTATGTTTCACAACCAAATGCCTCATAAACAATTTACATTTTGCAACATATACTTACATGTATGTAGGTAATCGTTTAGTCAGTAGTAAAAACAAAGCATCGTGTTGCGTCGAGGTTACACAATGGCAGGTAAATAACTCTACACAAAGAACTTAATTGAGCACCCACTATTTTTTAAATGAATTTTGCGCTTTTGGAATTTGATGTAATAACCACTCTGGATAAAACAATTGATTTTTTATTGAGTATATAATTGAACTAAAATTATCTTATTTGCAAAAATAATGAAAATATGAGGAAATATTTAACTCGTACAATCTTTTTTACGACTGTACAGTTACTTGTATGTTATCTGTGACAGAATAACTGATACTAAACCTAAATGGCACTGATTGACTGAGATAAATGTCTTCAAGTCAAAGGTTTATATATTACCATCTTCAAAAACCAATTAAACTATAGTCTGCATTCGGAAACAGTCTGACATGATATTTGAAACTATCGATTTTGACTTACACAACAATAATGTGATGTATATATCAACCTGTTACTCTAAACTCAGCAATTTTCAACATAACATGAGATATTTATATTATCACCCTCCTTTATAGAGTTAATAATGTTCTTGCTAGATTTGTATTAACTAATGTGTGTTAAGGCATATTTGAACAACTAAAACAATGATATATATGTTAATCAATATTAATTATTATCATCATAAAAATGTATTTTATTTAGGCCGATGGTCGAAACCAGTTTTTTTTCCTTGTAACTAAATTGTTTTATAAGTTAGGTGCGTTCACACATTTCTTAATCCTGTATTTGCAAGTAACAGTTATCTCTTGGGGCGACACATTCGATATGTCGAGGATGCAAATCAGTGATTAAATTTTATTTTAAAGATAACTGTTATTTATTTTGCTGATAAGATTTTATCATATATGTCAGTTTGGAATACCAATAAAGGTTGGAATCAAATACTGTCATGCTTGGAACTGCAAATTGGATAAGGAGTTGAGAATTCAACAAGAAAGAGAATGCTTCAGGGAACGCAATTTACTTTGAAGGATACAGTTAACATGTTCTTCCTCAATGATTCCTATTTAATGATTGTAGCCAAAGGCAAACTGTTCAGGCTACTAGAAATGTAACCCTTAATTGCAGCCACAGGGATTAAGACATTAAAGCTACGATATTATTTGGAAAGGCTTTTATGAATTTCTAATTAACATTCAGTAAACATAATAATTGATTACGGAAGTATTTTCATATAGTTTGACTTAGTTTATAATAATAATCTTGAGAAGCGTTTTGTTTTGCAAGAGAGCATCTTTCGAGAATTTCAATTTCATCAATAAATAATTTGTCTTGTTTATTATGGTATCACACGATCAAATATCATAGTGGACCAGGGAAGCTTGGGTTAGATTACAGACCGCTTCATACCAAAATACGTTCAAAGCACAAGGATTGGTGGCATGGTTATTTCTCTTATATTGTTACTAACGAGCCTCATAATTAGGGCTAATTAACATTTAAAAGGTATCAGGCATCCTCAAAAGAACGGAAGTGTCTCCCTTATTGGTCATCTTCCACGTGTAATTTATTTGTTTGGGCTTTTGAACCAATGAGAGACGAGGTCACGACCTTTTGTACTTCTTTTGGCACTTCCGTCTAGTGATGACGCAATCAACTCGCCTAATGTAATTTAGACATATACATTTATGTATGTAAGATTGATGTCAAAATTTATATAAGGCACGTAAAGGGCGATAAGTAATCGATGTCACCAAAATGATACTTTGGAAATGTGTGTAATTCGGGGATCAAAATACCAGTTGAAAAGCCTTGTTTCAGATAGTACATGCTCAACACCTACATCTATGCCTCAAGTGCTTGTGGTTCACAGATAAAATATATACTTCCTTGCTTGGCGCTCAGCAGAATGATGATTAAACATTACTTTAACTAGCGATACACTGTGACTGCCTGTTGTAGACAGCAAAAACCACAATTCCAAAACTACTGTTACTACACCAGAGAAATAACATGATAGTGTTATTATTATCTTCAGATCTTGTTAAATCAAATCTCATCAGCGTTGCAATGGTCAAAAATACAGATTACTTAATTTTGTGACTTTGAAATGATAATCTTGAGATTAACACAGAGAGAAGGACACTAAACATAACCTTTTTTTGCCTGATGTATGTTTGCTTACATTGCTTCGGAAAACTCGCAGCTTTTGTTTAAGGATTGCTTAATTTCTACTTACATAGACATCGAGTGGCTGACAATGCTCTGCCAATAAACACAGATAAGTCTTAATGTTTCACTATTATATTTTGGATAAACCAAAAAGTTTCTGTATTTTTAGTGAAGTGGCATTCAGATATCACCAATTTCAACTACTGGAATTAAAAATGGCATGGCAATAACTAATGTAATTAACTTGAAGACATTTTAAGAATATAATATTTGATTCATAGAAATGGTAACAGGATTTCTTGCTAATTTTGCATTTTGTTTACTCAAATCATCTGTTTGTTTGATAACATTTTTTTCTAAAACATTTTAACATGTACATACATTTCTTTGAGAGGCATTTTAGAAGTTGGGATGACAATAATGCTGAGGAATATATATCAAGCTTGAGAACGACACAAGAATCTGTGTCGAAACGTCGCATACAATGAACAAAGAAGTTGTCATCCATATATTCCTCAGCATTAATGCACATACATGTCAGGTTTGACAAAACCTTTATAACCTAAGGACATTGCATGTGAAGGTTGAGTTAAATATGCTTAAATATTCACTGATCGATTTCAACAACTCATGATGTCAGTGGCAAAGTGTTTCAACCTCACTGATAATGAGCATGTAATTGCAGCTTTTGGCGGATTGTGCTGATGCATCTTCTTCTATCGAATTGCTTCAAAATTAATTTTGAATAATTCTTTTAGCCTTGTTTGAGTGACAAAATTACTTTTGTTTAATGTTTTTGGATTTCTCTGGTACAGATTACTGCGAATGAATCCATACTAAGTGGGAAGGTGATATGGTGTTTAACGCAATTTGAAGAGAATTGCACCACGGCTGCTTGTATAAATGCAGGAGAAAGTCCACAGCACCATTGTAGATATAAAACTGTAAAACCTGCGCAGTCGGCTGGACCTGGAGAACCATTTGCACTGAAGTTATTTGTAGTATTACATCCAAGCCTTACTGCATTTAGAACAGTTCTCTACTCCACACAAAGTTGTCATGTTCATGGCGGGAGAATTCATGCAAGGTGAATAGTTTAGCGTGAAGAGAAGCACCATCAATAAAAACAGCAATATAGACATCTTGCTTTTAGTTGAAAATGTAAAAATTCAGGATTGGGGGAAGCCTTGAGACTCGGTCTTCTTGCATTTTCAGTTTCAACCAAAACCTAATCAGAGGTAAATATCATTTACTGAGAGTAGCAGCACTACTGAGAATAGATAAATGGACATTATCTCCATTGAACTAGAGGAGGAATGTATCTTGATTTTCGTCTTAAGAGCATTTGGACCTTATTGACAATATCCTTGCTAATAAAACAGTTTCAGTGTATGACATGTAATCGGCCTTTAAACTTTCCTAATAGTGATAATAATGATAATGGTCTAAAGTTATAACAAATCTTAAAACATATGCTGCAAAATTATTTAAAAGCATAGAAACAGTACCAGATAAAAGTCCACTTTTCCACGAGGAATAAAAGTATATAAATAATGACTCTAATGGGGTCTGGCTCAATCTAGGACCGTCAAGGGGAGAAGTTCTCTGATATACAATAAATTTCCTACAGGTTTTCGGACCATACATATATTTGTTACATTTCATTCCTCGGAAAGCGGTCTATTTGTATCAGCCTGAAACGGTCCAAGTGACAACATTGTAATGCATACAAGGTGATGATAAGGCAACACAAGAGGAAGCAAGCATTTCCTCCAGACGTTCTCCAGAAGGATGTGTCAAGTTTAGCAGCTTCACCTGTCATGTCGAGTTCTCAGGAACAGCTTGCAGATAGAGTAAGGCCGGCGTATTAAAAACTTTACACTAAAATAGTTCTTTCCGTGTCAAGTAATGCGTAGTGCGTGATGTGCTATGAGTAATTCAGATCTATTGAACGCTTAGGAGAGAGTCCAAATACGCATCAAGCATCACTCAACATGCATCACGCACGAATTGAATGCCAGTATTATTCATGTAGCAGAGACATTTTTGTTATGTTCAGTGCGATGCCATAACTTTTATTTCTATTAAAACATTGTCAAGAACCATCCAAATATGTACACTTTCAACATTTCACAAGCACATTGCTCGCTTCATCAGGAATGAAAGTTCAAATTAACACAGCTGGTATGTGGTGAGGCTTGTTATAGGGGCCAAAGAGTCCAAGCTGAAGTGATTCAAATGTTCTTCAGCTTTAACAAGTCTCTCTCCTACCTTCCTCACGGTGTTTAGTATCGGCATTTCCTCAATAGGTGATCTATCCACTGCAGGTAGTGATGATTCACACGGGCATAAACAAGTCCATATAAGTAGCAAGTGCACTATGCCACACGAACCTATTTTCATTGGAAAGGGATTCTGGATGGGATCACAGCAGGTGTAATTGGCTGGATACATTGGCAAAGTCGCATAAAATTTCTATTAAAACATTGTCAAGAACCATCCACATATGTACACTTTCAAAGTTTCACAAGCACATTGCTCGCTTCATCAGGAATGAAAGTTCAAATTAACACAGCTGGTATGTGGTGAGGCTTGTTATAGGGGACAAAGAGTCCAAGCTGAAGTGATTCAAAAAACTTTTATTAAAATCAAACAGCCAGTGGGAATTAAATCTTTGACTTTTACTAACATCATTCATTGTACGTTTCTAAATTTAGGTTTGTTTGGGTTTAACATATACTTTAGTCAAAATATGATGTGAATAGTCTAAAAGAAGTAGGTTATTGAACCTTAAGGATACGATTTTGAAGACATTTAACAATATAAAATGTCTATTTATGATTAAAGTAGTGAATAAGAATTGTTTTTCTGATAGTTTCACAAGCGAAGATTGGATGCTTGCTCTAAGATTCTTGAAAAGGTAAGAAAAATAACAGAAATGTGATTTTTATGTAGTATCCTCCTTAAGATAAGTTTTTCCTGTTAATGTAAAACATAGTGCAGGTACAAGCGTAATCTGCTTTACAATAAGCAGTGTTAGTTTAACATTAGCCACAACTGCCATTATTGTTTTAATAGCTGATATCTAATTATTCCGAGTGTCGTTGGGTATTGCGAGTGTCGTTGGGTATTTGCGTTCTCATGTAGTCTGGGCTGGTGTTGATTTTCCTATGTAAGTTCGAGCGTCCACAAACATTGCATTATGGAATGAACAAAACCTGAATCTGTTGAATGTAGGTTCTAGAAGCTGGAGTGTATGTATGTTATATATGTTGGCACGACATTCATTTGTAATGGGGGCTTATGACGGAAGAATTGCTAGCACAAAAACACAACAACAACAAAAGAAATTGTACACAGACACCAAAAAAATCAAAAAAGTCAACATGACCTTTTAAGCATTAAAGTTTAGAACACTTTAATGGGGTATAAATCATGACAGTATTCAAATATTGATCTTATTATAATGTTATTTCTATAGGCTCAGACATTTCCGACATGCCATTCATTCATCAATATCTTAAATACTAAAATTACAACTATCAGGTGAAATCGTCCCCTGCAAAATATTATCATCACGCAATGTTGTAGTTAGAATCAAACATGATGGGAAGGTCACTGACAAGATGAATAGATAATTCTGTAAACAATGGCAGTATGGCTATGCGAAAACTATCGAAACGTTTATATTCATATCTATATAAATAAACTTTTTTTAATATATTTACTATTCATCATACTTAATTCAATAGTGGAACATATCTTTTGTCATAACTGATATTTGAATACCATGAACATTGGCATTTACAAATGATATATATTCTACATATGAAAATTAGCTGGAGATGGCTTAAGGTCACTTACTTACTTAATATACGATTGAAGTTAACTTACTTTTAGCTGATGTATGAATGAAAATATTACCATGAAGGTAACACTAAATTCGAGTTGCTAAAACGAATTCATTTATCCTACGTATTCCACCATGAAAAATAGCTACACCTGTTTATCCATATTTAACAAAGTTTATCTTAAAACTCTAATTTATTTTGTCCAATATCATTCTGGTACATTGTGAAAGTTACCTTACTAAAACCGTATTTATCTTAAATTCACGCCATGAGGTCACATACAATTTAAGCCCTGATTATCTGCTCATTAATGACCTTATCAGTTTTCATTTCCGACTATTGAAGACACCTTCAGTCATGGATTCCTCAAAATTATCCCAATTTGGTCATTTAAGTAAGATGAATATGTCACATTTGACAGGGATTGGCCTTGTTACATTTAGCTGACAACGCTCATTATCTGTCCGTGACTGGTACCTTATAAAGCTTAATGGGTCTTAATTATATTCCAGACACGTTTTACATTTTCAAGTGGTAGCTGAATAATATTGAATTCTTTATATGTACAATTTCTTTACTAAATGCCAATTATTGGAGCCCTTGTCAAGAAAACACTTTAACCTTTTCCTAATAATGTGCTTGGAAATATTAGATTTCACTAAGTCCTGTTGACATCCGCCGTAATGAAACTTGAAAAGACCCCAGGTATTTAGTGACATCTCAAGAGGATAATGAGCTCATAAATTAAATATTTTATTACCACAGAATGGCATGTCTGTCTTACTTTGAATGTGTGTGTGGATTTGATGTTCAGTATTCTGTTTCCGCAGTCGTGCTAAGTCAACGAGGGAACAGTTGAGTATTTCGTAAGATGATAGAAAACCATCAAATGCAAATGTCACAGTGTAAATATACTACTTTATTTTACAAGAACATCCATAAATCGTGTCATCGTTTATGTTTCACAACCAAATGCCTCATAAACAATTTTCATTTTGTAACATATACTTATGTAGGTAATCGTTTAGTCAGTAAAAAAACAAAGCATCGTGTTGCATAGAGGACTTGGCAGGTAAATACCTATACACAAATAACTGCTGTTGAATTATGTTCCTAATGTATATGTGAACTGCCTGTAAACTCGAAAACACATGATTCTGGATTAATTAGCAGCCCCGTCTAAGGACGGGGCTGCTATTAGTTTTTGTGAAGTTTCCATCGCCGCCGCCGCCACCGCCGCCGCCGCCGCCGCACTCGTACTACTAGCTATAACTTTTTTCCCCTAAGCTTTCCAGAACTCTTATTCATACCTTACTACTCATACCTCGGGGGAACGATTTTGACACGTTCACTTTCAAGGTCAAAGGTCAAGGTCACGAGCTATGTATTCACTCTAAGAATCCCTTGTAAACGCAATAACTTGAAAAGTTTTTGTGCTATGAAGCTCTAACTTGGTATATATCATCCTTGGAAAAGTAAAAAATTTTGAAAAGGTTTTGGCTACAATCCGTCAAAGGTCAAGGTCACATCAAGGTCATGACGTAAGCATGTTTTAGCGAAAATGCTTTATTTTAACTATGAACACTTTTAATCAATACATGATTGTTATACTCAATGAAAAGTGTTCAATGATTGTGTGACCTTGAAGGTCAAAGGTCAAGGTCATGGGATATGAGTTATAACAAAATGCACAAAAGTGGGGTATAACTTTATCACATTTAGCTTTTCAGAACTCATGAACATGTCTAAATGTTAATACTTCCAGGGAATCATTATGACATGTTCACTTTCAAGTTCAAAGGTCAAGGTCACGAGTTATAAAATCACCAAAAAATTCTTTGTAAACACGGTAACTTGAAAAGTTTTTGTGCTATGAAGCTCTAACTTGGTATATATCATCCTTGGAAAAGTAAAAAATTTTGAAAAGGTTTTGGCTACAATCCGTCAAAGGTCAAGGTCACAGCAAGGTCATGACGTAAGCATGTTTTAGCGAAAATGCTTTATTTTAACTATGAACACTTTTAATCAATACATGATTGTTATACTCAATGAAAAGTGTTCAATGATTGTGTGACCTTGAAGGTCAAAGGTCAAGGTCATGGGATATGAGTTATAACAAAATGCACAAAAGTGGGGTATAACTTTATCCCATTTAGCTTTTCAGAACTCATGAACATGTCTAAATGTTAATACTTCCAAGGAATCATTATGACATGTTCACTTTCAAGTTCAAAGGTCAAGGTCACGAGTTATAAAATCACCAAAAAATTCTTTGTAAACACGGTAACTTGAAAAGTTTTTGTGCTATGAAGCTCTAACTTGGTATATATCATCCTTGGAAAAGTAAAAAATTTTGAAAAGGTTTTGGCTACAATCCGTCAAAGGTCAAGGTCACAGCAAGGTCATGACGTAAGCATGTTTTAGCGAAAATGCTTTATTTTAACTATGAACACTTTTAATCAATACATGATTGTTATACTCAATGAAAAGTGTTCAATGATTGTGTGACCTTGAAGGTCAAAGGTCAAGGTCATGGGATATGAGTTATAACAAAATGCACAAAAGTGGGGTATAACTTTATCCCATTTAGCTTTTCAGAACTCATGAACATGTCTAAATGTTAATACTTCCAAGGAATCATTATGACATGTTCACTTTCAAGTTCAAAGGTCAAAGTCACGAGTTATAAAATCACCAAAAAATTCTTTGTAAACACGGTAACTTGAAAAGTTTTTGTGCTATGAAGCTCTAACTTGGTATATATCATACTTGGAAAAGTAAAAAATTTTGAAAAGGTTTTGGCTACAATCTGACAAAGGTCAAGGTCACAGCAAGGTCATGACTTAAGCATGGTTTAGCGAAAATGCTTAATTTTAACTATGATCACTTTTTATCAATACATGATTGTTATACTCAATAAAAAGTGTTCAATTATTGTAAGACCTTGAAGGTAAAAGGTCAAGGTCATGAGATATGAGTTATTGCAATTCCTTGTAAACACAATAACTTGAAAAGTTTTTGTGCTATGAAGTTTAGATTTTGTATATATTATCTCTTGAGAAGTACAACATTTTAAAAAAGTTTTGGGTACGAACTATCTAAGGTCAAGGTCACAGCAAGGTCAACATATATGGAGAAAATGGATTAATTTAATTTTTAACACTTTATTTCATTACAATAATGTTATACTCAATGAAATGTGTTCATTGATTGTGTGACCTTGAGTGTCAAAGGTCAAGGTCACGAGAAAATTCCCAATTTGGTGAGGCCTGTAAAAGGCGGAACAGGGTAAGGCGAAACCCAAAGTTCCGGGGCTGCTCTGCTTTTGCGGTATCCCGCAAACGCTAATCTAGTTATTACTGGTGCTTGCAAATGAAATCTAACGCTTAATTTTGCGTGTTGTTTGCAGATAACCATTCAAATGCAGCATTTGTTTTATCCTATCAAGTATATTTCGTCCTGAGGTTTTTGGTCTGATGGATATCGGGGTATAAATTGGAGCATAATTGGAGCACAGTGCTGTAGTGGTTAGCATGCTGGCCTGTCACGACGAAGGCCCGGGTTCGAATGCCGGTGGAGACACCAATTTTTAACCTTGGCTTAACACTGTATTGTGTCCTTGGGCAAGGCACTTCATCCACATTGCACTCAGTTCACCCAGCTGTATAAATGGGTACCTGAACATGGGGAAAGTACGGACCTATATGGTCGCGCGAGATGCTTAGTAACTTGACTCGAAAGAACAATTCCTTCAGGGTAATAATATACATTGTATCGCCATGTGAATCGCCTTGTAGCAGTCCTGGACTGGATACTAGGCGTTAAACTTATTATTATTATTATTATAACGCAGAGATATATATGTAGCAGGATAAATATATTGAAGCCTAGATATCATCATCCTATATCCAGATATCTTTGCCCTAAACTCGCTCATTGTTTCCACTTGATGAAGCTGTGCTTAAGATTAGATAAGATAAGATAAGATAAAATAAGATAAGATAAGATAAGATGAGATTAATCTTTATTGCCCTTGGAAGGGAATTTGGATTGTCATGAATTGAGCACAGTAGTAATACAGAATATATAACAGGATATAAAAAGGCTAAAATATACAATAATGACAATTAACAATAATCACACGGTACATGGGTATGACAGACTGGAACAGTATAATTTAGATATTTAAATGAGTTATGCTTGCTGGAATGAATGACATCTTCATGCGCCTTAATTTTACACTCGGAACTCAGTAGCGTTGTCCGGATGGAAGAAGTTTGTAGCAACTATGCAGGTAGTGATCGTTATCTGTAATTTTTTTTTTAAATGACCTAAGCTTCGTAGAAAGTGGAGTTGCATTTGGCACTTCTTATATACATAGTCCACATGTGATGAGAAGTTTAATTTATCATCAATTAGTGTACCCAAATATTTGTAGTTGGAGACAACCTCTACCGTTTCCCCGTTGATAACAACAGGTGTAGTGGTCGATTTATTTCTTCCGAAGTCAATTACAAGTTCTTTTGTTTTCTTTGTATTTAACTGGAGATAATTATCTTCACACCACTTCACGAGTATTGATATCTCGCTCATGTAAGCTGTTTCATCTTTGAATAGACAGGAGGTCAGTGCTGAATCATCCGCATATTTAAATAAAGAACAGTTCTCGTTGACACTAGTGCAGTCATTCGTATACAGTATAAACAGTACGGGCGATAATACTCATCCCTGTGGATCGCCAGTATTTATAATGAGTTTTCTTGAAACCGTGTTCTTTATTTTAACATATTGTGATCTTTCCAAGAGAAATGATGATATCCATTTGATGAGGTTTGAATCAACGTTTAATGACGCAAGCTTTCTAATTAGAATATGAGGTTGCATGGTATTAAATGCTGATGAGAAGTCCAAAAATAGAATTCGTGCATGTGCAGTAGGGGTCCCGAGATGTTCCAGAATTCTGTGTAGAAGACATGATGTGGCGTCTTCAACTCCCCGTCTTGCAGACAAATATACATTATATAAGGTAAAAGCTTAAGGCCTTTGTTGTTTTAAGTATATGTAGCGTTAGCTTTACAAAAACATTTTACCTTATAACGTAAGTATACGCATATATAAGCTATACCATTCAGAGGCGGGGTGTTATGCAACTCGCCTTCAGCTCGTTACGAATTTATCTTACCGAATGTTAAAACCAAACGCATATAATATGAAGATAAAGAGTAAGAAAAACGTTAAATGCGTATAGTTTGTTCAAAGCTACATTTTGGTTGATCAATAAGTAACCAGCTTGATCATGTGTTCGAGGTAACATACATTGTACATTTCAAGACGCTCAATCTGCAGGCTTTTCTCATGCTGTTTATGTGCCGGGCTATAATAATTTATCACCCCGCTCAAGAGGGCATATCAGTATTTATCCAGGGTCAGGTGGACCGAAATTCTTATATGAGGTAAAATAAATCTTAATTACACCTGTATCTGTTGATTACTATTACTATCAAAATTTTGTTATCAAATGACGAATGCATACTTTGCGTAGTCGTCTTTCCCGAAATTTATCCTGTTTTATATAGC
>OU744726.1:70942975-71347975 GCA_916613615.1 Steromphala cineraria | reverse complement strand
CTCAGAGGACGAGTTTCGATCCACCTTGATTTGGAGCCGTCTTTCCTGTGACGTCACGAATAACTGACAGAACGGCGCTGAAATTCAAGATTACGGGTTAAGTAATGTAAGGAGACCGGCGATTGGCCAGCAATCCTGACACCTGTCCAATCGGATCGCTCCAAGCATACACATACAACTTGCAGCTTTAAAGATGGCATTTGAACCAAGCCTGACTGACTGACTAAGGGATCGAGGATAGATGCAGAAACTAACATGATCGGACATATAAGACTAGTGTGATTCGTATATAAATACGTAAGTACATGTTTTCCCTAATTGCAAAAGGAAGTAACTCTAATTCTATAACCAGATATACCGCTTATTAAGAATGGATGAATTCAAATTCAAACGTTAAAGCCAACCAATTATCAATTTCAGTTGACCTACATAATTCCTAAACATGCTTCATTTGACATGAATATATTTTGAAAACATTTCACATTATTATTTTTTTCCCTTCTGTAATATGCAATAAAATCTTCTTTGGAGTCACATAATGCCCATATGCAATGCCGTTTGAATACAAACGGACATCTATTTGAACTAAGGAACTTTCAAAAAAACATTTTATGAGCGCTTCATTTCAACATGAACAAGAGTTACCTCCCTGCTCATGGTCACTGTGACCATCTTCGTATATCAGCTCATACCCTAAACCTAAACCCTAACCTAACCCTAACCCTAACCCTAACCCTAACCCTAACCCTAACCCTAACCCTAACCCTAACCCTAACCCTAACCCTAACCCTAACCTAACCCTAACCTAACCCTAACCCTAACCCTAACCCTAACCCTAACCCTAACCCTAACCCTAACCCTAACCCTAACCCTAACCCTAACCCTAACCCTAACCCTAACCCTAACCCTAACCCTAACCCTAACCCTAACCCTAACCCTAACCCTAACCCTAACCCTAACCCTAACCCTAACCCTAACCCTAACCCTAACCCTAACCCTAACCCTAACCCTAACCCTAACCCTAAACCCTAACCCTAACCCTAACCCTAAACCCTAACCCTAACCCTAACCCTAACCCTAACCCTAACCCTAACCCTTAACCCTTAACCCTAACCCCTTGCACCTTGACCCTTGCCCCTTACACCTTAACATTTTTTCATCTGGTGAATGTCTGTCGCCGGATGTATTTCATAACACATTTCGTGTCTTAGAATTCATTTTCGTATATTGCGTCCTTACCCTTGCATCCTAACACCTAACCCTAACCCTAACCCTTAACCCTTAACCCTTAACCCTAACCCCTTGCACCTTGACCCTTGCCCCTTACACCTTAACATTTTTTCATCTGGTGAATGTCTGTCGCCGGATGTATTTCATAACACATTTCGTGTCTTAGAATTCATTTTCGTATATTGCGTCCTTACCCTTGCATCCTAACACCTAACCCTAACCCTAACCCTTAACCCTTAACCCTTAACCCTAACCCCTTGCACCTTGACCCTTGCCCCTTACACCTTAACATTTTTTCATCTGGTGAATGTCTGTCGCCGGATGTATTTCATAACACATTTCGTGTCTTAGAATTCATTTTCGTATATTGCGTCCTTACCCTTGCATCCTAACACCTAACCCTAACCCTAACCCTTAACCCTTAACCCTTAACCCTAACCCCTTGCACCTTGACCCTTGCCCCTTACACCTTAACATTTTTTCATCTGGTGAATGTCTGTCGCCGGATGTATTTCATAACACATTTCGTGTCTTAGAATTCATTTTCGTATATTGCGTCCTTACCCTTGCATCCTAACACCTAACCCTAACCCTAACCCTTAACCCTTAACCCTTAACCCTAACCCCTTGCACCTTGACCCTTGCCCCTTACACCTTAACATTTTTTCATCTGGTGAATGTCTGTCGCCGGATGTATTTCATAACACATTTCGTGTCTTAGAATTCATTTTCGTATATTGCGTCCTTACCCTTGCATCCTAACACCTAACCCTAACCCTAACCCTTAACCCTTAACCCTTAACCCTAACCCCTTGCACCTTGACCCTTGCCCCTTACACCTTAACATTTTTTCATCTGGTGAATGTCTGTCGCCGGATGTATTTCATAACACATTTCGTGTCTTAGAATTCATTTTCGTATATTGCGTCCTTACCCTTGCATCCTAACACCTAACCCTAACCCTAACCCTTAACCCTTAACCCTTAACCCTAACCCCTTGCACCTTGACCCTTGCCCCTTACACCTTAACATTTTTTCATCTGGTGAATGTCTGTCGCCGGATGTATTTCATAACACATTTCGTGTCTTAGAATTCATTTTCGTATATTGCGTCCTTACCCTTGCATCCTAACACCTAACCCTAACCCTAACCCTTAACCCTTAACCCTTAACCCTAACCCCTTGCACCTTGACCCTTGCCCCTTACACCTTAACATTTTTTCATCTGGTGAATGTCTGTCGCCGGATGTATTTCATAACACATTTCGTGTCTTAGAATTCATTTTCGTATATTGCGTCCTTACCCTTGCATCCTAACACCTAACCCTAACCCTTAACCCTTAACCCTTAACCCTAACCCCTTGCACCTTGACCCTTGCCCCTTACACCTTAACATTTTTTCATCTGGTGAATGTCTGTCGCCGGATGTATTTCATAACACATTTCGTGTCTTAGAATTCATTTTCGTATATTGCGTCCTTACCCTTGCATCCTAACACCTAACCCTAACCCTAACCCTTAACCCTTAACCCTTAACCCTAACCCCTTGCACCTTGACCCTTGCCCCTTACACCTTAACATTTTTTCATCTGGTGAATGTCTGTCGCCGGATGTATTTCATAACACATTTCGTGTCTTAGAATTCATTTTCGTATATTGCGTCCTTACCCTTGCATCCTAACACCTAACCCTAACCCTAACCCTTAACCCTTAACCCTTAACCCTAACCCCTTGCACCTTGACCCTTGCCCCTTACACCTTAACATTTTTTCATCTGGTGAATGTCTGTCGCCGGATGTATTTCATAACACATTTCGTGTCTTAGAATTCATTTTCGTATATTGCGTCCTTACCCTTGCATCCTAACACCTAACCCTAACCCTAACCCTTAACCCTTAACCCTTAACCCTAACCCCTTGCACCTTGACCCTTGCCCCTTACACCTTAACATTTTTTCATCTGGTGAATGTCTGTCGCCGGATGTATTTCATAACACATTTCGTGTCTTAGAATTCATTTTCGTATATTGCGTCCTTACCCTTGCATCCTAACACCTAACCCTAACCCTTAACCCTTAACCCTTAACCCTAACCCCTTGCACCTTGACCCTTGCCCCTTACACCTTAACATTTTTTCATCTGGTGAATGTCTGTCGCCGGATGTATTTCATAACACATTTCGTGTCTTAGAATTCATTTTCGTATATTGCGTCCTTACCCTTGCATCCTAACACCTAACCCTAACCCTAACCCTTAACCCTTAACCCTTAACCCTAACCCCTTGCACCTTGACCCTTGCCCCTTACACCTTAACATTTTTTCATCTGGTGAATGTCTGTCGCCGGATGTATTTCATAACACATTTCGTGTCTTAGAATTCATTTTCGTATATTGCGTCCTTACCCTTGCATCCTAACACCTAACCCTAACCCTTAACCCTTAACCCTTAACCCTAACCCCTTGCACCTTGACCCTTGCCCCTTACACCTTAACATTTTTTCATCTGGTGAATGTCTGTCGCCGGATGTATTTCATAACACATTTCGTGTCTTAGAATTCATTTTCGTATATTGCGTCCTTACCCTTGCATCCTAACACCTAACCTAAAGCTTGACCCTTGGGGTCACTTTGCCTGCTCACACCAGCACTTTAACAGTAATTCCAAGACCCAGAAAAATTTACACACATACCAGAGCGTCAGACCTTTCATTTGCACCATCACATGTCACAATAAAGTGTCTGGAAGTATTTTTTTTAAATTATCCACTAGGGACTACTTTGTCTCTGAATTGCTTCCGGGTTGATTTTGTACATCATATGCCTCACCATATCCGAATTCAAAGTTTAATGTACATAAATTATTAGTATTATACTAATGTAAAGTAGCAATATTGTATGAAATTAAGTAAAATGTTCAACTACTTGTGAAAGAAAGATTGGATTATCTCCCTTGTAAACTTTGAAATACACAATGACATAAAAGAATCACAGTGCAGTTTGCATATTGAATAAGATCAAAATTTAGGTCACAGTTTAACAATTTGACATTTAAATATTAAAATACTTTTAGACTTCGAGTCCAGCATTAAGCCAAAATAACACACCAAAAAACATTGGTTGCATTTAGTATTACTGGATTTTTGCAAATAAGGTCAATGTATCAAATGAGATTCACTGTATCAAAATTATTTTGATTCTTTTAATATAGTTTGAATTAAAGGGACAAATTTATGAAATCTCAACCTGCCATTGTTCTTAACAATTAAAAAAACATACTTATATTTTATTTGTAAATATTTCTTCATTGCTCAAAATTGAAAAAAATGTTTGAAATTTTTAATTCATTGATATATAATTATTGAAATGGTGATGAATAAGTAACTCTTGTTGTGGTTAATTTTTTTTAAATGAATTTTAACTCGATATATGAAATTATAAATGATATAGTTTGATCACCATTTCTTTGTGGATAAACCCCAACCTTGTCAGCTACCGGTATTTATTTTAATTGTATATTGGAATATTAACAAAGACTTTATGTTTTACATGATAAGCACACATAAAAACATTTCCACATGATTTTTAAAAATCAACATTGTTAGGATGATTTCATGTCATGTTATAATCAAAACATATTATCTTTTAAAATTGGAAATTTTACTCTTTGTTAAAAATAATGATTGTTGATAAATTATTATCACTATTATTATCCCTATCTGAAACCATTGTTGATTAACTTGTTTGATTGAATGTAATAAAGAATGAATGTTAAGAAATATTTTGTTTGTGTTTTTTTATTATGAAGGTTTTGACTTTGACATTTGATTAGAAACATTATTCCCTAGCCATCAAGTTTTTCGCAATAAGTAAACCTTAGCCATGAACTTAGTGCTAAAGCAAGAGGCCAAAAGCAGTGTTTTTTTATGGTACATTTTCCTCTTCATTTTTAGCTCATCAGGACTGAAAGTCCAGATGGGCTTATGGCATGGCCCGTCGTCCGGCGTCCGTCCGTCGTCCGTCCGTAAACTTTTGACACTTTCGACTTCTCCTCATGAACCATACACATTAGAGAGCTGAAATTTTGTGTACAAGTACCTTAGCATATGGAGATTCTAATTTGTAACTTTGGTGACCCTGTGACCCCAAATAGGGTCACAGGGGTCACAACTTTAAAAACCTATTTTCATCTTCTTCTCCAGTTCCAGAAGGACTAGAGAGTTAAAAATGATATGTGCAGACTCCTTGGCCAATGGGGATTCTAATTTGTAACTTTGGTGACCCTGTGATCCCAAATAGGGTCACAGGGGTCACAACCTTAAATACCTATTTTCATCTTCTTCTCCAGTTCCAAAAGGAGTAGAGAGTTAAAAATTATATGTGCAGACTCCTTGGACAATGGAGATTCTAATTTGTAACTTTGGTGACCCTGTGACCCCAAATAGGGTCACAGGGGTCACAACCTTAAAAACCTATTTTCATCTTCTTCTCCAGTTCTAAAAGGACTAGAGAGTTGAAAGTGATATGTGCAGACTCCTTGGACAATGGGGATTCTAATTTGTAACTTTGGTGACCCTGTGACCCCAAATAGGGTCACAGGGGTCACAACCGTAAAAACCTATTTTCATCTTCTTCTCCAGTTCTAAAAGGACTAGAGAGTTAAAAATGATATGTGCAGACTCCTTGGCCAATGGGGATTCTAATTTGTAACTTTGGTGACCCTGTGATCCCAAATAGGGTCACAGGGGTCACAACCTTAAATACCTATTTTCTTCTTCTTCTCCAGTTCCAAAAGGAGTAGAGAGTTTAAAATGATATGTGCAGACTCCTTGGACAATGGAGATTCTATTTTGTAACTTTGGTGACCCTGTGACCCAAAATAGGGTCACAGGGGTCACAACCTTAAAAACATATTTTCATCTTCTTCTCCAGTTCTAAAAGGACTAGAGAGTTAAAAACGATATGTGCAGACTCCTTGGCCATTGGGGATTCTAAATTGTAGATTTCGTGACCCCATGACCCCAAATAGGGTCACAGGGTTCACAACCTTAAAAACCAATTCTCATCTTCTTCTCCAGTTCAAAAAGGTCTAGAGAGTTAATATTGATATGTGCAGACTCCTTGGACAATGGGGATTCTAATTTGTAACTTTGTTGACCCTGTGACCCCAAATAGGGTCACAGGGGTCACAACCTTAAAAAACTATTTTTATCTTCTTCTCAAGTTTCAAAAGGTCTAGAGAGCTGAAATTATATGTGCAGACTCCTTGGCCAATGGGGATTCTAAATTGTAGATTTCGTGACACCATGACCCCAAATAGGGTCACAAGGGTCACAATCTTAAAAACCTATTTTTCTCCATTAGATGACAGTCTATGGCAAATTTATTTCTCCTTGGATATTTTAGTGTGGACTTCTTTCACTGTCTGATATTGGCGATCTAGAAAGTGTTGAATAATAATAGGTTTTCTTGCAATAGGTAACATCAGTTTCATTTTTAGCTCATCTTGCCTGTATAAAGCAAACTTGATATGATGCCTGATGAGCTACAGAGCCAATGGCTCTATTTTTGTTTAAAAAATCATAACCTCTTGAGGCAGCAATTTCCAAATTGGTGGTTATTAGGTAAAGAACATTGAAAATTAATGTTATTGAGAGTACCATAACTAGAAGTGAAGGTTGACAAATTGTTGGCGATATCGAACACCATCTGCTGGTTGTTGGACAAGTAGTAGAGGCGGACGCTGTCCATCTTGGTGTCCGTCTTGTCATAGAGGTAGAGGGATATTTCTCGCCTTGCAGATGTTGTGCAGGACTGCACACGCAATCACAACCTTGAAAATAATTAATTCTTTAGTGAAAAAATAAATGTGGATAGCTCACTTGTTTTTTTTGTAAGTGAATTTTACATCATATCTGGTTCTGATGGAATTCCATGTTACCTTTAGGTTTTCATTTTAAACATATCATTCTTTATATTGAAAATTATTGCATAGAATGACTGATTTTACAATTAGTAATTAAATTCAAACATTACAAGACATATAACAACCTTTGAGGCCTTGGTGGGTGTTAATCTAATTTCTCCATGCAAGACATGAAATCTGCGCTTGAGTT
This sequence comes from Steromphala cineraria, assembly GCA_916613615.1. Classification (NCBI taxonomy): domain Eukaryota; kingdom Metazoa; phylum Mollusca; class Gastropoda; order Trochida; family Trochidae; genus Steromphala; species Steromphala cineraria. The sequence goes on along the minus strand of OU744726.1, from coordinate 71,340,633 downwards.
GCCCAATTCCCCTCTCAACAACACTTCTTGTAATCTTGTGAGATCTGCAAACAGGTTTAAAATAAATATATTTATTTCATATAAATAAATATACCTATATATTTTTATACATCTGAATGAAGTTAATAAATTTCTCGGTCATTATATAAGAAAGATTATTTGAAGTAAGAGTATGATTATTTCTTATTTATGAATTAAATGTCTGTCATTACCTGATTATATATAATAACTATTACATTAAATAATATGGTATTCAAACACTTATTTTGTAACGATGCAATTCAATTGATTGACAATAATATGATCTAAATTGTGCCTAATATTTTTCGTTTTGTTTGATTTTGTTTTCATATGCTTCAATTAAGTATACAATATACATAGATATTTTAAGATTGAATTCTGATGCAGTCCCAAAATTATGAGACAACCTTGACATTGACCTTATCTATGCGAAAAATACCATGACCTTGACCTTTGCCAAGATTCACATTGACTTGTCCAGTTTGATTTCATTTCAAAATCTTAATATTTTTCTAGGATATTCTAATGACAAGCTCCATAACAGACATAGGGGGAGCATCCTTAACGAGGTGTACTGCTGGTTCTAGATGGTCGCCACGCTAAACCATATTTTGTTTAAAGAAACAATATACTGCAAACTTTGGATTTTGATCATTAGGAATAACATAACTAAAGTTTGATAAATAAAATTTTCATCTCATTATTGTTATGAAATTATTTACATGAAAGCCATGCCGATTTTTTTGTAAAAGTTGAAATTTACCTTTTTTTCTTATAAAATATTCATTGAAATGAGAAAATTTACAGATTTTAGATCAGGAAGTCCTTCTTTTGTAATAATATTTATTACATATTATTACATCGTATTGGATAGATATTTTATATTTCAAATCTGTCGAGTCATGATTAAGTAGCTAAAACGGTAATAAAAGGCATTAATAAGGAGGAATTATACTTTGTCAATTCACCGTCAGTCATTGCTCTAATCATTGGAATATACCAATGCGCGAATTTAAAACAACGCAGCTTTTAAAGAAGTATTATCAGGCATTTTATTGAATTAACATTTGAAATGACATTGTATGATAAAAAAAAGTAATCATGCTCGTTTGTTTTGGGATCGTAAATAACCTGCATCAGGGTAAACACTGTCTATTTTGCTCGCCAAAACTCTCAAAATACAATGTTAATTCCTAGTGTATTTACAAACCCAAATTACACTCACATGATAACCTCCATGTATTGCTGTATCGTTACAGCCCTAGCCATCACTCAATCCCCCTTTCTAGGCCATTGCATTATTTTGTCCCCAGCAAAGCTTTGCATAAGACATTATGTTTCGGCCTCTGTTCGTAGTTCCGTTAATCCATTATTCCCTAATTCTGACCATTGCTTCCGGGCCAAATCTCAAAAGACATTCAATATTTTTAACAAAAATAGGTAGGTAGGGACCTTTGAGGGAAAGTTTTAGCTTGTACATGACAGTGCATTATATGCACATATCTCTAGTTTTGATATTATACCATAATGGATATATTGAATTCTTTTCTTTAATTTTTTAACAAAGAAAACTAACCATGGAAACTACACAAAAGGAATCTTTTTGGAATACAGAAAGTGCTAAAGAAAATGCTGAAAGCTTCAATGAAACCTTTAAGAAGTACCCTTCAGTGAATCGGTTTCTGTAATGATTATGTATCAGTTCGGGGTAGTTCTGTTACTCTCAAAGAACAATCGGAGCTCTTCAAATTTGTTCCAGATATTGACGGTTGTGTCATTGAGTGGAATGACTTGTCATATATCAATAACTCAGTAAGAAAGTTGTATTTGGGCCCAAATAATAAAGCTAGTGTGAAACCCATCAATCCTTTGCTCAGAAAACATGTTACTCTTTCAAAGGAATCTAGTCAAAGTTTCAGAATGTGTTCTGGATTTCAGATCCTATATGAAGCTGGATGGGAGTACTGGATTGGTTTTCTGCCAACTGATGGAAATCATACACGATACGACGCTTTAACATTGAGCCAAATGACCTATACACTAATGCTTGAATTAAGGAGAAAACTATGTGAAAACATCAAAAAGCTTACAAACGGGTAGGCCTATAGTAACCATGTAATGTAACCAAGCCCTAAAAACGCTTTCAATTGCAAACGTTAATGTCCTATTGAAAAATTAGTGCATGTGCTTTATCAAAATACATTTCAAATTCGAATCCAAAATCATAATGCCAAAAAAATAGGTTAATGCAATTCAATGGCCATGTTAGCAAAAGATGTAAAACCTAAGGTAAAATATAACTAATTCAATCTGCAAAAGTTCCTTGACTCAGCCTGGTTTCTAACCCCGTTTTCCTTTTTATTGTAGAAAAATACAGAACCAAATACATCTGAGCAAACCAATTTAAATATTATTCTTTTTTCAAATTCATAAAGCGAAACATATCCTAACAATGTGTGCTGGTGCGTGTCAATGTGCGTGTTTTGCGAGAAAAGCATGCATCCTGCAATGTAACCCTACGACTCCTTCAGGGGGCGTTGCAAAAATGTTTTCCTTTTTATCTTCAAATCAAGGAATCTTGGCATAGAAACAGCATACACCAGTTGAGATGTGGAAACATATATGCATAAAAAAATAATAAAAGACGTTTTCTGGGATGCAATCGCTTGGTTGTCGGTTTGAAGGAGATTACAAAAGGGATGTGCTGAGTCTCTCAATTTGGTTTACTGTAAAAGTAAACAACACTAATAAGCCAAATTCAGAAGCTATTAACATCATTCGTCCATGTAAAATACACTGACATTTGGATTCCTGGCACATTCCGGACAAAACAGGGCCTAGACGCACGGTTATTGAAAAATGGGAGGGGTGCTCTCTCAGAGGCATTCGCACGCGTAGTGATAAAGAAAACCGCCAAATTTGGAAAGATCAAATATGGTAGAGACTACGATTACGTACTAACCTTCTTACTATAAAACAGCTTTTTTGTCTTCAACAAACGTAAAGTATGTAAAGATGACTTTAAGAGTAAAGGAGAAACGTTTTTTAAACTTTGTCGAAAAAAGTGAACAATTCATATTTTAGACCCCTATTCGATGTAAGTCTTCCCAATCTTTTAACAATCAACTTTTTATAATGTTATGTTACGTAGCAAATGTTGTACTTGAAAGGTATAGGTGTAGTCAAGTTTAATATAGCTTAATTAGTAAGGTAGTTGTGGATATTTAAACAAAGCGCAAAACACTGTTAAGGAAAGTTCCGTCTACTACATGTTCCTACATATTATTAAGAGACCAGAGACACAAACATTTGATGCTAAATGCACCTAAAATGATAAATAACTAAAGAAGGCTAGAAGCAAGTGTGCGCCGTGTGCAATACACAGCGAACCTGACCTCGCACTGCTCACACTAGAAAGCATTACTGTTGGCTAAATATTGAAAACTCACTCCTAACTAGAAAAATATGCTTCCTACAAGTTTGTCATAGTAGACGTTTTTGCTTGAAATGCCATTCCGGTTCGTTTAGTATATAGTTCATATCTGTACGACGATTTTGATTTTTTTACATATGTTATGTTATTTGACACAACGCAACGGCAACAAATGACCGTCACGAGCGAATTTATTCTTGTATCTTAAATACCTTAGTAATGTCTATCTCTCACACAAAAATTATGAAATTCTATGGTCACGTTTTTGAGTTATCTGCATTTAAAAATATGTTTTTCTAAAACACAGCAAACTTCTACACATTAAATATGCATTATATATGCCGTATGCATTATTCATGGCATAGATTAACATGTCAGGAGTCAGTCCTGAAAGTTCATCAAGTTCTGTTGACGTGTCAGCTTCAGGTTAGCCTTTTTAGTTCTTTTTCAATTCTCTGGAATAAAAAATAAAATAGTCATAAAACACGCCAATAACAATAAAAATTCAGCCTGATGCCTGAATCCTTAATCATAATCCAATTTTCAGGTACCCATTTTAACAGCTGGGTGGACTGAGTGGAATGTGGATGAAGTGCCCTGCCCAGGGACACAACACAGGATGAGACCAAAGTCACACAGTTTTGGTGTCTCCACCGGGATTCGCACCCGGGTCTCCGGTGTGAGAGGCCATCATGCTAACCACTACACCACTGTGCTCCACACTACACCCCTGAGCGAAATAATAAAAACGCCTCACTGATATTGTTTGTACAACGTTAAACAAAAATTCTAATTGACTCCAAAAGTTAGCAGTCCTGCATGAGCTCATTGCGTAAAAGGCCGAGTCAAGGACTAAGGGTCAAGGGTCAAGGATCAAGGGTCAAAATGCAAGGTGCGAGGTTCAAGGTACAAGGTGCAAGGGTCAAGGCTCAAGGTTGAAGTGTTAAGGATTAAGGGTTAAGGGTTAAAGGTTAAGGGATAAGGGTTAAGGGTCAATTGTTACTGGTTAATAGTTAAGTGTAAAGGTTTAAAAGTTAAGATCTACTTGTCAAGGTATAAGGGCAAATTTGCAAGTTTTAAGGTGCAAGGTGCATGGTGCAACGGTCAACGGTAAAGGGTCAAAATTCAAGGGTCGAGGTTCAAGGTGCAAGGATCAAGGAGCAATGGTTAAGATTCAAGGTTTAAGAGTTAGGATGCAAGGTACTTGTGTCGAGGTATATGGGTAAATACTTGAAGTGTGCAGGATTAAGAGTTAAGAGTTAAGGGTTAAGGTTTAAAAGTTAAGATTTACATGTCAAGGTAAAAGGTCAAAGTTAGGGTTAGGGTTAGGGTTAGGTAAGGTGCACGGTACACGGTACAAGGGTCAAGGTGCAAGTTGCAAGGTACAAGGTAAAAGGGTCAAGATGCAAGGTGCAAGGAATAAGGTGCAAGTTGTAAAGGTATAAGGGTCAAGTGCAAGGATCAAGGGACAAGGGTTATGGTTCAAGAATCAAGAATCAAGGTGCGTTGGGTTTAGTATCAAAAAGCAAAGTACTTGCGTCGAGGTAACAAAAAATAGGGGAAAGGGTTTTGGTTTAATGTACATGGGTCAAGGAGTAAAGGTTAGGGTTAGGGTTGAGGGTCAAGTATTGAGATATAGATGTTAAGAGAACAGAGTGTAAGTGTTGAGGTATAAGTTTTGAGGTATAAGAACTAAATAGAAAGCTTACTTACTTAGTTTGGAGATTTTACAAGCGCTTTCAGCTGAGCTGATTTCGCACTTGGGTCCTAAGACCTTTAATAAAGGATTTGAAACAAAAAAAAATGGTAAATTGAATTTTGATGCCGTGGCCGAAAGGGTTTGAATTTTGAAATTTTGAAATTTGGAATATATTTAAAAAGGAGGAAAAGTGAGGGGGGTTGGGGGCGGGGGGAGGATTTATTTAATTAGATTCGGGCCAAAAGACCTGAATCCTTGATAAAGGAGCCTAGGGCGTTGAGAATTTGTTGATTATTTCTGGGGCTGAGGATGTGTTGTATGTTATTTGGATTTAGGTTGTGTTGTAAGAGAATGTTATGTAAGTGAGTGCGGTTGTAGTGCGTGCATTGTATCAGTGCGTGTTCGATGGAATCTGTTTGCTTGCAGTGTATGCATTTGGATGGGTTGGTGGTATAAGATTTAAGTTTGGTGTGCCCTGTCTGTAGTTTTGTGATGGCCCTGTCGATGTTTTTGTTGTTGCTGTATGTTTTAAATTTGGGGAGTGGAGTGGGGAGAATGCGTTTTGTGTGTTGTGCCTTGGCACTGTTGGAGTAATGTTTATGCCAGATGGCTTTAAAATGTTGTTTAGCGAGGCTTTTGACCTCTTGTTTAGAGTGTGGGATAAAGATAGTGGGATTAGGAAGTTTTAATCCCTGTTTGACTGCAGCTGCTTGGTCAGCTTTCTCGTTTCCGAGTAAGCCAACGTGGGCAGGCACCCAGAGAAATTTAATGGTTTTACCCTGGTGGTTTAGTTGTTTAATGATTTGTAAGATTTGAGAAATGATACCTGCGCGGTTTTTGGTGGATTTAAGTTTAAGTGCTTCCAGCCCACTAAGTGAGTCTGAAAGGATTAGGATTTTATTGTGTTGTTGTATTGTTGGATTTTGTAGTGCTGTGAGAATGGCCATAAGTTCTGCCGTGATGACAGATTGGTCATTCTGAAGTTTGTGTGGTTGTAGTGGTATTGGGGTGTTGTGAGCATAGTAGCCGAAGCCTGTTGTGCGTGCCTCTGGATCCTTAGATCCGTCGGTGTATACGTGGCACCAGTCGGCCCAGTTGTCCTGTATGTATTGAGTGGCTGTTGTTTTTGCGTGTAATGGGTTTTTTTTGGAAGTAATTTTGGTGAGGTGTAAGTTTACCCTAGGTTTTGGAAGTTGTAGGATGAATATGGGATTTGTGTTTTTGGTGGGTGGTTGGATGTGGGATAGGTTTGCTTGTTGTACGAGCGTGCGGATGCGGTGTGAAATGGGTGCCTGTAGAGGTTTAAGGTTAGAAATTGCCGTTTTTTGAACCGGGAGGGTGGTGTTTGTAAGTTTTTGGATTAGAGGGTCCTCGGAGGAAGCTGCCCAGAAGTTTAGGGTGAGTTGGTCCCGTCTCAGTTTGAGTGGTATTTCACCAGTTAGGGCTAGGAGTGCTTCCAAGGAGGAACCCTGTTGTGTGCGTGTTGCTAGTTTAAGAGATTGGTTAGCTTATCCGAAAGGGTTTTATTTAAGGTATTATATATGGGTGCACCATAGTCCAATTTGGACCTAATTAGGGAAATATAGAGATGTATTAAAGTTTGTTTATTTGCTCCCCAGCTGGTGCCGGAGACTGCCCGCAGGACGTTAAGGTCCTTTGAGCACCCGGAGACTAGGTCTTTGACGTGTGCATCCCAGTTGAGATGTTGGTCAAAGACTAGCCCCAGGAATTTAGTTTTAGGTTGAAAGTTGATTTTATTATTTTTAAGATAAAGGTTGGGAGAGATTGGGTGCATGTTTTTAGTTTTAAATGCTACTCCAGTGGTTTTATCCGCATTAAGTTTAAATCCCCATTTGTCGGCCCATTGGTCGACTTTATTTAGTGCGGACTTGAGTAATTTAATTGAGGTTTTAAGGTTAGGACTTCGGACATATAGAGCTCCGTCGTCTGCGAATTTGGAAGTATTTACTTTACTGGAGATTCCCTCGAAGAGGTCATCCACCATAATGTTAAATAGTGTAGGGCTAAGAATGCTGCCTTGGGGGGTACCATTTTCGAGGGGAAATTTGTCCGAATTTTGGTTGTCGACCCCGACAGTTATTTGCCTATTGTGGAGAAAATCCTGGATGAAATTAATTATGTTGCCGGAGAGGCCTTTTTGGGTAGAAGTTTTTGGGTAAGGCCGTTATGCCAAACCATATCAAAAGCTTTGGAAAAATCCAGGAATATAGCTAGGGTGTAGTGTTTTATAAATGCCCGGTTTGTATTTCTTGCTCGAGGCGAGCAAGATTGTTTAGGGTTGAGCGACCTGGAGTGAAGCCACTCTGGTCCTCATTTAATGGGTTTAGTTTAAGATGGTGTTGGAGACGATTTTTTACCATCGCCTCCATTACCTTACATAAATTTGAAGTAAGAGAAATTGGCCTATAAGAGTTAGGGTCCCCGGAGGGCTTATTTGGTTTAGGGATGGGTATTACTAAAGCTTCCTTCCAGGAGGAGGGAATTATTCCTAGCTGCCAAATGAGGTTATAAAGTTTAAGGAGTATGTTGATGGTGTTTGGAGGAAGCTTCTTAATTATTTGGTAGGAAGTTTGGTCCATGCCTGGGGCAGTTCCCTTTTCCTATTATTTAATACAAATTGAAGTTCCTCCAGTGTGAATGGTTGGTTAATTGGTTGGTTATCTGTTTTTTGCCTTTGGGTAATTGGAATGTTTTGCTTGTGTTGTTTGAATGTGTCGGTGAGGTTGTTGTTGCTGCTGGCGTTAGCAAATTGCTCTGCTAGAGCGTTAGCTTTAGCCTTAGGTGTGGTGAGATTATTTATTGGTGGGATGTTGCTTCTGCTTTTGGCGCCACGGATGACTCGGAGCTTATTCCAAACTTGTTTAGAGTTTGTTTTGCCATTAAGCTCTTTGCAGAATTTTTCCCAGTGTTGTTTTTTTGTATTTTTTATTAATGTATGTACTTGGTTTTTGAGGTGCCTTGCATAAGGGAGGTGTGTGATGTCGCGTTTTGCTTTGTTAAATGCCCGTTTGCGAAGTTTGCGCGCGTTTTTTATTTCCTCAGTCCACCAGGGAACTGAGGGTTTAGCGGCTTTAGGGGTGGTGAAAGGGATGGATTGTTTTGCAGCTGTGATGATAGCATTAGTGAAATTATTTGAAAAGGTGTGGGGGTCTTTATTTTCAAGGTCCTCTGGGTTAAGGTGCTCACAGAGCGTTTGGAATTTTTCCCAGTCGGCCTTGTTGTAAAGAAATTTTGGGTTTTGGGGGCAATTTTGAATATTTGACTTATTTGGAAGGAAATGGTTTAGAGTGATAATAATAGGGAAATGAGGGAATGAGGGTTAAGGGTTAAGGGTTTAGGTGTAAGGAATACAAATTCATGTCCGGATGGCAGATCATAAGATAACGGAGAAACGGACTGAGGTCACAATGGAAGCAAACTCGATCTACCGTTTCTCATGATGTCATATAAATGAGGTTTAGGCGGGCTGATTATTTGATTTCACAAAATCTCAAAAGATTCCTTTTTAAAGGCTACTTGAAGATTATAACGTTATGTTAAATGCCTTTCTACGTAAAATAAACAGCACATGGCCTATTGAAAAGAGTTTATTTTGGCACAGTGATTGATTTTAAAGAACCAACCAAAGACCCGTTGCTACAGCTACTGTATTTATTACTGTCTGCATAAACCGGGCTTTCGTGATGATGAAAACTCGTTACAACGGCTGTACTGTATTGTCACTGACTGGATAAACCGGGTTTTGCTCAGATTACCTAATTCAGCTTAATCAGACATATCTGCAGGACCTGCCCAAATCTATGAGTAATATATCATTTTGAACACATTTCCACATACGTTTGAATAGGTCAAATAATCCGGAAATGTTTTAATAGCTGACAATAAGTAAAGCAAAAACGGACTGACATCCAGCTCAGGCTCACCATGCAAGGAAACTCGATCTACCGTCTCTCCGGGACTGCGTTCGTTTTGCACAGAGTGTGTCGCACGAGCGATGAAATTCCTAATCGAACGACCATAGTGTCACTCTCGTGTGCACTCTAGAGTCACTCAATGTCCCTCCTGTTAAATCGGGGAGGGGAGTCGTGAGAGTAACGGAAATACGTCAATTGACAAGGTGTTTATAACATAGGCCTACAAACGACTGGCTTACTTCAATATAAGTCTGTTTTAACACAATCGCAACAAACCGATGTTGGGTATAGATTTGGTTAAAGGAAATCAATATCATATCGTTCATTTTGAAGACTATGTGTTGTTAGAATTTAGAAGTTAGTAAGAATTAAATGTTGCGATCAATCCAATGTTTTGGCCATATTGTTTACAGCCAGGCAACCAAGTGCGACACTCGGTAGAGTATAGAAGTCGTTCGCTCTTAGTGCCATCCGAGCATGCGCAAGATTACACTCGAGTGAGTCAAAACGAACGCAGCCCGGATGTCATATAAACGAGGTTTGGGCGGGATTGTTATATGATTTCAAATAAGATTTCTAACGTTCTCAAATGCCTTTTTAAAAGGCTAATTAAATGAAGCGTATCACGGTAGTCTTAACGCATTTCTAAATTTAAAATAATAAATGATAAAATAAATTGAGGATTAATCTTTAGTGTTAAGGTTATTTTTACAAGGACACACTTGCTGATAACAAAGAAAGAAATGTTTACATAAAGTGATTTCCATTCAGGACAAATTAATTTTGAACTGTTTTAAGATGAAATATTTAATCAGAAGAACGTTCAACCATTTATTGATAATGTATTCATAAACATTCTAATGATAAGGTATGTCGAGAATTAAATAAAATATTTGTTGTTGAATGGCATTTCTGTCAAAGGATGTATCCTTCATGTTCACTAGTTCTTTCTATTGACCAACTTTATTGCTGATAGCACAATACCAAGGACTTAATATTTCAGATATGACATTGACAATCACATCTAACACGTCATATGTAACATATGTTCTTTTTTATTTTTTATTTTTTAATTTTTTTTATTTCTTTTTGTGGTACATATGGTTACATGCGATTTTCTTTAACATACAAAATTGCAGTAGTAACAGGATACAGCATACATATTCTTATGGACATATGTTGGTGGATTACAAAATTTAATTAAAGAAATCATGTCAATTTGAATATATTGACTAATTATCATTAACTCATTCTTTAATTGATGAAGCGCAGGTGACTGATTGAAAAGCTATTATTGAGGAACAAAAACTTTTTATCTTGAACTGTATGCAGTTGATAACATTTAATGTGATACACAAGCTATTTTGAATACTCCTTTGCTTAGAAGCAATATTGCAGATAAGTTTGATCCATGAAGTATGAAAGAACTCCCTGAAACTGACAAGGCAATGAAAAAAGCCCAGGTTTATATGGCTTTCCAGTTGAATTTTTTTAATGGTGTAGGGAGGATCTTAAGGTTTGGATATATAGATATGTACAAGGAGTTTTTGAAAAAAAAAACCAGTTATCTTATACAACCAATAGAGGTGTAACAATTGGCATCCCGAAAAAGTAGACAGAAAATGTATGAAAACTGGGCGCCCAATATCACTTTTGAATACTTAGTATAAATTAATAAGCTCCTGTATTGTCAACAAATTGAAAAAGACACTAGATATTCTGATACATCCGGATTAAACGGGGTTTATAGCACAGGGACATGTATCACTTATATACAGCGTTAGAAAGACAAACATACTCATAGACCCTACCCTAATACTATATATAAGTATAGTATAAGGGTAGGGTCACCAATACCACCCCTCAACCTAGCGAAGACACCTGTCTTCACTAAAAAGAGGAAGACCCCACCCACCCCCAGTTCATCCCCAGTGCAGGAGGACAACACAAGCACAGACGAGTCTGAGCCCGCCATGGACACTAATCCACCACAGGTGACAGAAGCCAGGAATACGGACGACCAGTCTACCCCCCGAGAGGACGACGAGAAACTCCTAAAGTTGATAGCTCAACTCAACCACGAGACAGCTATAGAGATCTTGTCAACAGACGAGAAATTCCGGCTCACTATCCTGCCAACGGATGATGTGCCCAAAGGCCCCTACAAGGTCAACCTCCGCAACCTGAGGACAAAAAGAGACAAACTTTATCAATGCCCACCACACAAGATACTACATCTTATCCAAAATACGGAAAACAGAACCATCGGGCCTGCCAGTTTCGAGTTTCACCCCCAGGAGATAGGTCAACTAGTGTTCAGGAGTGTCCATCACAGCGGCTACATCGACCCCATCTTGCGACCACATGTCCGGTAAACCTGTGGCCAATAGTAGCACCCCGCACCCTTTCCCCGTCCATGCGACCCGAGGTGGGTCACACGTCTCCATGTAGTCCTAAGAGGACTCGTCTGCCGACATGCCAGGACCTGGCGAAGGCGACGTAAAGCCAAATAATCAGTCAGTCAGGTAGGGTCTATGCGCATGTATGTCTTTCTAACGCTGTATGTAAGCGATACATGTCCCTGTGGTTTATACCTGGCAGGTTAGTTAGTAGAAGGAAGAAGAAAGAAAGAAGAAAAATATTTTATTTAGGTGTCACACAACGTAAGTTAGTGATAATGTCAGACTAATGTATGATATCATGTAAGTTCTAAAAAAACAGGCCTTTTGAATCATATCGATTTTTTAAAGCTTTTGATACTATTTCTAAAGATTTCATAATGAAAGTTCTACAAAAATGGGTTTTAGAGCCAATATCATAAAATGGATCAATATATTGATGCAAAATTCAACTTCTTGTGTAATCCATAATGGCCATCTCTGCTCTTTCTTTCCAAATGAACGTGGTTGTAGACAAGGAGACCCAGTTTCTCCATATCTATTGTTTGGGTGACTGAGATTTTAGGAACTATGATAACAACAAACAAACATATTAAAGGTATATAAGATGCCACAATAAGCTGGTGATAGTCAATTATATCTTGATGGATCTAAAAAATAGCCTTATAGCAGCTCTATAAAACTTTACATAAGTTCTTTGTCTGGTCTTAAATCAAACATTGAAAAAAACAAAACTGTCTGGAAAGGATTAGTGATTGAAAGCAAAATAAAATTATGTCCAGAAAGTAATTTAGACAGATCGAAGGTGATTTTAACATCCTTGAAATATATGTCAACCCTAATTTGGAAAAAGTATGGGTAATCGATACCAGAAAAAGATAAAATATTTTCAACAGACTTCTTGAGGATTGGAAAATAAGAAAATTAACCTTACAAGGGAAATTATATTTTTAAAAACACTTGTAATATCAAATCTAGTACACTTTTTTTCTGTATAGCCTACTCTTCCAACAGATTTCATTAATCAGTTGAATAATGTCATTTATGATTGTATGTGGGATGGTTAGGACAAAATTTTAAAAACAACCATATGTAGAAAATATGAAGAAGGTGGATTTAGAATGACAGATATAAAATCTTTAATTAATGCACTTAAAGTATCCTGTCTAGGAAGATATATGAACAAACAAACACTCTAATTATGGTCTAAGTCTATTCCCTTTTAGAGGTTTAGTACCATAAGACAGAATTCCCAAAAGACAGAATCAATCACAACATTAATTAGCTGAACAGTGCTGACCACCCATTTTTAATCAATGAACTGACCCGATCCGCTTTATGCACTAAACAAGTTGTAAGTCATGTCAAGTCAAATTGTAGATATTATTACATTTTACCTGAGACGATAATGATGATTTCAACCAATTTCCTCTAGTTCTATTTAGGAGTATATAAACAAATATGCATGGTTGCAAAAAGGTGCGCCCTAGTTACTTCTGGGTGGGTATATTTATGAATTTATTTAGAATAAAGTTAAATAAAATGATAAAGAAAATAAGACCAAGTTTAAACTACCGATTTTCTCGTAACCAACTAGATTCTTTGTTTAATTTTTGTCCAACAACTCTTTGATTATAGTTGTGCCATTGAAAAAGCAAATGTACTGGAAAATCTTTACTAATATGCATAAATGGTTCCGTTTTATGCACCAGTCATGATAAACTCATACAGCGAAACTCACTTAAGCACGCTGAAAAATCGAAGACGTTTTAAATTCATCCCAAAATCCTAGATCAGTTCATAAGTAAAAGGACCCGCTTTCTATGTAATAATAATAATAAAACATAAACTCGTTCATCTCATTAAAATACTCTAAGGCGCTTTACAATATAAAGAATAAAATGAGTTATGAAAAGTAAAGAATTAGGAGTAAAATAATTTTATTTTTATTATATAGGTTATTATTAACTCATTTTTTTGGGGTCTGTAACAGATATATTTTTACTGCAGCATACTGTAGGCATCTCCGACACCATAATGCCTGATTTACGGAAACTGGTTTCAATTCTATATTTTTGCTGTTCGTATTGCATATTGTGTCCTTTTGAAATCTGTTGTATCTAGGAGCGGTGTTCAAATAAGCCTTCTTGCTTGTTCGTCAATGCAATAAAATATGTTTAAGCCACATGTGTATAAATGTGTTAAAGAGACAACAACATGTCTAGTGGATGAAAATATGCTTCATGTTAGATAGTATAACAAGTGAAAAACATAAACAATTGTTTTATCTAAATGTGTTGTTCCATTATTCTAAAGGGTAGAGGCCATGTTACACATAATTTGTCAACCATGAAAAGTGTTGTTTTAATGCTGTCTTTTGAGACGATACCCTTTTAGAAAGATATTTCTTATGGGGGCACAAATAAACAGTCATGTAATAGTTGACAACCAATTCTAGTATGATGTTTTAGCTTTGGTGAGTAAATATTACAAAACAAAACATATGATAAATACATCTCTTCTAGAAGAGATATAAGCTTAGCCTTTATGGTTAAATCACTAATTTCGAAACAGTAACCCGTTAATTGAGAATTGGGTCAATAGGGGTATTCACACAAATAAGAGATATTTGGCTTGATCGTTCATTTTTTCCTTTTAATGAATTGAAACATCTTTATCTCATAGGTGGCACAGTCCTTGAATATAAAAAGATAATTTGGAATAATTATCTCTAAGACATGAAAAAAAACACCCTTTTAGCTATGAAACTTGCACACAAAACATTTCATTGTACCAAACACTCCAAGAATTACTCTCACAAAAGAAAGGATGTAGGAATTTTATGTTAACCTTATTTCTGATGACACACCAACTAAAGTTTTGTCAAAAATGGGAGAGATAACTGAATTTAGATATTTCATGGAATTATGTGTTTGAGAAAAATAGAAATTGTACTACAAAGGTTAAGCTTTTTGGCATTCAATATAGAATAATTAATAGAGCAATGTACAATGTAAATTAAATGTACACATGTACATGAATTTTGGAGAAAGGTTGAAAAATTTATTACTCCGCATATTCCATACTTTGATATTATTTCAAAAGTCCAATCAGTCTCTCGGTTTCATTCATTTTTCCATCAGCCAAAAAATACATTCATATCACCAGTATTAAACAGAATGATTATCGATTGACAGATTTGTAAATATTATCAAGGATGTTATCAAAGTTGAGAAAAATATTGTTTAATGCTTTACCTTAATTTCATGCCGAATGGAAAACCTTTATCAATGTGGCTAATATTTTAAGGTCGCTTCATCATATAACACTGTAATACTTGACTCAAATGTATACCTGCGGAAATGAATTGATTAAAATATATTGAAAAAAACTCATTACCCCCGAGAGACGCATAAATGAGGCAAATTAGGGCGAACCTCCTCGCGAGAGCAACATATATGCGACACTTGAAAGCAGCGCTTTTTCAGCAACATATATGCGACACTTGAAAGCAGCGCTTTTTCAGCGAGAGACGCAAATATGCATCTCTTCTACTTGTTTTAGCAATGAGGTCGTTTTAAACATAATTTGGCAACTATAACCCAAAACGTATATATCCTATGCAAGATATGTCCTTTGTTCTCAATAACAGACAGTTATTAATGTGCTTTGGTAGGAATGAATGGTCGGTTTTGGAGAATGATACACCATTTAGTGAAAAAACAATTATAACAGATAATATATTGTTAGAAGTTAACCCAGAAATAAGCTTATGTATAACTTAAATCTCGCACATATTTAACAAGGTAATCATGCCACTTTACAGTAATATCCTGTTAATTCCATTCAGTGATGTAGATTGATGTAATTATCACTTCGTCATCTAATGAATTCAATCTCTTTGACCAATCATGAATAAAAGCTGAATCTAGATTGAACTACGAATAACATCCAATTAAATCATTATCATAATAGATTGACCTTGCAATAACCTTTTCTTAAGATGCACAAGTACATAGGCTACCAATTTAGTAGAACAAACACGTGCAAATGCTTTCATTGGACAATAGTCTTCACGTAGCCACTACCTGTTAGCGACCTACTGAATAACTGTCTATACCATGCCCCACACCCCCCCCCCCCCCCCCAAACCAGCAACCCCCCCCCCCCCCCCCCCCCCACCCCCGCTTGTTTTGTTTCATTCATATTTGCATTAAGTGCACAATATTCTCTTTGCATGTGTTATTCTGTCGTGTAAAGTTTGAATGTTGTTAAAACTTTGCATTTTAAAACTATTTTTCAAAGAGATTTAAGTACGTAAAGGTTGATATGCGTATGTTATAATGTGACATTCTACATGTATGACATATTAGTTCTTTTTAGTTAACAAATAGACTGGTTTGCGTGTTCATTAACATTTCAAAAGGTAAATTAGAGTTTTGTTTTTACGTTTTGTTGAATGTCTGAGACTGTTTGGGAACTGACAGTATAAATACAAGATACATTTTCAAATGATATAGATATAACTAGAATAAGTCAATCTGTTTAAGCTGAAGTTACAGGACTTGCTCGTCAGAACACATCGACCACACCCATAACGTGGAACAGCTTAAGATCTATTGACAAGTGAATGTTTATGAAAACTACAGATGAAAATAAACACCTTATATTAATAACAATGGTGCAAATTACAAGATAACATCTATGTATTCTCTGTTTGATATCCCTATTCAAACCTGTTTCTTTCCCGACTTATCTCCATGAAACAATAAATCAATCAGAACTTTATAGTAGACTAGACAGCTTCCTTCATCCCGTATCGGGCGATAAGGGGTACTGTGAGCTAATTAGCAGTTTCTCCGACAAGGGGCCTAGGCGTTGAGCCGTGAAGCATGTCAGGAGTTAATGCAAACACCGCATTCGATACAATGTCAATATTCTGGAGGCCATCGTTTGGATTTAATCCTAAGCAATTACTAACACTTATGATGTAAAATATGTTGGTGGAATACTAATAACTAAATGTCTTGAAAGCTGATAATAAGCAAACTGAGAAACTGATTGACATCTGACTCAGGGTCACAATGGAAGCAAACTCGATCTACCGTTTCTCAGGATGTCATATAAACGAGTTTAAAGCTGGCTGGTTAATTGATTTAAGATAATTTCAAAAGATTCCTTTTCAAAGTTTACTTGAAGATTATAACGTTAAGTTAAATGCCTTTCTACGTAAATAAACAGCACATGGTCTACTGAAAAGAGTTTTGTTTGGCACAATGATCGATTTTAAAGAACCAACCAAACACCCGTTGCTACAGCTACTGTATTTATTACTGTCTGTATAAACCGGGTCTTCTTAATCGTTTCGTGATGTTGAAACTCGTTAAAGCGGCTCTACTGTATGACCACTGACTGCATAAACCGGGCTTTGCTCAAAGAGACTAATTCAGCTTAAAAATACATATCTGCAGGATCTGTCCGAATCTATGAGTATTATATCATTTTGAACACATTTCCACATACATTAGAGTAGGTACAATAAACAGGAAATGTTTTTACAGCTGACAATAAGCAAAACAAAAACGGACTGACATCTAGCTCAGGCTCACAATGCAAGGAAACTCTATCTACCGTCTCTCAGGATGTGAATAAACGAGGTTTTGGAGGGATTGTTTTTTTATTTCACATTATCTAGAAAACTTCCTGTCGGTGACCACAAGGTGAAAACCGACGAAAGATAGATTAATTAAAGAAAACAACAATCACTGTAATCTGAACGCCTTTCTACAGTTAATGGATGATAGAGTCCATATTCCTATTCAATCATGGCATATATAACATATGCATCTTGTTGTAAATTTCACAAACCAAAGCAAAGCCTAGCAATATGAGCTGGAGCGTGAAGATATGAACCTTATTTTGAGGAATCTTAGCATATAAATACTAAACAGTGGTCAGATGTTGGAAGATATGCATGAAAAATAATGAAATTTATAATAAGATATTTATATAACAATTGGGTTTTTGGTTTGAAGCACAATCGTTTTAGGATAAATTCAATCTGAATTCTTTAAGAGGAAATATAAAATCAGAAGGACGTTCAACCATTTATTGATAGTGCATTCATAAACTTTTGGCACTCTTACGAAAAGGTATGACAATCATTGAAGTAAATATTTGTTGTTTAATAGCAGGTCTATCAAATCTTATATCATCTATGTACACAGTGATTTGATTTGTAAAACTTTAATGCTGATAGCGCAATATCATCGATTTGATATTTCAGTTGGGTCTGTCACAGACGTCGGCCATTATAATTTGATTCTCAGCAACGGGCAGATATGACATTGGTTAGTCAAACACAACTAACACTTTATCTGGCAAAAGAAACGCTGGTTATGTTCAAACGCAGGATAAAAAAAATTATGGATGCCATGTAAATTCGATTTCGTATGTGTTTGATAAAAAAAGTATTTGGTGAATTATTAACCATGATCTCATGGAGCGGGGTTTTCAGGTACTTTTTTGTTAATAATTATTTTGAAATAAAGTTTGAATTTCGGAATGTATAACAGAAGTTTATTTGAGATACTGTTAATGAAAATCATCCACTTTGACTTTTCTGCATTGATATGTCTTCGCCTTATAACGTCTATAAATATGCAAAAAAATGACCAATTTGTCTCTCCAATCTCGCTTATTTAAGGAGATAACAAATTGATGATTTTTTGACATGCGTTTTCAAAGGCGCCATGCAAAAACATCAATACAAAATGATTCAAACAAGGCAAACATAGTTGAGTTGACTTCTAAGGAAACTTTGCCACTCTGATTCATTCACATTTATCTTACATGGAATTAAACATCCTGACATTTATGTTACCAGCGTTTCTTTTGACCGTGAGTTTATGCTGGTGGAATACAAAATCTAATTAAGAAAATTGTGTAAATATAATCATATCAATGCCAAAAAACGCAATCTCAAGGATACAATGTCAAGTGGGCTAGACTCTGACGGCCACCATTTCAATTTAATTCTAAGCAATGGACAGATTCACGTTTTTCATTTCATCATCGTTAATACTTCACTTGTAAAAATTGTCGGTGTGACATAAACTATGTATTTCTAATGATTTGTTTCTAAATTGACAAAAGTCGATGCAAATATGCAATCCACATGATACACTGTCAGATTGGCGTGTCTCAGATGCACATGATTTTATAGACAAGTGGCGCCCACATGTAAGGAATTTTGAGTTGCACGCCATTGACATATGCGGCATCAACCACCAAAAACCTTTGAAAAACGCTGGTTACAAAAATTTGCACACGGGAAAATAACTTTTTTTAATGGATTGGGAATTTAAAGAAATATAAATTATTAGGTGTATGAAAAATGCGACTCTCAACATTATCTATATTTGAATCGACCACACATCCCCCCCACTCCTCTATCACACAATCCAACCCCCCCCCCCCCCCCCCCCCCCAATTCCCCCAACCCCCCCTCCCCCACCTGCCTAATTTTTATTTTCATGATTCTATAACAATTACAAAAGAAAGAGAACATGAGCATCAAGAGGTTCAAAAGTGTCATATGATATAAATCATGCGTTTTCCTTTATTTGTGCATATATCTGGGCAAATACCTCGACCCATTGCCAACTCTAAATCTGAATAAATATTCCTTTTTATCATCAGTTTGAAATTCGTGAAACACAACTCTTACAATGGTTATGATGCTAGTCGTTTCTTTCATGAAATTTAGTGAAAAATATGTAGGTACCAGTGAGAAACTCAATGGTACCAATTCTTCCTCAAACTGAACCTGTAGCAACATAGGTCACTACAAAGAAGAACTAACAGTCATATCACGGCTCATTCGAATTTTGGAGCCTTACAGGGTGGGGGAAATTTTTAAATTTGATATTTGGAAGAGGTTCAACAAATAACTGATAGAACATCGCTTAAATTCAAATTTGCGCGGTTGGCAATGTAAGGAGACCGGTGATTGGCCAACAATCCTGACAACTATCCAATCAGAGCGCTCCTAGCTTAAACATACAACTAGCAGCTTTCAATATCGCATTTGAACCTGGCCTGACTGACTGACTAACGGATCGAGGATAGATGCAGAAACCAACATAATCGGACATATTAGACGAGTAAGATTTTGTATATAAATACGTAAGTACATTTTTTCCACATTTGCAAAAGGAAGTAACTCTAATCCTAAAACCAGATATACCGCTTATTAAGAATCGATAAATTTAAATTCAAACGTTAGAGGCAACCAATTATCAATTTCAGTTGACCTACATCAATACTAATTATGCTTCATTTTATATAAATATGTTTGGAAAATATTTTACATTATCATAATTTCCTTTCTGTAAAATGCAATATACTCTTGTTTGGAATCAGAAAATGTCTATATGCATTGTCTATATGCAATGTCGTTTGAATACAAACGGACATCTATTTGAATTCAGGATCTTGAAAAAACATTTTATGAGTGCTTCATTTCAACATGAACAAGAGTTACCTCCCTGCTCATGGTCACTGTGACCATCTTCGTATATCAGCTCATACCCTAACCCTAACCCTAACCCTAACCCTAACCCTAACCCTAACCCTAACCCTAACCCTAACCCTAACCCTAACCCTAACCCTAACCCTAACCCTAACCCTAACCCTAACCCTAAACCCTAACCCTAACCCTAACCCTAACCCTAACCCTAACCCTAACCCTAACCCTAACCCTAACCCTAACCCTAACCCTAACCCTAACCTTAACCCTTAACCCTTAACCCTTAACCCTAACCCCTTGCACCTTGACCCTTGCCCCTTACGCCTTAACATTTTTTCATCTGGTGAATGTCTGTCGCCGGATGTATTTCATAACACATTTCGTGTCTTAGAATTCATTTTCGTATATTGCGTCCTTACCCTTGCATCCTAACACCTAACCCTAACCCTAACCCTTAACCCTTAACCCTTAACCCTAACCCCTTGCACCTTGACCCTTGCCCCTTACACCTTAACATTTTTTCATCTGGTGAATGTCTGTCGCCGGATGTATTTCATAACACATTTCGTGTCTTAGAATTCATTTTCGTATATTGCGTCCTTACCCTTGCATCCTAACACCTAACCCTAACCCTAACCCTTAACCCTTAACCCTTAACCCTAACCCCTTGCACCTTGACCCTTGCCCCTTACGCCTTAACATTTTTTCATCTGGTGAATGTCTGTCGCCGGATGTATTTCATAACACATTTCGTGTCTTAGAATTCATTTTCGTATATTGCGTCTTTACCCTTGCATCCTAACACCTAACCCTAACCCTAACCCTTAACCCTTAACCCTTAACCCTAACCCCTTGCACCTTGACCCTTGCCCCTTACGCCTTAACATTTTTTCATCTGGTGAATGTCTGTCGCCGGATGTATTTCATAACACATTTCGTGTCTTAGAATTCATTTTCGTATATTGCGTCCTTACCCTTGCATCCTAGCACCTAACCCTAACCCTAACCCTTAACCCTTAACCCTTAACCCTAACCCCTTGCACCTTGACCCTTGCCCCTTACGCCTTAACATTTTTTCATCTGGTGAATGTCTGTCGCCGGATGTATTTCATAACACATTTCGTGTCTTAGAATTCATTTTCGTATATTGCGTCCTTACCCTTGCATCCTAACACCTAACCCTAACCCTAACCCTTAACCCTTAACCCTTAACCCTAACCCCTTGCACCTTGACCCTTGCCCCTTACGCCTTAACATTTTTTCATCTGGTGAATGTCTGTCGCCGGATGTATTTCATAACACATTTCGTGTCTTAGAATTCATTTTCGTATATTGCGTCCTTACCCTTGCATCCTAACACCTAACCCTAACCCTAACCCTTAACCCTTAACCCTTAACCCTAACCCCTTGCACCTTGACCCTTGCCCCTTACGCCTTAACATTTTTTCATCTGGTGAATGTCTGTCGCCGGATGTATTTCATAACACATTTCGTGTCTTAGAATTCATTTTCGTATATTGCGTCTTTACCCTTGCATCCTAACACCTAACCCTAACCCTAACCCTTAACCCTTAACCCTTAACCCTAACCCCTTGCACCTTGACCCTTGCCCCTTACGCCTTAACATTTTTTCATCTGGTGAATGTCTGTCGCCGGATGTATTTCATAACACATTTCGTGTCTTAGAATTCATTTTCGTATATTGCGTCCTTACCCTTGCATCCTAACACCTAACCCTAACCCTAACCCTTAACCCTTAACCCTTAACCCTAACCCCTTGCACCTTGACCCTTGCCCCTTACGCCTTAACATTTTTTCATCTGGTGAATGTCTGTCGCCGGATGTATTTCATAACACATTTCGTGTCTTAGAATTCATTTTCGTATATTGCGTCCTTACCCTTGCATCCTAACACCTAACCCTAACCCTAACCCTTAACCCTTAACCCTTAACCCTAACCCCTTGCACCTTGACCCTTGCCCCTTACGCCTTAACATTTTTTCATCTGGTGAATGTCTGTCGCCGGATGTATTTCATAACACATTTCGTGTCTTAGAATTCATTTTCGTATATTGCGTCCTTACCCTTGCATCCTAACACCTAACCCTAACCCTAACCCTTAACCCTTAACCCTTAACCCTAACCCCTTGCACCTTGACCCTTGCCCCTTACGCCTTAACATTTTTTCATCTGGTGAATGTCTGTCGCCGGATGTATTTCATAACACATTTCGTGTCTTAGAATTCATTTTCGTATATTGCGTCCTTACCCTTGCATCCTAACACCTAACCCTAACCCTAACCCTTAACCCTTAACCCTTAACCCTAACCCCTTGCACCTTGACCCTTGCCCCTTACGCCTTAACATTTTTTCATCTGGTGAATGTCTGTCGCCGGATGTATTTCATAACACATTTCGTGTCTTAGAATTCATTTTCGTATATTGCGTCCTTACCCTTGCATCCTAACACCTAACCCTAACCCTAACCCTTAACCCTTAACCCTTAACCCTAACCCCTTGCACCTTGACCCTTGCCCCTTACGCCTTAACATTTTTTCATCTGGTGAATGTCTGTCGCCGGATGTATTTCATAACACATTTCGTGTCTTAGAATTCATTTTCGTATATTGCGTCCTTACCCTTGCATCCTAACACCTAACCCTAACCCTAACCCTTAACCCTTAACCCTTAACCCTAACCCCTTGCACCTTGACCCTTGCCCCTTACGCCTTAACATTTTTTCATCTGGTGAATGTCTGTCGCCGGATGTATTTCATAACACATTTCGTGTCTTAGAATTCATTTTCGTATATTGCGTCCTTACCCTTGCATCCTAACACCTAACCCTAACCCTAACCCTTAACCCTTAACCCTTAACCCTAACCCCTTGCACCTTGACCCTTGCCCCTTACGCCTTAACATTTTTTCATCTGGTGAATGTCTGTCGCCGGATGTATTTCATAACACATTTCGTGTCTTAGAATTCATTTTCGTATATTGCGTCCTTACCCTTGCATCCTAACACCTAACCCTAACCCTAACCCTTAACCCTTAACCCTTAACCCTAACCCCTTGCACCTTGACCCTTGCCCCTTACGCCTTAACATTTTTTCATCTGGTGAATGTCTGTCGCCGGATGTATTTCATAACACATTTCGTGTCTTAGAATTCATTTTCGTATATTGCGTCCTTACCCTTGCATCCTAACACCTAACCCTAACCCTAACCCTTAACCCTTAACCCTTAACCCTAACCCCTTGCACCTTGACCCTTGCCCCTTACGCCTTAACATTTTTTCATCTGGTGAATGTCTGTCGCCGGATGTATTTCATAACACATTTCGTGTCTTAGAATTCATTTTCGTATATTGCGTCCTTACCCTTGCATCCTAACACCTAACCCTAACCCTAACCCTTAACCCTTAACCCTTAACCCTAACCCCTTGCACCTTGACCCTTGCCCCTTACGCCTTAACATTTTTTCATCTGGTGAATGTCTGTCGCCGGATGTATTTCATAACACATTTCGTGTCTTAGAATTCATTTTCGTATATTGCGTCCTTACCCTTGCATCCTAACACCTAACCCTAACCCTAACCCTTAACCCTTAACCCTTAACCCTAACCCCTTGCACCTTGACCCTTGCCCCTTACGCCTTAACATTTTTTCATCTGGTGAATGTCTGTCGCCGGATGTATTTCATAACACATTTCGTGTCTTAGAATTCATTTTCGTATATTGCGTCCTTACCCTTGCATCCTAACACCTAACCCTAACCCTAACCCTTAACCCTTAACCCTTAACCCTAACCCCTTGCACCTTGACCCTTGCCCCTTACGCCTTAACATTTTTTCATCTGGTGAATGTCTGTCGCCGGATGTATTTCATAACACATTTCGTGTCTTAGAATTCATTTTCGTATATTGCGTCCTTACCCTTGCATCCTAACACCTAACCCTAACCCTAACCCTTAACCCTTAACCCTTAACCCTAACCCCTTGCACCTTGACCCTTGCCCCTTACGCCTTAACATTTTTTCATCTGGTGAATGTCTGTCGCCGGATGTATTTCATAACACATTTCGTGTCTTAGAATTCATTTTCGTATATTGCGTCCTTACCCTTGCATCCTAACACCTAACCCTAACCCTAACCCTTAACCCTTAACCCTTAACCCTAACCCCTTGCACCTTGACCCTTGCCCCTTACGCCTTAACATTTTTTCATCTGGTGAATGTCTGTCGCCGGATGTATTTCATAACACATTTCGTGTCTTAGAATTCATTTTCGTATATTGCGTCCTTACCCTTGCATCCTAACACCTAACCCTAACCCTAACCCTTAACCCTTAACCCTTAACCCTAACCCCTTGCACCTTGACCCTTGCCCCTTACGCCTTAACATTTTTTCATCTGGTGAATGTCTGTCGCCGGATGTATTTCATAACACATTTCGTGTCTTAGAATTCATTTTCGTATATTGCGTCCTTACCCTTGCATCCTAACACCTAACCCTAACCCTAACCCTTAACCCTTAACCCTTAACCCTAACCCCTTGCACCTTGACCCTTGCCCCTTACGCCTTAACATTTTTTCATCTGGTGAATGTCTGTCGCCGGATGTATTTCATAACACATTTCGTGTCTTAGAATTCATTTTCGTATATTGCGTCCTTACCCTTGCATCCTAACACCTAACCCTAACCCTAACCCTTAACCCTTAACCCTTAACCCTAACCCCTTGCACCTTGACCCTTGCCCCTTACGCCTTAACATTTTTTCATCTGGTGAATGTCTGTCGCCGGATGTATTTCATAACACATTTCGTGTCTTAGAATTCATTTTCGTATATTGCGTCCTTACCCTTGCATCCTAACACCTAACCCTAACCCTAACCCTTAACCCTTAACCCTTAACCCTAACCCCTTGCACCTTGACCCTTGCCCCTTACGCCTTAACATTTTTTCATCTGGTGAATGTCTGTCGCCGGATGTATTTCATAACACATTTCGTGTCTTAGAATTCATTTTCGTATATTGCGTCCTTACCCTTGCATCCTAACACCTAACCCTAACCCTAACCCTTAACCCTTAACCCTTAACCCTAACCCCTTGCACCTTGACCCTTGCCCCTTACGCCTTAACATTTTTTCATCTGGTGAATGTCTGTCGCCGGATGTATTTCATAACACATTTCGTGTCTTAGAATTCATTTTCGTATATTGCGTCCTTACCCTTGCATCCTAACACCTAACCCTAACCCTAACCCTTAACCCTTAACCCTTAACCCTAACCCCTTGCACCTTGACCCTTGCCCCTTACGCCTTAACATTTTTTCATCTGGTGAATGTCTGTCGCCGGATGTATTTCATAACACATTTCGTGTCTTAGAATTCATTTTCGTATATTGCGTCCTTACCCTTGCATCCTAACACCTAACCCTAACCCTAACCCTTAACCCTTAACCCTTAACCCTAACCCCTTGCACCTTGACCCTTGCCCCTTACGCCTTAACATTTTTTCATCTGGTGAATGTCTGTCGCCGGATGTATTTCATAACACATTTCGTGTCTTAGAATTCATTTTCGTATATTGCGTCCTTACCCTTGCATCCTAACACCTAACCCTAACCCTAACCCTTAACCCTTAACCCTTAACCCTAACCCCTTGCACCTTGACCCTTGCCCCTTACGCCTTAACATTTTTTCATCTGGTGAATGTCTGTCGCCGGATGTATTTCATAACACATTTCGTGTCTTAGAATTCATTTTCGTATATTGCGTCCTTACCCTTGCATCCTAACACCTAACCCTAACCCTAACCCTTAACCCTTAACCCTTAACCCTAACCCCTTGCACCTTGACCCTTGCCCCTTACGCCTTAACATTTTTTCATCTGGTGAATGTCTGTCGCCGGATGTATTTCATAACACATTTCGTGTCTTAGAATTCATTTTCGTATATTGCGTCCTTACCCTTGCATCCTAACACCTAACCCTAACCCTAACCCTTAACCCTTAACCCTTAACCCTAACCCCTTGCACCTTGACCCTTGCCCCTTACGCCTTAACATTTTTTCATCTGGTGAATGTCTGTCGCCGGATGTATTTCATAACACATTTCGTGTCTTAGAATTCATTTTCGTATATTGCGTCCTTACCCTTGCATCCTAACACCTAACCCTAACCCTAACCCTTAACCCTTAACCCTTAACCCTAACCCCTTGCACCTTGACCCTTGCCCCTTACGCCTTAACATTTTTTCATCTGGTGAATGTCTGTCGCCGGATGTATTTCATAACACATTTCGTGTCTTAGAATTCATTTTCGTATATTGCGTCCTTACCCTTGCATCCTAACACCTAACCCTAACCCTAACCCTTAACCCTTAACCCTTAACCCTAACCCCTTGCACCTTGACCCTTGCCCCTTACGCCTTAACATTTTTTCATCTGGTGAATGTCTGTCGCCGGATGTATTTCATAACACATTTCGTGTCTTAGAATTCATTTTCGTATATTGCGTCCTTACCCTTGCATCCTAACACCTAACCCTAACCCTAACCCTTAACCCTTAACCCTTAACCCTAACCCCTTGCACCTTGACCCTTGCCCCTTACGCCTTAACATTTTTTCATCTGGTGAATGTCTGTCGCCGGATGTATTTCATAACACATTTCGTGTCTTAGAATTCATTTTCGTATATTGCGTCCTTACCCTTGCATCCTAACACCTAACCCTAACCCTAACCCTTAACCCTTAACCCTTAACCCTAACCCCTTGCACCTTGACCCTTGCCCCTTACGCCTTAACATTTTTTCATCTGGTGAATGTCTGTCGCCGGATGTATTTCATAACACATTTCGTGTCTTAGAATTCATTTTCGTATATTGCGTCCTTACCCTTGCATCCTAACACCTAACCCTAACCCTAACCCTTAACCCTTAACCCTTAACCCTAACCCCTTGCACCTTGACCCTTGCCCCTTACGCCTTAACATTTTTTCATCTGGTGAATGTCTGTCGCCGGATGTATTTCATAACACATTTCGTGTCTTAGAATTCATTTTCGTATATTGCGTCCTTACCCTTGCATCCTAACACCTAACCCTAACCCTAACCCTTAACCCTTAACCCTTAACCCTAACCCCTTGCACCTTGACCCTTGCCCCTTACGCCTTAACATTTTTTCATCTGGTGAATGTCTGTCGCCGGATGTATTTCATAACACATTTCGTGTCTTAGAATTCATTTTCGTATATTGCGTCCTTACCCTTGCATCCTAACACCTAACCCTAACCCTAACCCTTAACCCTTAACCCTTAACCCTAACCCCTTGCACCTTGACCCTTGCCCCTTACACCTTAACATTTTTTCATCTGGTGAATGTCTGTCGCCGGATGTATTTCATAACACATTTCGTGTCTTAGAATTCATTTTCGTATATTGCGTCCTTACCCTTGCATCCTAACACCTAACCCTAACCCTAACCCTTAACCCTTAACCCTTAACCCTAACCCCTTGCACCTTGACCCTTGCCCCTTACACCTTAACATTTTTTCATCTGGTGAATGTCTGTCGCCGGATGTATTTCATAACACATTTCGTGTCTTAGAATTCATTTTCGTATATTGCGTCCTTACCCTTGCATCCTAACACCTAACCTAAAGCTTGACCCTTGGGGTCACTTTGCCTGCTCACACCAACACTTTAACAGTAATTCCAAGACCCAGAAAAATTTACACATATACCAGAGAGTCAGACCTTTCATTTGCACCATCACATGTCACAATAAAGTGTCTGGAAGTATTTTTTTTAAATTATCTACTAGGGACTACTTTGTCTCTGAATTGCTTCCGGGTTGAGGTAAAAGTTAGTCTAAAATAGTCGATGTAATTGTACAGTAGTCTGTTCATAATAGGCGAACCCCCGCGGGAGCTCTCGGGCGCTGGATCCTGAACGACTTTGCCCTCGCGTGCATTCGCGAGCTATGTCATTGGCTGACTCGCTAGCGAACAACGATGGCGATATTGTGTTGCTCAGCAAACATGTGATATTATCCTAACGAATTCTTTCAGCCTGTGCCGATTTAAGAGCAATAATTTTCGAATTCTTTAAATGAATTGTATCATTCATAGTTACAGTACAGTTAGACAGTAGCAATAGATAGAAAATAGCAAATGCTTGAAATACAAATGACGATACACTATGAATTATCGCAATTGTACCTGTAGTTTTATTTACATTAGGAAAGTGGCTTGTAAACATTATCCATGTTATTTTTCTGTCCAAGAAATTAAAGAACCATGTAGATTGTTGTTGGCCTACTTACTGACATAACTGTACAATGACGGGATGATTAACTTTTTTAACACCATGATATAGATCTAGTTCATAATACATAGCTAAATAAAATTAATCTTCAATACAGTGAATATAGTAATTTATTGAATTTCAGGCTTCTATTTGTTTCAAACTGTCTCCAACATACGTGATTATTTGAGGCAGGCGACTCTCAAGCCAAGAGTCTTTTGTTTTCATCATCCTATATTAAAAAAGAGCAATTGAGTCTCAAGTATCGTGTTGTTAGCTCAAACATAGGATACAATGGTTGCTATGATTGACGGGCGTAATTGGGTGTATGTGAGTGAGGCTTCTGCGCACATCATTATGTCTTATTATTGAAAAATTGAAACACAAATTGATAGAATCTGGGAGTCAGTTGTCATTTCAATTAATTCATATAACTGAGAAAGGCAGTGTTCACGCCATTAGCTAGTTCTAAAAACATCATGATAATTAAGTTTTCACGATAATAAGGATCGTCTTATATCAATGCTATACATGAATATACAATGTACATACATATAAGGTTGAAAAATTAGGTATCCATATTTTATAAAGCTTCAATTTAATGCTGAATGTAATTGTTTCTTCCGGTAAAAGCTTTTTTCACTTGTTATTCTCCCTAACTTTTAAAGTTACAATTTGGCATGTCACGCTGTTATTATCTAAGTGGTATTAGAGGCAAGACAAAAGTCTAGAAAATATTATAATCATGCCAGATTATCTTTTACAAAAAAGCAGTACACACATATCATCTGAGGTAATTTAATGATATGCACATATCATTGTTATCAAACTTTCTTTATTAAAGGTTCTCAGTGTAATTGAAAATCACGTCTACATTTCATCATTTCCCCTAATTATATATAACTAAAACTTTCCAGTTTTGTCATGTTTAAAAACAATACTCAAACTGTACCGGGGTTGTCCGAAAGCAAGCTCAGGGCTTCTAAACGGAAACATGGGCTTGTATTCGGGCGTTTTAAGGGACGTTCACACTGAATTAAAATCACAAAACAATACATATTAGCCATAATTTTGACAGGAGTATGACTATTACAATGAATTAAGCAATGGCCGGGAGAGCAAGTTAACTCTTTTGATTTACGAAAAAACTGAATGAATGAGACATCATCAAACTCATGAGAGTCCAGTGTGAAAAACAAGGGTTCAAAAGTTCAAATATTATAATCAAATCATTACATTATTTGATTTCAAACTAATTTGCCACGCATGTATGAAACTGGTTTGAATAAGACTAAGTATTAACAAAGTTTCGTAAAAACTTATGTCTTGTCTAGAAGTTCAGTATATATTTTTGACCTAAATAGACTTAGGACAATGTTTTCCAAAAATTGAGATCTAGATTGTCTCTAATTTAATATTTAAACCCATGGAATTACTGAACATAATACTATATTTGTATGCAAGGATCTTGGAAATAGTGTTGATTATAAGCAAATTCATTCACATGTTTGGGAAAAGACAAATAGAACACTTTAAACTTATCAGTTTAATGCAGGCCCGTAACTCATCAGACTCAAACATGTAAGCGAAAATGACACTTAGCTGAGAATGTTAAAAGGGCATGTATAGATGTATATTAGGGTAGAGTTTGCTTTAGTTTAAATAACATAGATTTTCCCAATTAGTCACATTTCTTCTTAGCCATCCAGGAAGTGACTAGATTACATGTACATGTGTATTAAACATTTGCTTGTGCCAAGAACTTATCATTATGAGAATCCAGAGACTAGAGTTATTCCAAGTATTGCACAATATTCCTACCCTGTCAGTCTAAATACAAATCATTAAGTAAAGTGTTCTTACTACCTAAGGTTGTGCCAATCCATATGGCTTTTGTTATGCTTATGTTCCTTCGGCCTTTACAGTCAATGTAATGTTCCTTCAATGTATATTCTTAACATATCAATCTAAGAAAGATTATCATAAGTATATATACTTGGACAAGTTGTTTTTAATTTTAATTTTTTTGTTCAAGACTTATACCCTTAATATCAGGATTTCAACTAACATGTCTAATATCTCAAATGCAATAATAAAAAAATAAGTAGGTAGAATAAAAGGTAAGAAGCGTTTACCTTCTGCATTTAATTGAAGCATTCATAAAATATGTATACCTGATTTTCCCTGTCTACGTTTATCTTTGGAAAAAAGATACATGTATTACTAATCATTGATGCTGATGTATAGTTACTAATAAAGATACATTTCTTTGAAAAGCATTTTTACTTTTTGAATGTCACTATTTTTTCCTTCATAATGGTTAACATGGTTTGGGTTTTTGGTAATGAGTTTTAATCTTCTTCATACCATTAAATTCTTTTTAAGCACTTTGGTGATTTTATAATTCTTTACTGAGCTGTTCAGATACTGTTTGCTACCTGTTAGACATGCCGAAGGCTACTATTTTATTTGTTTAAGTGTTCACTTCCGTAGGCTTGTCATTAGGCCTAATGTTTAATAATTGCTTGATTATTTTGAATATGACTCTCAGTTGACGACAAAGTTATGGAATACACAGCATGTGACAATGACTATTGGTACTCCCTGGTATTTTATTTACATTCCTCATGTCCAAGCATTTTAGTTTGCAAAATCTGCCTTACAGTAATCCCAATAAGTTTTCATTATAAACTACCGGAAATCAAGTTTCCAGCGAGCGCTCGCATTCGTTCAGGAAACACGCGGGCGCTCGCGAGCTGCTAGCGCGGGCGCCCGCCTTATGAACTCACTACTGTTACACAACGAAACAGGAAGTCCGGCGGAGGTGCGCAGACCGCCTGCTCCTATCGCCCCACAAGTTGATAAGTGCGAGCATGGGTTTGTTTGGCTCCACTACTTCTGAAATGAGGAGAAACCAATCTGGAACAAGGTACTAATTCCATATCACATTTGCATTATGTTGTAGTTTCTGTTTATATTATCGTCCAGTCACATGCATTCTGACGTTACAAAGTTTTAGACAGTGATGTCAGGATTGGTCACGGTAACTTGCGATATGAAGTTCATACGAATGGTTCATAATGAACCATCCGTTTTTTTCTAGTGACCCTATTATCGTGGTAATATAATGTAAGAATATTAAGTCTGTTGTCAGATTTGGAATAATGAAAATAAATGTTAATGCCATTCAACAATTAATATTTTAAAAAAAAGTCTATGAACTGTTATTAATAAATATTCAAACTAAAAAATAAATATTTTTTTTTAGTTCTGAAAAATTAATTAAATTCATGTCCATGTGTTGATAATTGATATCATGATTATTTTCTTCTGGGTTTTGTAATCATTAGCCATGTCTAAAATTGATATAAAAATTCTGAAATAAGCAGCTCTATGTAAGAATAAATCCATTTTTGCAGTGGGGTTGTTGATTTAAGCAGACTACAATATTATCAATATTTTTTTAATCAATGCGTCAACGAGTTGTAGAAGCAACTATTATCTTGCGCTTGTAGGCGCTAGCAGTAAATAAAATGTTATTGAGTATCATTTTCCTTCATGAAATATTAACTTTAAGTGCAATTAATTAAAAAACGATTCTGTCTTCACGAAATATTGTCCGAGAGGTTTTTTATTTTGTAGGTGAATAGTTTGATAGATAACAAACAGAACTGTATGAAAGGAAAATGTATTGATGGTTTCAAAGATGTTGAATGAGGAATGATAATATTAACGGCAAAAATAAGACACAAACCCTTAAATTATAACCTATTCGCAATATTAAAGTATGTTATTAATGAGCTCAAAAAAGATTGCAACATTCTC
The DNA here is from genome assembly GCA_916613615.1 of Steromphala cineraria. Lineage (NCBI taxonomy): Eukaryota > Metazoa > Mollusca > Gastropoda > Trochida > Trochidae > Steromphala > Steromphala cineraria. Next base: position 71,308,487 of record OU744726.1, on the reverse strand, counting down.
TGTTCATTTGATAGGTACAATAAATGTGAAAACAATGATATCACTTTTCAGGAGCAATGTAACTTGAATATAATATATGTACTTTTATTGTAAAAAATGGCATTTCGTTAAGATAGTGTTTAAATCACTTATTAAAAAATGGCTGCTCGGTAAAACTGCGACAAGGAGTCTTCTTATTAGAATTTTCTTGTTACAACTTTGCAAATATTGTTTTTAATATCCTTATTTCAAATAAATTTACATTCAAATTGTAAATAATAATCTTACAATGGTGATTATATTTATAGAGAATAATTTATTAATCATATACTTATTACCTTGATAATAGGGACACTTCAGATAAAATACATCACACGGATAAGATGTTTTATATCTATGTCCAAAAAGATATTTTTCATAGATAGAAGTTTAATTAACATTTTTTTAAAGGATATATGTGCAGAGTTTAGAAACAAGAAACAATATTTAGATTTTTCTCCTTTGTAGGGAATTTACAAGTAAAACAATAAGACCCACGATAATAGGGACCACCTTCATACGGGTCAGTACTAGTTCGGCCAAGGTGGATTCGCCCCAATTTAATTATAATCAGGTTGGGTACACCCAGTGATCGGGATATTATATCACGTTTGGGATATTTCATTATATCTCAATTGGGATATAGCCATGTGTTTTCTTATTTTATATGGAAATGGTGTATTTCCGCATAAGAGGGAAAACTAGAAAATAATGTTCACAATGAACCATATTTATTATGATGCTTTGAAATTTTCTGGCTAATGTAAAAAATGTTAGTTGCAAAATGTAACTAATTTAATACTGAACATTAAGTTTACTTATCTTTATTGAAAATGAACTATTTTAGCATTAGTTAAATTTAGTTTCCATTAATTATTAGACAATTCTTGATACATTATTAATAATTTTCCATTTTGCTATAAAAGTTGCAAAGCATTGCAATATCCCAAACAGGATATTGTATCCCGATCGGGATATAATATCTCGATCAGTGGGTGTATCCACCTGATAATGACCATATATCAATCTTTTTTTCTATACTGCAGTACAGTAGTATGTCCTTGATTACTTTTTTTTTCACATAAAGTAGAGTATTTTTCATCTGACTATGGCTAAGATTAACAAAATAAGAATGATTTCAGCTAACTGTAGAGGTTTAGCAGATCCAAATATAAGAAAATCTAACTCTAGACATTGATTTAATGATTTTACAATACACAGAACAATATATGATGAAAATAATAATTTCATAATTGCAGTTTTAACAGTAGAAGGTAAAAGGTTTACTCTCACAAATGATTATCCAAAATTCTATGTGAAACTCTTTGAAAATATTTGCAAATTGGATACCGTAATTTTCCTATTAATTCGACCCTAAAATGTTCAAAAGATTTTCAGAAACTGTCTATGGTTGAACTAATTTCACTTTTGGTGGCTCATTTGGTACTATGGTTGAAATATTAGATAGATATCAGGAAGTTATATCACATTTAATTAATATACAGTTTCCATAGATGACCACATGAAAATGTCATAGTTATCATTATGAATAAAAGGCAAGACAAGATGGCCTATTATCATTATGAATATATTATTGATTACTGCAGCAGAGAAAATTATACATTGCAATTAGAAATTTTACTTTTTGCAAATTAAACCATTATTTTCAGCAGTGGTTGAATCAAAGGAACATAAACTTTTGGCAGTTGGTTGAATTTTTAGATGTGATTTGAATTTGTGACCTCGGAATAATAGTATGTGGTCGAATTATTGGAGATGTCGAATTAATAGAGAAATTACGGTAATGAATCTCTTGCAATTGTGGGTGATTGGAATTTGGTCATTGACCCCTCAATGGATTTGGAAAAATACAGAAACATAAATAATCCTCAGGCCAGAAATATTGTATTACATAAACTTGAATCTATCTATCTTATTGATATACAGAGGGAATTAAATCCTGACTTAGGAAAATATACATGATGGAGGAGAAAACCAAGACAACAAGCTAGACTAGACTTTTTTAGCTCATCTGGCATGGCATGTTGTCCGGCGTCCGGCCGTCCGTAAACTTTGTGGAATTTCGACTTCTTCTCCAGAACCATAAAGCCTAGAAAGCTGAAACTTTGTGTACAGACTCCTTGAATAGTGGGGATTATAAATTGTAACTTTGGTGGCCCTGTGACCCCTAATAAGGGTCACAGGGGCCACACCCTTAAAACCTATTTTCATCTTCTTCTCCAGAAGCACAAGGCCTAGAAAGCTGAAACTTTGTGTACAGACTCCTTGACTAGTGGGGATTATAAATTGTAGCTTTGATGGCCCTGTGACCCCTAATAAAGGCCACAGGGGTCACACCCTAAAAACCTATTTTCATCTTTTTCTCCAGAAGCACAAGGCCTAGAAACCTGAAACTTTGTGTACAGACTTATTGACTAGTGAGGATTATAAATTGTAGCTTTGGTGACCTATAAGGCCTAGAAAGCTGGAGCCTTCTCAACAGACTCCTAAGTTAGATAAGGAGGATTCCAAATTGAACTTTTGGTGACCCTGTGGTCCCAAGTAAGGGGGAACAGCATTTGCCACTCTAAAGCAAAATTTATATGAAGCTTGATGAGCTACAGAGCCACTGGCTCTATTTTTAGCTCATCAGGACTGAAGGCCAGATGGGCTTATGGCATGGCCCGTCGTCCGTCCGTCGTCCGTCCGTCCGTAAACTTTTGACCATACACACTAAAGAGCTGAAATTTTGTGTACAGGCACCTTAGCATATGGAGATTCTAATTTGTAACTTTGGTGACCTTGTGACCCCAAATAGGGTCACAGGGGTCACAACTTTAAAAACCTATTTTCATCTTCTTCTCTAGTTCCAAAAGGACTAGAGAGTTCAAAATGATATGTGCAGACTCCTTGGCCAATGGAGATTCTAATTTGTAACTTTGGTGACCCTGTGACCCCAAATAGGGTCACAGGGGTCACAACCTTAAAAACTTATTTTCATCATCATCTTCAGTTCCAAAAGGTCTATTGAGCTGAAAGACTGCATGTAGACTCCTTGGCCAATTGGGATTCTAAACTATAGGTTTCGTGACCCCATGATCCCAAATAGGGTCACCGGGGTCACAATCTTAAAAACCTATTTTTCTCCATTTGATGACAGTCTATGGCAAATTTATTTCTCCTTGGATATTTTAGTGTGGAGGTCTATCACTGTCTAATATTGGCGATCTAGAAAGTGTTGAATAATAATAAATCATTTGGGTAAGGAAATTTATTCCGAAATCGTTACATTTGTTTTGTAATTTTGTATAGGTTTTCTTGCAATAGGTAACATCAGTTCCATTTTTAGCTTATCTGGCCTGTATAAAGCAAACTTGATATGATGCCTGATGAGCTACAGAGCCAATGGCTCTATATTTTTTTATTTCACAAGATTTGGTCAATATTTCACTTGAGGCTGATATCTTACCTGCCTATAAAACAGACCATTCAGCTATCTGATTTACTATTTCTAACACAATTAACCAAGAAAGAGGTAAGGGTTATTGGAAATTATCAAATATAATACTTCATTATTATTACATCCTGAATGTCCAGATATGGTAAGATCAATTTTGAAAGAAGCAGTTGAATACTTAGATACTGAAAATAGTGATGAATATGGGGAATTTGCTGATGTTCAAATGAAAGTTGATGATAGCTTATTCCTATAAACATTTCTAATGACAGTTTGAGGTAAATCAATTTCTTTTTCATTTCTTAAAAAGAAAAGATAAGACAAATGAATTAGAAATTAAGATCAATGACTGTGAAGACAGTATAAGAGATTTTCAAGTATTTATGAAACTCTGCTGTCTGATCTTACTAAATTAAAATAGAAATATTAAAAATTAAAGAAGAAGATATGAGAGGAATTAATCTGAACAAAATTCTTTGGTAAAAAGAGGGAGAAAGGGTTACAAAATATTTTTGCAATATAGAAAACAAAAATTATGTCAGCAAATCTATAAATAAAATTATTTCTGACAAAAATGATGTGATAACTGATGGAAAATCAATTTTAAATTAACTGAAAGAATTTTTTAAAAGACTATTCTTCAAATAAGGATTTTGATATTGATAAGGATAATCATGTAAACAATGTTGTTACTCCAACCTTGAGTGACCACTTGAGAGAAACATTGGAGAGAGAAATAGACATACAGTAGATGAAGTTTTACTTGTTTTTAACTTTTATTCCTAAAGCAAATAAAGATAGGACTTTATTAAAGACCAATTACCTTATTATTAATATTCTTTGTATAAAGTAATTAGTGCATGTATCTAAGACCGGTTAAAAACAACCTTAAATTGCCTCATTCATAATAGCCAGACTGGATTTATTCCAATAAAGACACTAAGCGAAAATCGTGATTACTATATGATCTTATATTTGAAACTAAGAAAAGAGATATTCCTGGTTTGATGATTTTAATCGACTTTGAAAAAGCTGACACTGTTTCAAAGGATTTCAGCAACCACGGGTGGATGGATATCTGCGCTATATAATAAATATTCATATAATCATATAATAATAATTTCATAAATTTGGCTTTTTGTTTTACCTCCGATGAAACGATACATGACCTTATTTTGATTTAGGATCATACTGTGCATTACTTCATGTCTTTTAGACTCTACTTCAAATTGATTGAAATTGTTCTGCCTTCTTGAAATATTTTTTGGCATTGTGTATGAGGTTATCTAGTGCATTGTACATTACCAACATGTTTGTAAGGGACAGACTTTTGAAAATCTTTGATAACAACACCATTATGTGTAAATATGTCATAAAGCCTTTGCCAGCCATATCTTAGCTACAAAGTGCTCTATCTACCTGTCTGTTTGGAAATCAAATTCTAAAGACTAAGACTATGTGTCTATCTTTCAGACTTAGACTGCATAGGACGGAGACAAGAGTACCTGTTTTTGCACAATAAGACAACTGAATTTTGCTTCTTTTAAATAAGTTATTTATTTTTACTTTATGAAAAATCTCAATTCCATGAATAAACATTGAATTTATTACAGACAAATTTAACTATATTCAAGATGTATTGCAGCTACTAAGATTGTCTCTTATATTTAAAATGTATAAGAAAAGAGGTCTGTGGTTAATATTGTTTTGAGAAAGGTTTTGGCCATATTTTTCAGTTATGAGTAATGTGTCTTATGTCTTATCCTCAGTATTTTATACAATGCATTTTCTGTTTATTGCTCATCTTACAGCTAACCTTATCTCAAGAAATTATGCAATATGCATGGTTGTTGTAGCAAGAACTGACAAATGTTAACACAAGTTTTATAGTTTAATAAGTTTATTCATTTTAACCATATTATGAACACTTTATTTCCATTGACAGGTTTTCTCTCAGAGATGACAATATGATGCACTGATAGTCTGGCAATAAGGGTTGGCAATATTATTTACAGGGGACATCTTGGCAATAAAAGGGCCTGAGACTTTATTCAGCTCCATTATGTTGCCTTGTTTTAAGTTTGAACTCTTTAGCCAAGTGACCAATTTGTTGTCAAATGGTGGCGTTGAAAAACTACAAAAGAAACAGAAAAAAGATTCCTTACTTTTTTATTAGCTCACCTTTACAAAGTAAATGTGAGCTTATGTCATGGCGCTTCGTCCGTCGTCCGTCTGTCTGTCCGTCCGTCCGTCCGTCTGTCTGTCTGTCCGTCCGTCCGTAAACTTTCAGGAAAAAGACTACTCCTCCTAAACGAATCCAGATATCATTCTGAAATTGTAGTATGTTATACCCATGGTGATTCCTCACAGAAAGGTAGACGTTTCAGTTTTGAGAATCCAAGATGGCCGCCATGGCAGCCATATTGAATTTTCAATTAGATTTCAGGAAAAAGACTACTCCTCCTAAACGAATGCAGATATCATTCTGAAATTGTAGTATGTTATACCCATGGTGATTCCTCACAGAAAGGTAGACGTTTCAGTTTTGAGAATCCAAGATGGCCGCCATGGCAGCCATATTGAATTTTCAATTAGATTTCAGGAAAAAGACTACTCCTCCTAAACAAATCCAGATATCATTCTGAAATTGTAGTATGTTATAGCCATGGTGATTCCTCACAGAAAGGTAAACGTTTCAGTTTTGAGAATCCAAGATGGCCGCCATGGCAGCCATATTGAATTTTCAATTAGATTTCAGGAAAAAGACTACTCCTCCTAAACGAATCCAGATATCATTCTGAAATCATAGTATGTTATACCCATGGTGATTCCTCACAGAAAGGTAGACGTTTCAGTTTTGAGAATCCAAGATGGCCGCTATGGCAGCCATATTGAATTTTCAATTAGATTTCAGGAAAAAGACTACTCCTCCTAAACGAATCCAGATATCATTCTGTAATCATAGTATGTTATACCCATGGTGATTCCTCACAGAAAGGTAGACGTTTCAGTTTTGAGAATCCAAGATGGCCGCTATGGCAGCCATATTGAATTTTCAATTAGATTTAATTAAAATGACTCCTTCTCCTAAACCAATCTAGATATCATTTTCATATTGTAGTATGTAATACCTATAGTGATTCCTCCCACAAAGGTAGACGTTTCAGTTCTGAGAATCCAAGATGGCCGCGATAGCAGCCATATTGACTTTTCAGCTGCAGATGACACATCATTATTACTAAATTTTAAGCTTTCATCAAGTGATCACTCGCACCATATAAATTCTCTAATTTGAACTTACTAATCATAATATTATCTTGAATATGGAATATTTAAGATTGTCATGGAAGTTGTTCTATATTTTTAAGTGTTTTTAAAACATTAAGATGAAAGACAAACATAATTAATTAATTTGTTTAAAATATTTATGGCAACTAGCTGCAAAAACTCAATGACATTAAACATCATGTTGAATTTTAAACAATGGTATCTCCCTTATATTCCTTTAAATACCACACAAAAGGGGTCAACCAGAGTTCAGATATTCCTGCTGAGTCCACTATGCATTTCTAATACACATCCCAATACAGGCTGCATCACAGTCTCAGCTGCTAGTCTGTTGCATAATCAACCTGACCCAATTGATATGGTAGAGCATTATGCTATATGGCCATGTGTATACAATAAGAGTTATGGAAATTAGACTTGTATTCTCATGACAGTGAAATGTTCTTTCTAAGAAAAACAACTTACACAAAATGTGTCAACAATAAGCTTTGTGTTTAGCAATCTACATAAGTTGATGTGGAAAGAGTTATTTTGCATCAGGTTCCAGTTCCTGTGTTTTACTCATATTTGTACCATTTCTATATCTAACAGAAGTTCTTCTTGACACAAAATCAATTTAGGACATAAGCTAACTATATTTTGTGAAATTATATATATTTTTCACAACAATGCATGTTCTCTCCCGTCAAGTCTTTTAATACCACACATAAGGGCTTAGCCAGAGTTCAGGTTTACATGCTCAGCACACTAGGGTGCTTCTCCAAATATACTTACACAAAGCCAAATACACAAATTGCTACACTCTCCTTAAGGATCTGGGGCTAGCAGCCCTGCCTGCTTGTATATTGCATAGTAATCCTGATCTAATTGATAAATAGAACATAATGGACTTTATGGAAAGTATATAAATTGTCTTTATGAAAAGTATACTTGTATTCTAATAATAGTAATACTTTTTACAAATAACAATTTAAACAAGTCAAGAATCAGCTTTTGTGTACAACAATCTGCACGATGAGTTAATATTAACAAGTCAAGAATGTGCTTTTATGTACAGTTATCTACATGATAAGTTAATAATAGAGGTATTTTGTATCAGGTTCCAGTTCCAATACCATGTGTTTTATAAATACCTGTAAAACTAAATGATAATTGTATCATGCTGAAGGGGTTCTGGGAACAACATGTCATCATAGAAGTCATTATTTTTCAATTAGATTTCAGGCCAAGTACTACTCCTACTAAATCAATTAAGCTATCATTCTGAAAAGTGAGTATTGTTTTATATATTGATTCCTGACAAAGACGCATTTATTTTATTGTCAAGAATCCAAGATGGTCAATATGTCAATTATATTGAATTTTCAATTAGATTTCATGAAATTCATTGAAAAGAGTACATTTCCTGATCAATCAAATCAATGTCATTATATTTGTATTGATACGCTTGTTGTAATATTTATCAACACTATAAATACAGTTACAAAAAAAGGTATGAATCATCTTTATCTGCGAACAGCCTGAAGCATGACTGTTTTAATGAATCTTTTTTAATAAAACATAAAATGATAAAAGTTGTTCACTCCATCAGTGGGTTACATAATTCCTGACACTTCATATATGGCAAATAACATAGCCAGTGAGGGATAAATGTACATTTTTTAATCATCTATATCTGATTACGGTCTGAACAATGATTATCTAGATAATTATAATGATCATTCAATTCAAACAAATCCTTTTCAAAAGCATTTAAAATGATTAAATTTGTTCACTCCCAACACTAAATGTAAGGTCCTTTGTTCCCATGCAATTAATTTATTCCAAATTGAAAATTTTGGTTAATGAATAACTAATTATCTTTTATTTTGTTTGTCATGCTAATAAAAGATATAATATTCATCTTCAAAACAGCATTCATTGAACAGCTGTCTGAACAATTCTTTTTTTACAAAGTCTGTCTCACCAATTCTCTCTGTTAGTTAAGATACTTCAATAAACATATTACTGAGTTGACCTCCAGATTATTTCCATTGCAAACCTCTCTTTTACCCTCACCCCTTCTACCCCCCCCCCCCCCCCCCCCCCCCCCTATCCTTCCAGCCCCTCTCTTGCAACTCTCCTCTAAAGGGTATCTGTTGCATATTGCATATTGAAATGAGGGGAGGACACTCACCATATGGAATAACAGTAACTTACATAAGAGGATAAGTTACATAAGCTACATGCAGGTGCAAGAGGTCATCATAGGTCATCATTTCTAGTAATTAGCATAAACCCCCATGTTGCTAGCCTATTCTGACAATTCAGATTGCACTAACATATGTCAAGATTTAAGATATTCAGAAATCTTCAGTTAGAATTACATGAGACATTGACCTGGACAGTTTACTTTGGTAATTGGACTTATCACTAGCTGAATTTGTGATTTGTGTCAGAGGAATATATTCCAAATGTTTATGTGCATCATCTTTTTAGTTCTTTTGAAGTTGAGAGTGTGACTAAATGAATACTCCTAAACCAATCAAGATATCATAATGAAATTAATACAGATGCCCACATAAAAGTACCATTTTGAAGATTAAAAAGTCCAAGATGGTCACCAATTCAGCCATAGATATACAAAAAAGTTATACAAAAACCTACTGCTTGTTAACAAATCATGATTATATCATTCTTGTATTAATGTTTGTTCAAGCTCTAGTGGTTTCCAACAGAAGAATAGCATTTTAAAAGATAAAAAAATCACGATGGCAGCCATTATCAATTATCATATAAAAGATGGTTACACAATTAAACCATATTACCACATCATTAATTTTAAGGTGAGCTTCTGTAACCTCGGTACTTTTATTACAATTACAGAATGGACAAAAATTAATTAAGAAACATTTTACAATACAATTCATTGACAAAAGAATACAAGATATTGTCTCAAGTAGTAAATGAATATAACCAAGAAAATTTGTCTAAATTATACAAATACAATTAAATATTTATAGTTTATCAATAAGAAAATAATATAAAGCTTACCTTGATAACACAATAACTGAAGTTAAAAGCCTAAGCCTAAGCCATCTAGACTTGAGCAAGACTCTTATTGGTCAAATAATAATACATTTTTTTAACAAATAAAGTGTTTCTTGATTTATTAACTTTTGGAAGTAAAAATCCATAATTGAAAATAAGAAGTGATTCTACTGTTTGATTTTTTAAAACAAGATTAACAAATAATGTGAAAATGAGCTTGCAAACTGGCACAAGTTGTGATGATATGCAAATGAGGTCAGCTGACCTTTTGTTTATAAACATTGGCCTGTGCATTTTTTTAATTAAAAGATTTACCTTCAGTTTTAAGTTTCTTGACAACCTCCATGTATCCACAGCCACTGATGAGATCAATAAGCTCCATTAGTCTCTTGTACGTATTTCTGATCACTTCTTTGTTCTTGCCATCCAGGAGAGGTACTATGTGGTCCTTGATCGTGTCGTGTTTGTGTGGAGTCTCCCTCACCTTCGCGGGTCATGCTGATCAGCTGGTACAGTTCGTCCAGGTGATTCAGGATCTTCTCCGTCAACACCTGCACAGGTGCAAATACAGGTAGGCATTGTACTGAATGTGTGATGAGGATATACACCAAACTAGACTTATGTGCATATGATGCACTGTGATGTACATGCTCCAATTTTCTATCAAAGGTATCTACTTGAAATTTGCACTAGGTTCAATGTGATAGGTGCTTGCATAATCCCCTAATGTATGCCGCGACCACATATGAAGACAAGGGCTGCTACAGGGGTTCAAGTGTCCGACAGGAAAAGGGAGCTCAAACTGAAGGTGTTAGAGGCCCAACTCGAGTACTTCAACGTTAAAATCAAGAAGATGAAAAATGACTGGAGAATTTTGTTTCATTTAACACTAACATCCCTTGACTTATTTATTCTAATGGAATTATTTATTAGGATACCAGCAATCTCTGCTATTCTCTTGTTTAGTAGTTTGAAAATATTGTAAATATATGATTTAGATATGAATTCCATAATTATATTTTTGATTTGTACATCAGAATGCATTTGTATAACAGTTACTGTGAAAAGTATATCTGTTTGTGATTTACAAATACTTGTATTGCCACGAATATGTGATTATTAGTAATGAATATAATAAAAAAAGGAGTGAAACAAGATGTGTTTGTGAAACACGAATGCCCCCCTGTGTCAAGGTCAAGGTCAAATGTCATGGTGTCATCTGAAAGGTCTCATCACAAGGGATCCATATGTCAAGTATCAAAGACCTAGCTCTGACCAATCAAAAGTTATGACCAAGGTTAAAGTTTGTGTGGACAAACGGACAGACAGACGGACAGGTGAAAAACAATATACCCCCGGAATCTCCGATTCGGGGGCATAAAAAGTAAACTATCATTCCATGGTAAAAATAATGAAACATTCAAAGTATTCTAATCTATAAACTTTAACTTATCTACTGTTATCTACTGTACTGTTGACTGTTGTGTGATCTGTCATGTACATGAATCATCATACTTGTCTCTCACTGTTACACAATCAATCACTTTTGTCAAGTTCATTTATGTTCATTTCACTTACAATGTAAATATAGAAAATTGTGGATTAAGGGGAGATAATCCACTTTCAATAAATTCAAAGATTTTGTACATCATATGCCTCACCATATCCGAATTCAAAGTTTAATGTACATAAATTATTAGTATAATACTAATGTAAAGTAGCAATATTGTATGAAATTAAGTAAAATGTTCAACTACTTGTGAAAGAAAGATTGGATTATCTCCCTTGTAAACATTGAAATACACAATGACATAAAAGAATCACAGTGCAGTTTGCATATTGAATAAGATCAAGATTTAGGTCACAGTTTAACAATTTGACATTTAAATATTAAAATACTTTTAGACTTCGAGTCCAGCATTAAGCCAAAATAACACACCAAAAAACATTGGTTGCATTTAGTATTACTGGATTTTTGCAAATAAGGTCAATGTATCAAATGAGATTCACTGTATCAAAATTATTTTGATTCTTTTAATATAGTTTGAATTAAAGGGACAAATTTATGAAATCTCAACCTGCCATTGTTCTTAACAATTAAAAAAACATACTTATATTTTATTTGTAAATATTTCTTCATTGCTCAAAATTGAAAAAAATGTTTGAAATTTTTAATTCATTGATATATTATTATTGAAATGGTGATGAATGTTGTGGTTAAATTTTTTAAAATGAATTTTAACTCGATATATGAAATTATAAATGATATAGTTTGATCACCATTTCTTTGTGGATAAACCCCAACCTTGTCAGCTACCGGTATTTATTTTAATTGTATATTGGAATATTAACAAAGACTTTATGTTTTACATGATAAGCACATATAAAAACATTTCCACATGATTTTTAAAAATCAACATTGTTAGGATGATTTCATGTCATGTTATAATCAAAACATATTATCTTTTAAAATTGGAAATTTTACTCTTTGTTAAAAATAATGATTGTTGATAAATTATTATCACTATTATTATCCCTATCTGAAACCATTGTTGATTAACTTGTTTGATTGAATGTAATAAAGAATGAATGTTAAGAAATATTTTGTTTGTGTTTTTTTATTATGAAGGTTTTGACTTTGACTTTGATTAGAAACATTATTCCCTAACCATCAAGTTTTTCGCAATAAGTAAACCTTAGCCATGAACTTAGTGCTAAAGCAAGAGGCCAAAAGCAGTGTTTTTTTATGGTACATTTTCCTCTTCATTTTTGTTTAAAAAATCATAACCTCTTGAGGCAGCAATTTCCAAATTGGTGGTTATTAGGTAAAGAACATTGAAAATTAATGTTATTGAGAGTACCATAACTAGAAGTGAAGGTTGACAAATTGTTGGCGATATCGAACACCATCTGCTGGTTGTTGGACAAGTAGTAGAGGCGGACGCTGTCCATCTTGGTGTCCGTCTTGTCATAGAGGTAGAGGGATATTTCTCGCCTTGCAGATGTTGTGCAGGACTGCACACGCAATCACAACCTTGAAAATAATTAATTCTTTAGTGAAAAAATAAATGTGGATAGCTCACTTGTTTTTTTGTAAGTGAATTTTACATCATATGTTGGTTCTGATGGAATTCCATGTTACCTTTAGGTTTTCATTTTAAACATATCATTCTTTATATTGAAAATTATTGCATAGAATGACTGATTTTACAATTAGTAATTAAATTCAAACATTACAAGACATATAACAACCTTTGAGGCCTTGGTGGGTGTTAATCTAATTTCTCCATGCAAGACATGAAATCTGCGCTTGAGTTGCCCAATTCCCCTCTCAACAACACTTCTTGTAATCTTGTGAGATCTGCAAACAGGTTTAAAATAAATATATTTATTTCATATAAATAAATATACCTATATATTTTTATACATGTGAATGAAGTTAATGAATTTCTCGGTCATTATATAAGAAAGATTATTTGAAGTAAGAGTATGATTATTTCTTATTTATGAATTAAATGTCTGTCATTACCTGATTATATATAATAACTATTACATTAAATAATATGGTATTCAAACACTTATTTTGTAACGATGCAATTCAATTGATTGACAATAATATGATCTAAATTGTGCCTAATATTTTTCGTTTTGTTTGATTTTGTTTTCATATGCTTCAATTAAGTATACAATATACATAGATATTTTAAGATTGAATTCTGATGCAGTCCCAAAATTATGAGACAACCTTGACATTGACCTTATCTATGCGTAAAATACCATGACCTTGACCTTTGCCAAGATTCACATTGACTTGTCCAGTTTGATTTCATTTCAAAATCTTAATATTTTTCTAGGATATTCTAATGACAAGCTCCATAACAGACATAGGGGGAGCATCCTTAACGAGGTGTACTGCTGGTTCTAGATGGTCGCCACGCTAAACCATATTTTGTTTAAAGAAACAATATACTGCAAACTTTGGATTTTGATCATTAGGAATAACATAACTAAAGTTTGATAAATCAAATTTTCATCTCATTATTGTTATGAAATTATTTACATGAAAGCCATGCCGATTTTTTTGTAAAAGTTGAAATTTACCTTTTTTTCTTATAAAATATACATTGAAATGAGAAAATTTACAGATTTTAGATCAGGAAGTCCTTCTTTTGTAATAATATTTATTACATATTATTACATCGTATTGGATAGATATTTTATATTTCAAATCTGTCGAGTCATGATTAAGTAGCTAAAACGGTAATAAAAGGCATTAATAAGGAGGAATTATACTTTGTCAATTCACCGTCAGTCATTGCTCTAATCATTGGAATATACCAATGCGCGAATTTAAAACAACGCAGCTTTTAAAGAAATATTATCAGGCATTTTATTGAATTAACATTTGAAATGACATTGTATGATAAAAAAAGTAATCATGCTCGTTTAATTTGTTTTGGGATCGTAAATAACCTGCATCAGGGTAAACACTGTCTATTTTGCTCGCCAAAACTCTCAAAATACAATGTTAATTCCTAATGTATTTACAAACCCAAATTACACTCACATGATAACCTCCATGTATTGCTGTATCGTTACAGCCCTAGCCATCACTCAATCTCCCTTTCTAGGCCATTGCATTATTTTGTCCCCAGCAAAGCTTTGCATAAGACATTATGTTTCGGCCTCTGTTCGTAGTTCCGTTAATCCATTATTCCCTAATTCTGATCATTGCTTCCGGGCCAAATCTCAAAAGACATTCAATATTTTTAACAAAAATAGGTAGGTAGGGACCTTTGAGGGAAAGTTTTAGCTTGTACATGACAGTGCATTATATGCACATATCTCTAGTTTTGATATTTAGAAGATAAATAGTTGCGTTTGTAAAATTTCCGGGATTCATTGTTATTCAACACCCGCAAATTTAGTTTAAAACCGACGGCGTTAGCCGGAGGTTTTAAACGCTTAAATTTGCGGGTGTTGAATAACAATGAATCCCGGAAATTTTACAAACGCAACTATTTATCGATATTGTAACATGACCGTTAGTTATAAGCATTTTAAGAGCGAACTCTATTTTTGCGTAGGGAACTCTGAGTTGAAAGGATCTAACGACTGATCCATTATTGTTATAGGTGTTCGCAGCTATAAAGAAGAAGGAATTCCCAGTGTTATAGACATTAAAATAGTGTTCTTATATTGCAAACCAGTTGCACTCATAACAATGAGATCGTTTAGTTTTCACTGTGAAATTTATGAGAGAGAAACAGTTATATAATTCATAAACCAACAGGAACAAACCCGACTGAACAACTATCTTAAACTCGCCCAGACCATTGTGACGGTGACGCGATCATTATGACGTCATAACCGTTGGCCTTTGTGACGTCGTGCCATGGGAACGGCATTCGAAAGAAACCGGTCGCATGGCACAAGGCGGCAAATTAGGCGAAACTTAGCCAATCAAGAAAGTTAAGTTACATAAAACTAAAGCAAATAGAAAAGAATTTTTGGCATCTAAGGGAATGCGCAAGTTAGAAAATGACAACAACAACAGTAAAATGTGAATCGGGCACGAATATTGGGAGAATCAGAACATTTTAATGTTGAGGCGGACCAAATAATGTATCCTTTCGCGGTGATTCGCCTCAGCCAATTTGCGGGTGTTCATTGCCATTTAACACTGGGAAATCCTTCAAATCAACCAATCAGAAACGAGTATTTACCGAAGTCATGTTACAATATACCATAATGGATATATTGAATTCTTTTCTTTAATTTTTTAACAAAGAAAACTAACCATGGAAACTACACAAAAGGAATCTTTTTGGGATACAGAAAGTGCTAAAGAAAATGCTGAAAGCTTCAATGAAACCTTTAAGAAGTACCCTTCAGTGAATCGGTTTCTGTAATGATTATGTATCAGTTCGGGGTAGTTCTGTTACTCTCAAAGAACAATCGGAGCTCTTCAAATTTGTTCCAGATATTGACGGTTGTGTCATTGAGTGGAATGACTTGTCATATATCAATAACTCAGTAAGAAAGTTGCATTTGGGCCCAAATAATAAAGCTAGTGTGAAACCCATCAATCCTTTGCTCAGAAAACATGTTACTCTTTCAAAGGAATCTAGTCAAAGTTTCAGAATGTGTTCTGGATTTCAGATCCTATATGAAGCTGGATGGGAGTACTGGATTGCTTTTCTGCCAACTGATGGAAATCATACACGATACGACGCTTTAACATTGAGCCAAATGACCTATACACTAATGCTTGAATTAAGGAGAAAACTATGTGAAAACATCAAAAAACTTACAAACGGGTAGGCCTATAGTAACCATGTAATGTAACCAAGCCCTAAAAACTCTTTCAATTGCAAACGTTAATGTCCTATTGAAAAATTAGTGCATGTGCTTTATCAAAATACATTTCAAATTCGAATCCAAAATCATAATGCCAAAAAAATAGGTTAATGCAATTCAATGGCCATGTTAGCAAAAGAAGTCCTAAGGTAAAATATAACTAATTCAATCTGCAAAAGTTCCTTGACTCAGCCTGGTTTCTAACCCCGTTTTCCTTTTTATTGTAGAAAAATACAGAACCAAATACATCTGAGCAAACCAATTTAAATATTATTCTTTTTTTCAAATTCATAAAGCGAAACATATCCTAACAATGTGTGCTGGTGCGTGTCAATGTGCGTGTTTTGCGAGAAAAGCATGCATCCTGCAATGTAACCCTACGACTCCTTCAGGGGGCGTTGCAAAAATGTTTTCCTTTTTATCTTCAAATCAAGGAATCTTGGCATAGAAACAGCATACACCAGTTGAGATGTGGAAACATATATGCATAAAAAAATAATAAAAGACGTTTTCTGGGATGCAATCGCTTGGTTGTCGGTTTGAAGGAGATTACAAAAGGGATGTGCTGAGTCTCTCAATTTGGTTTACTGTAAAAGTAAACAAAACTAATAAGCCAAATTCAGAAGCTATTAACATCATTCGTCCATGTAAAATACACTGACATTTGGATTCCTGGCACATTCCGGACAAAACAGGGCCTAGACGCACGGTTATTGAAAAATGGGAGGGGTGCTCTCTCAGAGGCATTCGCACGCGTATTGATAAAGAAAACCGCCAAATTTGGAAAGATCAAATATGGTTGAGACTACGATAACGTACTAACCTTCTTACTATAAAACAGCTTTTTTGTCTTCAACAAACGTAAAGTATGTAAAGATGACTTTAAGAGTAAAGGAGAAACGTTTTTTAAACTTTGTCGAAAAAAGTGAACAATTCATATTTTAGACCCCTATTCGATGTAAGTCTTCCCAATCTTTTAACAATCAACTTTTTATAATGTTATGTTACGTAGCAAATGTTGTACTTGAAAGGTATAGGTGTAGTCAAGTTTAATATAGCTTAATTAGTAAGGTAGTTGTGGATATTTAAACAAAGCGCAAAACACTGTTAAGGAAAGTTCCGTCTACTACATGTTCCTACATATTATTAAGAGACCAGAGACACAAACATTTGATGCTAAATGCACCTAAAATGATAAATAACTAAAGAAGGCTAGAAGCAAGTGTGCGCCGTGTGCAATACACAGCGAACCTGACCTCGCACTGCTCACACTAGAAAGCATTACTGTTGGCTAAATATTGAAAACTTAACTCACTCCTAACTAGAAAAATATGCTTCCTACAAGTTTGTCATAGTAGACGTTTTTGCTAGAAATGCAATTGCGGTTCGTTTAGTATATAGTTCATATCTGTACGACGATTTTGATTTTTTTACATATGTTATGTTATTTGACACAACGCAACGGCAACAAATGACCGTCACGAGCGAATTTATTCTTGTATCTTAAATACCTTAGTAATGTCTATCTCTCACACAAAAATTATGAAATTCTATGGTCACGTTTTTGAGTTATCTGCATTTAAAAATATGTTTTTCTAAAACACAGCAAACTTCTACACATTAAATATGCATTATATATGCCGTATGCATTATTCATGGCATAGATTAACATGTCAGGAGTCAGTCCTGAAAGTTCATCAAGTTCTGTTGACGTGTCAGCTTCAGGTTCAGCCTTTTTAGTTCTTTTTCAATTCTCTGGAATAAAAAATAAAATAGTTATAAAACACGCCAATAACAATAAAAATTCAGCCTGATGCCTGGATCCTTAATAATAATCCAATTTTCAGGTACCCATTTTAACAGCTGGGTGGACTGAGTGGAATGTGGATGAAGTGCCCTGCCCAGGGACACAACACAGGATGAGACCAAAGTCACACAGTTTTGGTGTCTTCACCGGGATTCGCACCCGGGTCTCCGGTGTGAGAGGCCAGCATGCTAACCACTACACCACTGTGCTCCACACTACACCCCTGAGCGAAATAATAAAAACGCCTCACTGATATTGTTTGTACAACGTTAAACAAAAATTCTAATTGACTCCAAAAGTTAGCGGTCCTGCATGAGCTCATTGCGTTAAAGGCCGAGTCAAGGACTAAGGGTCAAGGGTCAAGGATCAAGGGTCAAAATGCAAGGTGCGAGGTTCAAGGTACAAGGTGCAAGGGTCAAGGCTCAAGGTTGAAGTGTTAAGGATTAAGGGTTAAGGGTTAAAGGTTAAGGGATAGGGGTTAAGGGTTAATTGTTACTGCTTAATAGTTAAGGGTAAAGGTTTAAAAGTTAGATCTACTTGTCAAGGTATAAGGGCAAAGTTGCAAGTTTTAAGGTGCAAGGTGCAAGGTGCATGGTGCAACGGTCAACGGTAAAGGGTCAAAATTCAAGGGTCGAGGTTCAAGGTGCAAGGATCAAGGAGCAATGGTTAAGATTCAAGGTTTAAGAGTTATGGTAAATGGTAATGGTAATGGTAAATTGAATTTTGATGCCGTGGCCGAAAGGGTTTGAATTTTGAAATTTTGAAATTTGGAATATATTTAAAAAGGAGGAAAAGTGAGGGGGGTTGGGGGCGGGGCGAGGTGGGAGGGGATTAGAATGGGAGGAATTTGGGATTTATTTAATTAGATTCGGGCCAAAAGACCTGAATCCTTGATAAAGGAGCCTAGGGCGTTGAGAATTTGTTGATTATTTCTGGGGCTGAGGATGTGTTGTATGTTATTTGGATTTAGGTTGTGTTGTAAGAGAATGTTATGTAAGTGAGTGCGGTTGTAGTGCGTGCATTGTATCAGTGCGTGTTCGATGGAATCTGTTTGCTTACAGTGTATGCATTTGGATGGGTTGGTGGTATAAGATTTAAGTTTGGTGTGCCCTGTCTGTAGTTTTGTGATGGCCCTGTCGATGTTTTTGTTGTTGCTGTATGTTTTAAATTTGGGGAGTGGAGTGGGGAGAATGCGTTTTGTGTGTTGTGCCTTGGCACTGTTGGAGTATTGTTTATGCCAGATGGCTTTAAAAAAGTTGTTTAGCGAGGCTTTTGACCTCTTGTTTAGAGTGTGGGATAAAGATAGTGGGATTAGGAAGTTTTAATCCCTGTTTGGCTGCTTGGTCAGTTTTCTCGTTTCCGAGTAAGCCAACGTGGGCAGGCACCCAGAGAAATTTAATGGTTTTACCCTGGTGGTTTAGTTGTTTAATGATTTGTAAGATTTGAGAAATGATACCTGCGCGGTTTTAGGTGGATTTATGTTTAAGTGCTTCCAGCCCACTAAGTGAGTCTGAAAGGATTAGGATTTTATTGTGTTGTTGTATTGTTGGATTTTGTAGTGCTGTGAGAATGACCATAAGTTCTGCCGTGATGACAGATTGGTCATTCTGAAGTTTGTGTGGTTGTAGTGGTATTGGGGTGTTGTTAGCATAGTAGCCGAAGCCTGTTGTGCGTGCCTCTGGATCCTTAGATCCGTCGGTGTATACGTGGCACCAGTCGGCCCAGTTGTCCTGTATGTATTGAGTGGCTGTTGTTTGTGCGTGTAATGGGGTTTTTTTGGAAGTAATTTTGGTGAGGTGTAAGTTTACCCCAAGTTTTGGAAGTTGTGGGATGAATATGGGATTTGTGTTTTTGGTGGGTGGTTGGATGTGGGATAGGTTTGCTTGTTGTACGAGCGTGCGGATGCGGTGTGAAATGGGTGCCTGCAGAGGTTTAAGGTTAGAAATTGCCGTTTTTGAACCGGGAGGGTGGTGTTTGTAAGTTTTTGGATTAGAGGGTCCTCGGAGGAAGCTGCCCAGAAGTTTAGGGTGAGTTGGTCCCGTCTCAGTTTGAGGGGTATTTCACCAGTTAGGGCTAGGAGTGCTTCCAAGGAGGAACCCTGTTGTGTGCGTTTTGCTAGTTTAAGAGATAGGTATTGGATAGTGTTTAGCTTATCCGAAAGGGTTTTATTTAAGGTATTATATATGGGTGCACCATAGTCCAATTTGGACCGAATTAGGGAAATATAGAGATGTATTAAAGTTTGTTTATTTGCTCCCCAGCTGGTGCCGGAGACTGCCCGCAGGACGTTAAGGTCCTTTGAGCACCTGGAGACTAGGTCTTTGACGTGTGCATCCCAGTTGAGATGTTGGTCAAAGATTAGCCCGAGGAATTTAGTTTTAGGTTGAAAGTTGATTTTATTATTTTTAAGATAAAGGTTGGGAGAGATTGGGTGCATGTTTTTAGTTTTAAATGCTACTCCAGTGGTTTTATCCGCATTAAGTTTAAATCCCCATTTGTCGGCCCATTGGTCGACTTTATTTAGTGCGGACTTGAGTAATTTAATTGAGGTTTTACGGTTAGGACTTCGGACCCATAGAGCTCCGTCGTCTGCGAATTTGGAAGTATTTACTTTACTGGAGATTCCCTCGAAGAGGTCATCCACCATAATGTTAAATAGTGTAGGGCTAAGAATGCTGCCTTGGGGGGTACCATTTTCGAGGGGAAATTTGTCCGAATTTTGGTTGTCGACCCCGAAAGTTATTTGCCTATTGTGGAGAAAATCCTGGATGAAATTAATTATGTTGCCGGAGAGGCCTTTATTTAGAAGTTTTTGGGTAAGGCCGTTATGCCAAACCATATCAAAAGCTTTGGAAAAATCCAGGAATATAGCTAGGGTGTAGTGTTTGTATAAATGCCCGGTTTGTATTTCTTGCTCGAGGCGAGCAAGATTGTTTAGGGTTGAGCGACCTGGAGTGAAGCCACTCTGGTCCTCATTTAATGGGTTTAGTTTAAGATGGTGTTGGAGACGATTTTTTACCATCGCCTCCATTACCTTACATAAATTTGAAGTAAGAGAAATTGGCCTATAAGAGTTAGGGTCCCCGGAGGGCTTATTTGGTTTAGGGATGGGTATTACTAAAGCTTCCTTCCAGGAGGAGGGAATTATTCCTAGCTGTCAAATGAGGTTATAAAGTTTAAGGAGTATGTTGATGGTGTTTGGAGGAAGCTTCTTAATTATTTGGTAGGAAGTTTGGTCCATGCCTGGGGCAGTTCCCCTTTTCCTATTATTTAATACAAATTGAAGTTCCTCCAGTGTGAATGGTTGGTTAATTGGTTGGTTATCTGTTTTTTGCCTTTGGGTGATTGGAGTGTTTTGCTTGTGTTGTTTGAATGTGTCGGTGAGGTTGTTGTTGCTGCTGGCGTTAGCAAATTGCTCTGCTAGAGCGTTAGCTTTAGCCTTAGGTGTGGTGAGATTATTTATTGGTGGGATGTTGCTTCTGCTTTTGGCGCCACGGATGACTCGGAGCTTATTCCAAACTTGTTTAGAGTTTGTTTTGCCATTAAGCTCCTCGCAGAATTTTTCCCAGTGTTGTTTTTTTGTATTTTTTATTAATGTATGTACTTGGTTTTTGAGGTGCCTTGCATAAGGGAGGTGTGTGATGTCGCGTTTTGCTTTGTTAAATGCCCGTTTGCGAAGTTTGCGCGCGTTTTTTATTTCCTCAGTCCACCAGGGAACTGAGGGTTTAGCGGCTTTAGGGGTGGTGAAAGGGATGGATTGTTTTGCAGCTGTGATGATAGCATTAGTGAAATTATTTGAAAAGGTGTGGGGGTCTTTATTTTCAAGGTCCTCTGGGTTAAGGTGCTCACAGAGCATTTGGAATTTTTCCCAGTCGGCCTTGTTGTAAAGAAATTTTGGGTTTTGGGGGCAATTTTGAATATTTGACTTATTTGGAAGGAAATGGTTTAGAGTGATAATAATAGGGAAATGAGGGAATGAGGGTTAAGGGTTAAGGGTTTAGGTGTAAGGAATACAAATTCATGTCCGGATGGCTGATCATAAGATAACGGAGAAACGGACTGAGGTCACAATGGAAGCAAACTCGATCTACCGTTTCTCATGATGTCATATAAACGAGGTTTAGGCGGGCTGATTATTTGATTTCACAAAATCCCAAAAGATTCCTTTTTAAAGGCTACTTGAAGATTATAACGTTATGTTAAATGCCTTTCTACGTAAAATAAACAGCACATGGCCTATTGAAAAGAGTTTATTTTGGCACAGTGATTGATTTTAAAGAACCAACCAAAGACCCGTTGCTACAGCTACTGTATTTATTACTGTCTGCATAAACCGGGCATTCGTGATGATGAAAACTCGTTACAACGGCTGTACTGTATTGTCACTGACTGGATAAACCGGGTTTTGCTCAGATTACCTAATTCAGCTTAATCAGACATATCTGCAGGACCTGCCCAAATCTATGAGTATTATATCATTTTGAACACATTTCCACATACGTTTGAATAGGTCAAATAATCCGGAAATGTTTTAATAGCTGACAATAAGTAAAGCAAAAACGGACTGACATCCAGCTCAGGCTCACCATGCAAGGAAACTCGATCTACCGTCTCTCCGGGGCTGCGTTCGTTTTGCACAGAGTGAGTCGCACGAGCGATGAAATTCCTAATCGAACGACCATAGTGTCACTCTCGTGTGCACTCTAGAGTCACTCAATGTCCCTCCTGTTAAATCGGGGAGGGGGGTCGTGAGAGTAACGGAAATACGTCAATTGACACGGTGTTTATAACATAGGCCTACAAACGACTGGCTTACTTCAATATAAGTCTGTTTTAACACAATCGCAACAAACCGATGTTGGGTATAGATTTGGTTAAAGGAAATCAATATCATATCGTTCATTTTGAAGACTATGTGTTGTTAGAATTTAGAAGTTAGTAAGAATTAAATGTTGCGATCAATCCAATGTTTTGGCCATATTGTTTACAGCCAGGCAACCAAGTGCGACACTCTGTAGAGTATAGAAGTCGTTCGCTCTTAGTGCCATCCGAGCATGCGCAAAATTACACTCGAGTGAGTCAAAAGGAACGCAGCCCGGATGTCATATAAACGAGGTTTGGGCGGGATTGTTATATGATTTCAAATAAGATTTCTAACGTTCTCAAATGCCTTTTTAAAAGGCTAATTAAATGAAGCGTATCACGGTAGTCTTAACGCATTTCTAAATTTAAAATAATAAATGATAAAATAAATTGAGGATTAATCTTTAGTGTTAAGGTTATTTTTACAAGGAAACACTTGCTGATAACAAAGAAAGAAATGTTTACATAAAGTGATTTCCATTCAGGACAAATTAATTTTGAACTGTTTTAAGATGAAATATTTAATCAGAAGAACGTTCAACCATTTATTGATATTGTATTCATAAACATTCTAATGATAAGGTATGTCGAGAATTAAATAAAATATTTGTTGTTGAATGGCATTTCTGTCAAAGGATGTATCCTTCATGTTCAGTAGTTCTTTCTATTGACCAACTTTATTGCTGATAGCACAATACCAAGGACTTAATATTTCAGATATGACATTGACAATCACATCTAACACGTCATATGTAACATATGTTCTTTTTTATTTTTTATTTTTTAATTTTTTTTATTTCTTTTTATGGTACATAGGGTTACATGCGATTTTCTTTAACATACAAAATTGCAGTAGTAACAGGATACAGCATACATATTCTTATGGACATATGTTGGTGAATTACAAAATTTAATTAAAGAAATCATGTCAATTTGAATATATTGACTAATTATCATTAACTCATTCTTTAATTGATGAAGCGCAGGTGACTGATTGAAAAACTATTATTGAGGAACAAAAACTTTTTATCTTGAACTGTATGCAGTTGATAACATTTAATGTGATACACAAGCTATTTTGAATACTCCTTTGCTTAGAAGCAATATTGCAGATAAGTTTGATCCATGAAGTATGAAAGAACTCCCTGAAACTGACAAGGCAATGAAAAAAGCCCAGGTTTATATGGCTTTCCAGTTGAATTTAGTTAATGGTGTGGGGAGGATCTTAAGGTTTGGATATATAGATATGTACAAGAAGTTTTTGAAAAAAAAACCCAGTTATCTTATACAACCAATAGAGGTGTAACAATTGGCATCCCGAAAAAGTAGACAGAAAATGTATGAAAACTGGGCGCCCAATATCACTTTTGAATACTTAGTATAAATTAATAAGCTCCTGTATTGTCAACAAATTGAAAAAGACACTAGATATTCTGATACATCCGGATTAAACGGGGTTTCTAGCACAGGGACATGTATCACTTATATACAGCGTTAGAAAGACAAACATACTCATAGACCCTACCCTAATACTATATATAAGTATAGTATAAGGGTAGGGTCTATGCGCATGTATGTCTTTCTAACGCTGTATATAAGCGATACATGTCCCTGTGGTTTATACCTGGCAGGTTAGTTAGTAGAAGGAAGAAGAAAGAAAGAAGAAAAATATTTTATTTAGGTGTCACACAACGTAAGTTAGTGATAATGTCAGACTAATGTATGATATCATGTAAGTTCTAAAAAACCAGGCCTTTTGATTCTTATCGATTTTTTAAAGCTTTTGATACTATTTCTAAAGATTTCATAATGAAAGTTCTAAAAAAATGGGTTTTCGACCCAATATCATAAAATGGATCAATATATTGATGCAAAATTCAACTTCTTGTGTAATCCAAAATGGCCATCTCTGCTCTTTCTTTCCAAATGAACGTGGTTGTAGACAAGGAGACCCAGTTTCTCCATATCTATTGTTTGGGTGACTGAGATTTTAGGAACTATGATAACAACAAACAAACATATTAAAGGTATATAAGATACCACAATAAGCTGGTGATAGTCAATTATATCTTGATGGATCTAAAAATAGCTTTATAGCAGCTCTATAAAACTTTACATAAGTTCTATGTCTGGTCTTAAATCAAACATTGAAAAAAACAAAACTGTCTGGAAAGTATTAGTGATTGAAAGCAAAGTAAAATTATGTCCAGAAAGTAATTTAGACAGATCGAAGGTGATTTTAACATCCTTGAAATATATGTCAACCCTAATTTGGAAAAAGTATGGGTAATCGATACCAGAAAAAGATAAAATATTTTCAACAGACTTCTTGACGATTGGAAAATAAGAAAATTAACCTTACAAGGGAAATTATATTTTTAAAAACACTTGTAATATCAAATCTAGTACACTTTTTTTCTGTATAGCCTACTCTTCCAACAGATTTCATTAATCAGTTGAATAATGTCATTTATGATTGTATGTGGGATGGTTAGGACAAAATTAAAAAAACAACCATATGTAGAAAATATGAAGAAGGTGGATTTAGAATGACAGATATAAAATCTTTAATTAATGCACTTAAAGTATCCTGTCTAGGAAGATATATGAACAAACAAACACTCTAATTATGGTCTAAGTCTATTCCCTTTTAGAGGTTTAGTACCATAAGACAGAATTCCCAAAAGACAGAATCAATCACAACATTAATTAGCTGAACAGTGCTGACCACCCATTTTTAATCAATGAACTGACCCGATCCGCTTTATGCACTAAACAAGTTGTAAGTCATGTCAAGTCAAATTGTAGATATTATTACATTTTACCTGAGACGATAATGATGATTTCAACCAATTTCCTCTAGTTCTATTTAGGAGTATATAAACAAATATGCATGGTCGCAAAAAGGTGCGCCCTAGTTACTTCTGGGTGGGTATATTTATGAATTTATTTAGAATAAAGTTAAATAAAATGATAAAGAAAATAAGACCAAGTTAAAACTACCGATTTTCTCGTAACCGACTAGATTCTTTGTTTATTTTTTGTGTCCAACAACTCTTTGATTATAGTTGTGCCATTGAAAAAGCAAATGTACTGGAAAATCTTTACTAATATGCATAAATGGTTCCGTTTTATGCACCAGTCATGATAAACTCATACAGCGAAACTCACTTAAGCATGCTGAAAAATCGAAGACGTTTTAAATTCATCCCAAAATCCTAGATCAGTTCATAAGTAAAAGGACTCGCTTTCTATGTAATAATAATAATAAAACATAAACTCGTTCATCTCATTAAAATACTCTAAGGCGCTTTACAATATAAAGAATAAAATGAGTTATGAAAAGTTAAGAATTAGGAGTAAAATCATTTTATTATTATTATATAGGTTATTATTAACTCATTTTTGGGGTCTGTAGCAGATATATTTTTACTGCAGCATATTGTAGGCATCTCCGACACCATAATGCCTGATTTACGGAAACTGGTTTCAATTCTATATTTTTGCTGTTCGTATTGCATATTGTGTCCTTTTGAAATCTGTTGTATCTAGGAGCGGTGTTCAAATAAGCCTTCTTGCTTGTTCATCAATGCAATAAAATATGTTTAAGCCACATGTGTATAAATGTGTTAAAGAGACAACAACATGTCTAGTGGATGAAAATATGCTTCATGTTAGATAGTATAACAAGTGAAAAACATAAACAATTGTTTTATCTAAATGTGTTGTTCCATTATTCTAAAGGGTAGAGGCCATGTTACACATAATTTGTCAACCATGAAAAGTGTTGTTTTAATGCTGTCTTTTGAGACGATACCCTTTTAGAAAGATATTTCTTATGGGGGCACAAATAAACAGTCATGTAATAGTTGACAACCAATTCTAGAATGATGTTTTAGCTTTGTTGAGTAAATATTACAAAGCAAAACATATGATAAATACATCTCTTCTAGAAGAGATATAAGCTTAGCCTTTATGGTTAAATCACTAATTTCGAAACAGTAACCCGTTAATTGAGAATTGGGTCACTAGGGGTATTCACACAAATACGAGATATTTGGCTTGATCGTTCATTTTTTCCTTTTAATGAATTGAAACATCTTTATCTCATAGGTGGCACAGTCCTTGAATATAAAAAGATAATTTGGAATAATTATCTCTAAGACATGAAAAAAAACACCCTTTTAGCTTTGAAACTTGTACACAAAACATTTCATTGTACCAAACTCTCCAAGAATTACTCTCACAAAAGAAAGGATGTAGGAATTTTATGTTAACCTTATTTCTGATGACACACCAACTAAAGTTTTGTCAAAAATGGGAGAGATAACTGAATTTAGATATTTCATGGAATTATGTGTTTGAGAAAAATAGAAATTGTACTACAAAGGTTAAGCTTTTTGGCATTCAATATAGAATAATTAATAGAGCAATGTACACTAAAAGGATCTGTTGCAAAGGAAAATAATAGATACAAATACATGCTCATTTTATGGTACTGAACCTGAACACATTGAGCCCGTTTTCATTAAATGTACACATGTACATGAATTTTGGAGAAAGGTTGAAAAATTTATTACTCCGCATATTCCATACTTTGATATTATTTCAAAAGTCCAATCAGTCTCTCGGTTTCATTCATTTTTCCATCAGCCAAAAAATACATTCATATCACCAGTATTAAACAGAATGATTATCGATTGACACATTTGTAAATATTATCAAGGATGTTATCAAAGTTGAGAAAAATATTGTTTAATGCTTTACCTTAATTTCATGCCGAATGGAAAACCTTTATCAATGTGGCTAATATTTTAAGGGCGCTTCATCATATAACACTGTAATACTTGACTCAAATGTATACCTGCGGAAATTAATTGAATAAAATATATTGAAAAAAACTCATTACCCCCGAGAGACGCATAAATGAGGCAAATTAGGGCGAACCTCCTCGCGAGAGCAACATATATGCGACACTTGAAAGCAGCGCTTTTTCAGCGAGAGACGCAATTATGCATCTCTTCTACTTGTTTTAGCAATGAGGTCGTTTTAAACATAATTTGGCAACTATAACCCAAAACGTATATATCCTATGCAAGATATGTCCTTTGTTCTCAATAACAGACAGTTATTAATGTGCTTTGGTAGGAATGAATGTTCGGTTTTGGAGAATGATACACCATTTAGTGAAAAAACAATTATAACAGATAATATATTGTTAGAAGTTAACCCAGAAATAAGCTTATGTATAACTTAAATCTCGCACATATTTAACAAGGTAATCATGCCACTGTCTATACCATGCCCCCCACCCCCAACCAGCAAACCACACCCCCCCCCCCCCCACCCCCGCTCGTTTTTTTCATTCATGTTTGGATTACAGTAATATCCTGTTAATTCCATTCAGTGATGTAGATTGATGTTATTATCACTTCGTCATCTAATGAATTCAATCTCTTTGACCAATCATGAATAAAAGCTGAATCTAGATTGAACTACGAATAACATCCAATTAAATCATTATCATAATAGATTGACCTTGCAATAACCCTTTCTTAAGATGCACAAGTACATAGGCTACCAATTTAGTAGAACAAACACGTGCAAATGCTTTCATTGGACAATAGTCTTCACGTAGCCACTACCTGTTAGCTACCTACTGAATAACTGTCTATACCATGCCCCACACACCCCCCCCCCCCCCAACCAGCAAACCCCCCCCCCCACCCCCGCTTGTTTTTTTTTCATTCATATTTGCATTATGTGCACAATATTCTTTTTGCATGTGTTATTCTGTCGTGTAACGTTTGAATGTTGTTAAAACTTTGCATTTTAAAACTATTTTTCAAAAGAGATTTAAGTACGTAAAACATTTTTTAAAGGTTGTTTAGGTATGTTATAATGTGACATTCTACATGTATGACATATTAGTTCTTTTTAGTTTACAAATAGACTGGTTTGCGTGTTCATTAACATTTCAAAAGGTAAATTAGAGTTTTGTTTTTACGTTTTGTTGAATGTCTGAGACTGTTTGGGAACTGACAGTATAAATACAAGATACATTTTCATATCATATTCAGAATTCATTTACGGCCAAAATGATATAGATATAACTAGAATAAGTCAATCTGTTTAAGCTGAAGTTACAGGACTTGCTCATCAGAACACATAGACCACACCCATAACGTGGAACAGCTTAAGATCTATTGACAAGTGAATGTTTATGAAAACTACAGATGAAAAAAATCACCTTATATTAATAACAATGGTGCAAATTACAAGATAACATCTATGTATTCTCTGTTTGATATCCCTATTCAAACCTGTTTCTTTCCGGACTTATCTCCATGAAACAATAAATCAATCAAAACTTTATAGTAGACTAGACAGCTTCCTTCATCCCGTATCGGGCGATAAGGGGTACTGTGAGCTAATTAGCAGTTTCTCCGACAAGGGGCCTAGGCGTTGAGCCGTGAAGCATGTCAGGAGTTACTGCAAACACCGCATTCGATACAATGTCAATATTCTGGAGGCCATCGTTTGGATTTAATCCTAAGCAATTACTAACACTTATGATGTAAAATATGTTGGTGGAATACTAATAACTAAATGTCTTGAAAGCTGATAATAAGCAAACTGAGAAACTGATTGACATCTGACTCAGGGTCACAATGGAAGCAAACTCGATTTACCGTTTCTCAGGATGTCATATAAACGAGTTTAAAGCTGGCTGGTTAATTGATTTCAGATAATTTCAAAAGATTCCTTTTCAAAGTTTACTTGAAGATTATAACGTTAAGTTAAATGCCTTTCTACGTAAATAAACAGCACATGGTCTACTGAAAAGAGTTTTGTTTGGCACAATGATCGATTTTAAAGAACCAAACAAAGACCCGTTGCTACAGCTACTGTATTTATTACTGTCTGTATAAACCGGGTCTTCTTAATCGTTTCGTGATGTTGAAACTCGTTAAAGCGGCTCTACTGTATGACCACTGGCTGCATAAACCGGGCTTTGCTCAAAGAGACTAATTCAGCTTAAAAATACATATCTGCAGGATCTGTCCGAATCTATGAGTATTATATCATTTTGAACACATTTCCACATACATTAGAGTAGGTACAATAAACAGGAAATGTTTTTACAGCTGACAATAAGCAAAACAAAAACGGACTGACATCTAGCTCAGGCTCACAATGCAAGGAAACTCGATCTACCGTCTCTCAGGATGTGAATAAACGAGGTTTTGGAGGGATTGTTTTTTGATTTCACATTATCTAGAAAACTTCCGAAGATAGATTAATTAAAGAAAACAACAATCACTGTAATCTGAACGCCTTTCTACAGTTAATGGATGATAGAGTCCATATTCCTATTCAATCATGGCATATATAACATATGCATCTTGTTGTAAATTTCATAAACCAAAGCAAAGCCTAGCAATATGAGCTGGAGCGTGAAGATATGAACCTTATTTTGAGGAATCTTAGCATATAAATACTAAACAGTGGTCAGATGTTGGAAGATATGCATGAAAAATAATGAAATTTACAATAAGATATTTATATAACAATTGGGTTTTTGGTTTGAAGCACAATCGTTTTAGGATAAATTCAATCTGAATTCTTTAAGAGGAAATATAAAATCAGAAGGACGTTCAACCATTTATTGATAGTGCATTCATAAACTTTTGGCACTCTTACGAAAAGGTATGACAATCATTGAAGTAAATATTTGTTGTTTAATAGCAGGTCTATCAAATCTTATATCATCTATGTACACAGTGATTTGATTTGTAAAACTTTAATGCTGATAGCGCAATATCATCGATTTGATATTTCAGTTGGGTCTGTCACAGACGTCGGCCATTATAATTTGATTCTCAGCAACGGGCAGATATGACATTGGTTAGTCAAACACAACTAACACTTTATCTGGCAAAAGAAACGCTGGTTATGTTCAAACGCAGGATATTAAAAATTATGGATGCCATGTAAATTCGATTTCGAATGTGTTTGATAAAAAAAGTATTTGGTGAATTATTAACCATGATCTCATGGAGCGGGGTTTTCAGGTACTTTTTTTGTTAATAATTATTTTGAAATAAAGTTTGAATTTCGGAATGTATAACAGAAGTTTATTTGAGATACTGTTAATGAAAATCATCCACTTTGACTTTTCTGCATTGATATGTCTTCGCCTTATAACGTCTATAAATATGCAAAAAAA
This sequence comes from Steromphala cineraria, assembly GCA_916613615.1. Lineage (NCBI taxonomy): Eukaryota > Metazoa > Mollusca > Gastropoda > Trochida > Trochidae > Steromphala > Steromphala cineraria. Next base: position 71,277,434 of record OU744726.1, on the reverse strand, counting down.
TGACCAATTTGTCTCTCCAATCTCGCTTATTTAAGGAGATAACAAATTGATGATTTTTTGACATGCGTTTTTAAAGGCGCCATGCAAAAACATCAATACAAAATGATTCAAACAAGGCAAACATAGTTGAGTTGACTTCTAAGGAAACTTTGCCACTCTGATTCATTCACATTTATCTTACATGGAATTAAACATCCTGACATTTATGTTACCAGCGTTTCTTTTGACCGTGAGTTTATGCTGGTGGAATACAAAATCTAATTAAAAAAATTGTGTAAATATAATCATATCAATGCCAAAAAACGCAATCTCAAGGATACAATGTCAAGTGGGCTAGACTCTGACGGCTACCATTTCAATTTAATTCTAAGCAATGGACAGATTCACGTTTTTCATTTCATCATCGTTAATACTTCACTTGTAAAAATTGTCGGTGTGACATAAACTATGTATTTCTAATGATTTGTTTCTAAATTGACAAAAGTCGATGCAAATATGCAATCCACATGATACACTGTCAGATTGGCGTGTCTCAGATGCACATGATTTTATAGACAAGTGGCGCCCACATGTAAGGAATTTTGAGTTGCACGCCATTGACATATGCGGCATCAACCACCAAAAACCTTTGAAAAACGCTGGTTACAAAAATTTGCACACCGGAAAATAACTTTTTTTAATGGATTGGGAATTTAAAGAAATATAAATTATTAGGTGTATGAAAAATGTGACTCTCAACATTATCTATATTTGAATCGACCACACATCCCCCCCCACTCCCCTATCACACAATCCACCCCCCCCCCCCCCCAAATTCCCCCAATCCCCCCCCCCCCCCCTCCCCCACCTGCCCAATTTTTATTTTCATGCTTCTATGACAATTACAAAAGAAAGAGAACATGAGCATCAAGAGGTTCAAAAGTGTCATATGATATAAATCATGCGTTTTCCTTTATTTGTGCATATATCTGGGCCAATACCTCGACCCATTGCCAACTCTAAATCTGAATAAATATTCCTTTTTATCATCAGTTTGAAATTCATGAAACACAACTCTTACAACGGTTATGATGCTAGTCGTTTCTTTCATGAAATTTAGTGAAAAATACGTAGGTACCAGTGAGAAACTCAATGGTACCAATTCTTCCTCAAACTGAACCTGTAGCAACATAGGTCACTACAAAGAAGAACTAACAGTCATATCACGGCTCATTCGAATTTTGAAGCCTTACAGGGTGGGGGAAATTTTTAAATTTGATATTTGGAAGAGGTTCAACAAATAACTGATAGAACATCGCTTAAATTCAAATTTGCGCGGTTGGCAATGTAAGGAGACCGGTGATTGGCCAACAATCCTGACAACTATCCAATCAGAGCGCTCCTAGCTTAAACATACAACTAGCAGCTTTCAATATCGCATTTGAACCTGGCCTGACTGACTGACTAACGGATCGAGGATAGATGCAGAAACCAACATAATCGGACATATTAGACGAGTAAGATTTTGTATATAAATACGTAAGAACATTTTTTCCACATTTGCAAAAGGAAGTAACTCTAATCCTAAAACCAGATATACCGCTTATTAAGAATGGATAAATTTAAATTCAAACGTTAGAGGCAACCAATTATCAATTTCAGTTGACCTACATCAATACTAATTATGCTTCATTTTATATAAATATGTTTGGAAAATATTTCACATTATCATAATTTTCTTTCTGTAAAATGCAATATACTCCTGTTTGGAATCAGAAAATGTCTATATGCAATGTCTATATGCAATGTCGTTTGAATACAAACGGACATCTATTTGAATTCGGGATCTTGAAAAAACATTTTATGAGCGCTTCATTTCAACATGAACAAGAGTTACCTCCCTGCTCATGGTCACTGTGACCATCTTCGTATATCAGCTCATACCCTAACCCTAACCCTAAACCCTAACCCTAACCCTAAACCCTAACCCTAACCCTAACCCTAACCCTAACCCTAACCCTAAACCCTAACCCTAACCCTAACCCTAACCCTAACCCTAACCCTAACCCTAACCCTAACCCTAACCCTAACCCTAACCCTAACCCTAACCCTAACCCTAACCCTAACCCTAACCCTAACCCTAACACATTATTATTTTTTCCCTTCTGTAATATGCAATATAATTTTCTTTGGAGTCACATAACGCCCATATGCAAGGCCGTTTGAATACAAACGGACATCTATTTGAACTAAGGAACTTTCAAAAAACATTTTATGAGCGCTTCATTTCAACATGAACAAGAGTTACCTCCCTGCTCATGGTCACTGTGACCATCTTCGTGTATCAGCTCATACCCTAACCCTAACCCTAACCCTAACCCTAACCCTAACCCTAACCCTAACCCTAAACCCTAACCCTAACCCTAACCCTAACCCTAACCCTAACCCTAACCCTAACCCTAACCCTAACCCTAACCCTAACCCTAACCCTAACCCTAACCCTAACCCTAACCCTAAACCCTAACCCTAACCCTAACCCTAGTCGCAAACTTGAATAAAGAAGTTGTATATCCATAATATTGCCGTAACTTCTTCATGAAATCCATTGTTTGCAACTGGCCTCCGTGGTCTAAGTGTTGGCTGACTGGGCCTGAATCCAACTGCTCACACGTTCGAACCCTTGTCACTTTCAGGCAATGAAGAACTCATCGGCACGCGGAACCCTCACATAATATGAGTTGGTATATTAATAATTACTCGAACATAACAGAAGAAGAATATGAATATCTTCATAACTTCCAATATGATAGACAGCATAACTTTTCATTCCACTGCCACTGCGCGGTAATAAGCATGACCCACTGCCATAAACTGAATTACATAATGTCGTTTTGCGCAATCATCTAATCATCTCATCAATCGTCCCTCTCTAGAATCCGAATGTGTTTTGTAACATTAACTGTTTATTGAAACTTGTTTGTTTTGACACACCGACCTACTTGTCTATTACACTTGAGCGACCGCTGGCGTGTTCAGGAGATACGGTTCACTGAGTTAATTGCATTTGTCATTATCTGGTAACGCTTGTTACAATTTTATATATGGGATAATTATCTGTAAATGTTTCACAAAATTTTAAATGTTTTCGTTTTATCTGTAGACTTAGATTATGTGTAGGAGTCAGATATCAAAAAGAGTACACTTGTGGTCATTGCAAAAAAAAATATTTTGATTATAGGATTTTAATGTTGTTATCCATCTATAACTGTGAATTTTACTTATAAATAATTGGGACTCAAATGTTGTTTAAGTTTTATACTTATAAAAAGGTATACTTAAAAAAAACAAGATGTCAATATTTGGCAGGCTTGTGGAATGATGTTGGAAAGTTAAACGGCAACAAATTGCGCACTTGTACAAAACACTCCCATTGTTAAACATTTTGTAAAAAATTGCATGTTTAGAGACCATCGTCGTATTTTATCTAAATTTAGATGTGGTATTTTACCCTTGTTTAGTAAAACCTGCAGATATACCAAGCTTCCGGTTCCTCTTTTACAATGGCATTGTAAATATTGTATTAAAAATGTACATATGGTTGAAGATGAATTCCATTTCTTAATGAGATGTTATCTTTATGATGATTTGCCTTTTCTTCTGTTTGAAACTGCTTTGATACGTAATGATGCTTTTTATGATTTAAATGACAATGAAAAGTTTGTTTTTCCAATGAATGAAAGCACGATTTTAAATATGTTTAATAGAAGAGAGCTGTTATTGTTCTGATTTTATTTATATTCAAAAACATGTATTTATTAACAGCACAATTTGTTCTGTTAGTGTCATAAGCAATTTGTGGCTCGACGCATTGTTTCATAATGTGTATCATATTTTGTATAAAATGTAATGATGCGTGTGGCACTTTAATAACAAATCTTCTACTACTGCTACTGCTACTGCTTCTGCTACTGCTACTGCTACTGCTACTGCTACTGCTACTGCTACTGCTACTGCTACTGCTACTGCTACTGCATTTTACAACAAGAATATCGTGCTTAGAAAACAATACAAAAATTCAATTCAATAACTTATTTAATAGCTATCAAGATGTGAAAGCGATATGTGTTAGTCGTAAGTTAGTTCTGTGGCAGGATAATTTCACTAATCCGCTCAGATACAAACAATATTATTAATAGATGTCTTATGAATTGTCAATATTTAGATCGTTACCGAAGAAGGGCTGTGAATAATATGACAATTATATGTTTATGGTGAAAAACGTTTTGTTTTTTTGTTTCATTATGTCAATACCCAAAGACAAAACTAAATCGATGACCACGAACAGAAATGGTAGCATATTCTTTATTTCCTTTAATAACGTATTTCACAGAATTTAATAATAATGCTCATTTCGGGACTCGGCCCAAAAAAAGTACAAGAATCTGTACTATTCAAGATAGTGTTATCCCAAATATAACATTGTTACATTTGTTCACAATCTAAACGGCATTTATCTATTTCACATTCAACTTTGGGAGCTGTGCCAATTTTACATCTATCAGAGGGGTAACACCGCTTAATTACCGCTTGTTGGACCTCCATTTTTGTGAAACGAGCGAGTTTGATTAGCTGTTGGTATGGTCATTGCTGGTGGTGTGTAGAATGTACTGCCATTGTTAATAGGACCAACAATTATACAGAAACCGTAATTTGATGTGCATAGAAACATATGGTAACAATGATTTATTCTTACAATTTATATACAAGGAAAAATCACGATAAAGTTTCTACTCAGTGAAACATCCTGTATTTTCAACTGGCCTCCGTGATCTAATGGTAACTTACTGGGTTTGGAATCTGCATGTCACTGGTTTGAATACATTTTTTGACTGTAGCATTTGTTATTTAGGAAAATTGCAATTTTAGTGAGTGTATATTTGATTTGCAAATAAAGGTTTGAATAGGAATAAATTTCGAGAATCAAAATATCATTGCTTCACTATCAATTGATGCCGGGTGTTCATCATGATATCTTTCTACAATACGTTTAATTGTATGGATTGATAATCAGACTAAGAAAGTTACATATGTATGTTTATATGTTTTGTTAAAACATATACGTGAGTACTTTAGTATTAGAAAAGTTAAAATAACAATACAGTCCGTTAATGTCATTTCACGCAATTAAAACAACTCAAAATGGCGGGTCAGCATGTTATCGTCTCTTAGACAGGCTGGTTACAAACATGCAATACTTGACCGTATTATGCAACTCGGCATCGGTGTTTCTTTCATCATTCACTTTGATGTGAAAACGGGAACTTTGTGTATGCGCTCATTGTGTTTACAACTTGCCAATCACAAGTCGCATGACCTTGTTTATACATGTATTACCGTTTATAGACAGACAGACAGACAGACAGACAGATGTTTTATTAAAGTCTCACCTCACATAAATACATTAAAAAGTATATACATATAAAGTTAAACGTAAAAGTGAGCCACCCTATAAGGGTTACGAGAGACTATATTATAATATATTAAATTAACTAAAATATGATGTAAACAATATACAAATATACAATAGTATAAGAAAAACTATCCATATACAATATGCTTTCTTCTTTGTAAGATATAAAAGCAGGTTTTGGCGGTAAAATATACAGGGTGCTTAAAAACTAACTAATTTATCAATATCACTAAAATCTAGGAAGTTGGGATAGCTAAAACAGACATTTTCATATAAAATCTCACGCAGATCATGGTATACAGGGCAATGTAAAAGTACATGGCTTTCATCCTCAACACTCTCACTACATTGAAAACACACTCTCTCATTCACATTCTTATTTGTATATCTGCCGGTTTCCAAATGCAGAGGAGCAGTACCTGATCTAAATTTGGAGAAGGCAGAGCGGTATGAACGGGGCATACTCATACTCACGTAACTTTCACACCCATACTCATTCTTAAACATTCGGTACGTTCGTAACTTATTACCTCCCGTTCTACCGCTTGGCTGACGTAGTGATTCATTCCATCCGCTGACATATGTATATTACCGCATATGCAAGAGAATGTGTAATTCCCGACTGTGTGTTTTCGTTTTACCAACATACATTCTCTTATTCATCAGAACCACTGTATGTTGCACTAAATGCATGAAGGCAGCTACATATTTGAAATGAAAATGTACGTTATTGCTCATCTTGTCACTGACCGTTTAATAAAGTATGACTCCATTAATTCCAATGCTATTATAGAGAAAAACATCTTTAAATCAACACAGTCTTTATGCATCGAATAAATAGATTATCAATGCGTGGTGCGTACACGTAGGTATGAGAGATATTTTCGACATTACGGGACTCTCCTATGAACATTTTGAAGATGGCGACATTACAAAACATAAAAACTATTTTTGATAGCATATCCACACCTTTACATATTACATGTAAAGACTATTAAAAATGCCTTATGATCGTGTAATATCGCCATAGCGAGGCTTTTCACACTAAAGGTGCTGATCACTGTTTATGATTTTGTACACATTTTACTAAATCAAGCAAAATGTTACGCCCAGCATCCTGTCTCAACTAGGCTGTGTACTAATCATAAACTAATGAGATATATGTACAAACAGAAATGTCACCTTGACTTGAATTTCGTTTTGAACAAGGAATGCCCTGATGGGACTGTCCTTTTTAGGTCCAGTTTCTTCATTTTATGTTTCATTAAGACATACGAATCGCTCTAATGATTAATGATAATTGAATTTCTTACTAAATAAGTTATCTCAAGCGTGTTTGTTATTTTGTTTTCATATGAATTGGAGAATAAACAAATACCTATACAAACATACCTTCACTAAGCAAACCTGTATGTCGACTTGTTGTTTACTTCGTTCATACGGATTGATTTCTTCTCAAAGTACAGAAGCGATATGCAAGAAGTGTCAGCGAAATATATACCGGTACCTAAAACATACTTTATTAGACAATAACATTATAAGTGTATTGGTAACTGTCGTATATCTATATCTATATCTATATCTCTGTATTATCTATTTTGTTATTGCCTTTTCAGTGTAAGTGCGGTTCGCCTTGCCAATAGAAACTGCAAACACTGACATCACATTGTTGACCTGTTAGTGTTTAACTTTTAATTGAAGAAGACCGGATATTTAACGTTTTCTTGAATGCCTTTACATATATCGGTTATTTTGCTGATCTGCGCATTAAAGTTATTTCATTTAATTATTGCCTTCATTGTCTTTACCATGCTGCATCTCACTGTTGTTAATCAAATGACTTTTTTTTAGCAGAACAATATCATAATTTTTATTTTATAATCATAATCAAAACAACTTTGCATCTGTTTCTTCCAATTTGCCATTTAACACTCATTTAAGCTTTCCTACTGTATAAACAAATGCTTATAATTATAAAAAGGGGCATAGCACGTATTGTGAAAAAAGATATAATTAAAATCTTTCACTGACAATTGTACGTTGCAGCTAAATGTATTATATTGATAGTGTCAAAAATCCCATTACACACACCATAGTCATAGAACAAATTATGAATATTAAATCCATTGGTACCCATTTTGTGTGAAAACCTTTTAATTCATTTTATTAAGAAAAGGGAATCGCATGGCTGAACATTACATTATATATTTTGTTTATTACTGCTTCTTTTAGTTTAATGGCATTGTCTTTCGATTGGAATAATTTATTTTCATTATCCTGATAACACTTTATATTCTTCCTAAAATGTGCTACTGTCCCTTTAACAGTTAACCCGTTATCAATCAAATGAACGGAACCATTAACGGGAAATAAAGTCTAGATGAACTGAATGAAAAGTTTTAAGAAATAACATTACATAATTGAAGGTACTGTAAGTTTTCTAATAAACTTCATTTATACTCGGTATAAAACTTGGGGCAGCCGATTGTTGTTGTCAAGGTTATATTCTAAGTTTGACTTTTGAATATCCTCAAGGTCACGAATTGTCTACTGTATTATTTCTGTATGACCATTATTTCCATTATTATAGTCTTTTCATACGACGCTGTGCATTTCTGTAAGCATGAAACAAACTTTTTTCTACCTGCAAATCAAATGCAACGTTCTTACCGTTTAAGGTAATGTTCATAAACTGATTTTTGGCGGGTAACTTCAGTGACAGATTACAACTATTTCGTGTGCAACACTGACCATTGTAAGCAATGGATGGGGATTTAATGAGCGACATAGGCAGACAGACAGACAGACAGACAGACAGATATTTTATTACAAGTCTCACCTCATATAAACAAACATATTCACTAATAAAAGCAAGATAAAAAATTTACATGAGCCATCCCTTATGGGATTATGAGAGACTATAAAAATTTTGACAAAAAGTCTAATACATAAAATATATACATTAAACATAAAAGACATACAATAGTAAAATGGTTGCTAAGAGCTATATACAAACAATTTTCTAATATTTAAGATATCCATGCAGGTTTTGGCAGTAATTCTAAAAGTACATGGGCATGACATAATAAAAGCTAACTTTTCTCTATCAGGCATTGCATAAAAATCGGAAATTTCCTTTTCGCATAAAGACAATAAAATTTTGGTAACATGTTTGTATAAAGGGCAGTGTAAAATAACATGAGCTTCATCTTCCACAGCATCTTTACAATTAAAACAGACTCTCTCCTCACTGGGTGTATTATTGTATCGGCCAGTTTCCACGTGTAAGGGGGCAACTCCACTCCTGAACATTGCCATAGCTCTCCTTTGCTGTCGGGGTATTTTCTCTGTTATATAGAGTTCAGGAGAAAACTCGGTCTTGAAAGTACAGTACCGCCGTAGTTTGTTACCTCCCTTGCCAGTCTTGCTGCTAGTCTGATTTATCGTCTGCTTCCAGTTCTCTACATGCCGGGTATACAAAGCTTCTTTTACTCGGGCCACAGACTGTTTTATGTAGGAGCCGTTACATACATCTTCTAAATCCGATAGGTTGAGGGATTTTAGTTTCTGTTTTATTCTTTTGATCCAGTTGGTTTTCTTTGTGTTGGCTTGTCCTTTTGTCCATTGAAATATCTTGTAGCTATGACGTGTTCTGCATAGGCTATTCATTCTTGTATAAAAACGTATTGCACATCCCCACAGCTTGACTGTCGTTGGCGTCCACCCCATATCCCCCTCTGCAGCAGCGTTCGGAGCGGATTTTCGAAGGCCCATAAAAAACTTCATAGCTCTGTTTTGTATAGTATTTATTGATTTGTTGTTTCTTGTTCCCAGTATAGCTGCTCCGTACTCAATAGTTGACCATACCATCGTGTCGTACATTTTAGTGTAAGTACTAAAATGCATTCCACCAATTGACTTGAATTTTGAGATGAGTAGTCCCAATGCACGAGTGGCAGAACTTGTCACAGCCTTCTCCATCCTTGAGTAGTCTAAAAACTCTGTAATTAGGAGTCCGAGGTAACTATAGCTGTCTGTTATATCCAGTACCATGTTCCCACAGCGGAATTCTTGGATGGTCCTTGGCACTGTTGTACTTCTACAATGAATAATTTTAGATTTTTCTTGATTCACAGACATCTGATTTATAGAACACCAGTTATTGAGACACTCTAGTAAAATATTTAGATCCGCTTCGTTCTCCGCTAAAAGCACAATATCGTCAGCATACGCTAAGACACACACCTTTTCTTCGTCAATATTAACACCAATATCAAGTCCTTTCAGGCTGGTAATTAAGTCATTTATGTACATATTAAATAGCAAAGGCGATAAAAGGCAGCCCTGTTTAAGTCCACGTTCTACATTGAACCACTGGGAGAAATGTCCATTAATTCTAATGCAAGATTTCACATTTTTATATAAAGACTGTAATGCTGCATATATTCTTCCACAAATCCCAGCTTGAGACAATCTTTTCCATAGCGTATCTCTGTTAATAGTGTCATATGCTTTTCTAAAATCTATAAAAGCTAAAAACGTTTGTTTCTTAGATGATTTCCTTGATTCTACTATTGATGTGATTGATGATAGATGTTCCACAGTTGACCGCCCTTTCCTAAAGCCATTTTGTTCCTCATCTATTAGATCGTTGTTTTCTGCATACTTGTATAGTCGGGTATTCAAAATAGAACAATATAACTTGTAACAGGAGTTGGTGAGTGATATCCCTCTGTATGACAACGGGTCGTACTTGTCTGCATTTAAAGCTTTGTGAATAGGGTTGATGATACTTTTTGTCCACTCAGTTGGCATTATTCCCCTTAAAAAACATACGTTAAAAAGTTCCAATAGGAACTGTATACAGTTAGTGTTTTTCAATACATCCATGGGAATGCTATCACATCCGGGGGCCTTGTTTCTGTTTGCTGAGCGAACTGCCTGAAATACTTCCTCATATGTAAAAGGCTTGTTTATATCTAGCATGTCATGTTGACATCCGTCTTCTTCCCTTAGTGATGAATCCTCCCCGGAGCTTGTAGACATATCACCATTCAACAAACTGCGGTACTTGTCCCTCCATGTGTTTAGTACAGTCTCTTTATCAGCACACAAACTACCATCATGTAATCTCACTTCCATAGGTATGTTCCGGTTTCTGTTATATCCGACTCCAATCTTTCCAATCTTCTTCCAGAATTCATTTTTGTTTTCTTCACACAGACTTTCCAACTCAAGTAGACACTCTTTATTGTAGTAACGTTTACATTTTCTTGCTTCTTTATCAAACAGCTTCCTTTTAAGAACAAAAACCTCACGCATACTACGTTTTTTGACTGTTTTACACTTGCACCAGTTGCGTTCTGCTTTACACATGTCGGTCCATAGATCGCTGAGCGTGTCATTCCACCATGGCTTCTTCCTCAGTCGTCTCCTCCTGTCAGGTCCCCAGGTAAAGGTGAGCTTCCTGTATGGCAGACATCTCGTCATCTCGTCTCTCACAGCACGTGTAAAACTGCTGTAAACGGCGTCAACGTCTGACTGTTGATACAGAGCGGTGTCTAGTTCGTTGATTATTTCATTCAACATATGTAGAGAGCTTGGTGAACTCATGAAGTTGTCCTGCATACTGGATACATCATATTTTAACACAGATATAGGGTCAGTCTCACATTCTTCAACGTTACTATATCTTTGCGTAGAGGATATATTTATATTCCATGATAAGAGCGAATGGTCTAGTTTAGTTATGGCCTGACCACTGACACACCCTACACACCCCGCTGCTTCCACCAGTTCAGATACTCGTGTCACCTTGAAGTCTGTTATACTATTGACATGCTCATAAGGATAAAAACAATAATCAACAACAGATGCCCCTTTTTCTGAAATACAAGTAAAATCGTTTTTAACATTATATCTACCATTTGCAATACAACAATTAGCACTTATAAGACAATCTATAAGAAGCTGTCCGTAACTATTTTTAACAAAGTCAATAGTCTCACGTGGTGCTAAAACATCCACCCCTTCAACATAGTCCATAAGGTTGCCACATCTGCTGTTCAGATCACCACATATATATCTTATATCATGCATGTGGTACGATGATATCTGTGTCAACAGAGTGTCATAAAAATCTGCTGCATCAATGTCTCTAGTGGAGTATTCTGGGGGTAGATAGCAAACACATACACAGAAACTGCAGTTTCTATCGGTCTTGTGATTAAGCTTTAACCACATAATACCTTCATAATCAATGTCTAAAACAGTCACATCAAAGTTTATTAAAAATTCATTCTTGATTAAAAAACCTACTCCTCCCGACCCGCGCTTGGCGTGTCGATGTTGATTCTTTCTGTTGTGTCCATACCAAGTATAATCTAAAACATTTAAAGTCTTATTCAAAGTCAGATGAGTTTCGGCAACGCCAATTATATCTAAGTCAAGAAACGAGATACAAGTTGATCGTAGTTTAAAATCATCAGAAATATCGTCATTCACCCAACCATTCACATTCCAGAACCCGCATGCGGCCTAATGTTGATATGTCGATCTCTTAGCTCCGCCCACATACCCTTGACTGCGGCGGGTGTGTCCTCGTTGCGGTGCCTGATTGGTTGATCGGTTGCTGTCACGTGGCGTTTGTTGATAAACTTCGTCTTGTCCACGTGTGTCGTGTTGTCTGCGTCGATCGTGGCGTTTAACTGTTTCCCATCGTCTTGAGTCGCCTCCTGTCTCGCTGACATCGTTGTTGTGGTACCGTTGGATGCGTCCGCCGATGAACCTGAGGTCGTCGTTCCCCATAGCGTCCATCAGCATCTTGAAGTTGGACTCCATTCTTCGTTGTTGGTGGCTCTTGTCTGATGTCATACACACGTTTGCAAAGTTCCTAGAGTCTTTTAGTTTCTTCTTATTTGTTAATATGACATTCTTATCCTCGAGTGATGCACATCTGGCAATGATGACACCAGGATAACGACTGTGTCTCGACGCTTTTCGTTCAACACTGACAAACTGCACATCTCGCAGTCGTAAGCCCTCTTTAAGTATACTGTTTACTTTGACTAAAACATTCTCACTATGAGATTCAGGTACATTTCTTATCACAATGTTCAGTTCAATACCTTGATTTTCTGTTCCTTCAATAACTCGCTTCTTCAGGATTTCACATGAGTCCATATGAGAATCCAACTCCTGTCGCAGTGTCGATTGTGTCTCTTCAATATGCTGCTCACACATTTTCAAACTATTCTCCAACTTATCAGTCTTAATATCTAATCTTTTGACATCTTTTTTCATTTCAGTGCGTACTTGTTTCAATTCAGCGTTAACTTTTCCCAGAATCTTGTCAATTATTCTTGATTCACTGTCAATAAGTTTTTGGTTAAAAACACGCTCTAAGTCTTTAATCGCTGCAAGTATCATCACTGTATCGGAATTACCCTCACCACTCGACCTGGTCGGACTGGACTCTGACCCCAGCTGTCCGCCATTGTCACTGCTCACATCACCCGTCATATTTGAATGGACATCACAGGTTACAATATGTGTATTACAATCTTTAACATCATTGTCTCTGCGTTTCTTCGTTTCTACGGATGGGATTTTGTTCTCACCTGAACGATGTCTTTTCCGATCAGTGTTGACAAGCTGACATGCTTGGGTGACTTGCGACAACATGACTTCATCGACATATTGTTGAGAGTCAGTCAGAGTATTTTCTGCCATTTTTCGTCCAAAATCACCGGTGATACACGTTTTCACATATATAGAGCTTCTATAGGTACATATGGTCACTTGTGTACCTTGATCACATGAAAAAGTCAACTTTTCAATTTCAACAGAGAGAGCAGTTCAAAAACACGACTGTTCACCTCGACGCATGCGCACAGGCTGTCAGCCCCCGTTTAGTAGCGCGTTAACCATGCGTGACAGTTGCATAGCAGGGGCATTATAATGAGGGCAGGTGGTAGAGGAGGCAAAGTTTAACATGGAATATCTTCGTTACTAATAAACCCACAAACTTCATAATTTCACATTATATCATATTGAATAAGCAGTTTTAAAATATGTAAACAGATTTTAATTATCTTACAAAAAATAAAAACTCGAAATTTCAAGAAATTTCTAGAAATTTCTAGAAATTTCTAGATACGCACTAGAAAATTTCTAGATACGTTCTAGAAAATTTCTAGATACGTTCTAGAAAATTTCTAGAAACGTTCTAGAAAATTTCTAGATACGTTCTAGAAAATTTCTAGAAATTTCTAGAAAGGGGGTACTTTCTTTCTGGTTTAACTGTACCTGCACATCCCCGCCATGCCCCCTACATGTATGTCTACGTCACCAAAACCTCATCCAACCTACCTGGAGCCAGTGAACGCTAGATCGAACCTACTCGCAGGAGGGGAGGCATGGGTGGGAAATAAAGATTGGTGAGTCGTCGACAGTAGGTACAAATAATGACGTTTACTCAAAAACGTACTATTATTTAACGTACTATACCGTCTCCGACTCACCGTAGCCCCGACTACCACAGAGGGTGGAGGGCTGCGAGAGCGAGGCGGCAGGAGAGCAGTTACTCCCCCCACTACGTCTAACTAACGGCGGGTGCCCAGTTCCCCTCCTGAGGAGGGAAGCCCGCCCGGCCGGAAGAAAGAACAAACGACACACGGAGATGCGATCCGAAGTTTATTGAAAAACGACAGAAAGCAAAACAAGACCTATCGGTGAGCTGAGGCCCCTCTAGGGGGAGCCACACCCGCAGTGCGATGCTGCGCGAACACCTGTGGCTCCAGCCTGGCCACGTGGACACGTCTCGGAGGTAGTGGTTAGCGAAAAAAAACATGCCAGACTTCCAGAAACAGCCCGACATGATGTCCGCTACGGCGATGTTGCTGTGAAAAGCCATAGTGGCTGAGATCGCTCTGATCTCATGGGGATAAGTCCGAGCCGGCGGGGCTAACTCCTTGGCTTTGTAGGCATCCAGGATAGCGGACCGCAGATAGACACCCAAGAGACGTTTGTCTATCTCCTTCGTGCTACGCTGGGAGTGAGGAAGGAAAAGTCTCCTTCTCCCCTGGCGGAGAGAACGCGTGCGTTCAGCGTAAACCCGAAGAGCTCGGACCGGACAGAGGAGTCTGCTCTCTTCGTCCGTGGGAGAGACCGAACCTGAGAGGGCGGGAATGTGGAATACCCTGCCCCGTTCGTCCGACCCCTGGTTCTTGCAAACGAAGTCCGGAGCAAGTCCCAGCGTGGCCTTACCCCCATCCCTCGCTTCAAATCGGAGCAAGTCGGCCTGAAGTGCGTGTAGCTCTGAGATCCTGGCGGCCGAAGCCATCGCCACCAGGAAGGCGGTCTTGACCGTCAGTCGGAGAAAGATGGATTCCGTCAGGGGTTCGTAGAAGTCCGAGCATAAATGCTCGAGGACAATCGCTAGGTCCAACTAAGGAGGTCTAGGTTTGAGCCGCCCGTCCTCCTGACGAAAGGTCTTGATCACCTCCTTGAGAACGGAGATGTCCACCGCGGGGTCCCGCTTGCGTAAGACCGTCATGATTGCCGCTAAGTGGGTGTTAATAGAGGAGGCCTTAAGTCCCCTCTCCTCCCGGAGGTACACTAAGTACTCCGCCACCTGGGGAACGATCGCTACCTGGACATCCCAGCCCTTGTCTGCACAGAAAGTGGCAAATGACCCCCACTGTACGTCGTACAGCTTACGGGTGGTGACTCGCTGGGCCGAGGAAACCGCGGCTGCGACTTCCTCCGAGTAGCCCGCCCGTTTATGCCCCTTTTGGAGACAAGCCAAGGGTGAAGGTACAGTGCTTGCGGGTTCTCGTGCACCCGCCCGCTTGGCTCGCTCACTAAGAGATTCCATCTGAGAGGAATGGGGATTGGATCCCCCTGACACATCCTCCGCAGGGGTACGAACCACGGCCTTGCTGGCCAGAAGGGAGCTATCAGGATTAGCCTGATCGACCGTGTCGCCTCGATCTTCGCCAACACTTGAGTGAGAATGCTCGGGGGAGGGAAAGCGTAGGCGTCCATCCCCTCCCATTCGCACGACAGAGCGTCTAAGCCCCACGCCCCGGGATCGGGGACGGGAGACATTTAGACCGGCAGCTGGTGTTTTAGCCGGGTCGCGAAGAGGTCTATGTATGGTCTTCCGAAGTGCTGGCACACTTGTTGGAACGTCTGGGGGAGAAGTTCCACTCCGTGGACGGTTGTTTGTCCGGCCTGGAAAGAGCGTCCGCTAGGACGTTCTTCACCCCCGGTATGTGTACCGCACGGACCGACATGTGCAGCCTGTCCGTCAAGCGGAAGAGGTCCAGTGCTAATTGGAGGATGGCCGTAGCCCTGGTCGACCCTTGTTTGTTTATCCCCCACGCCGCCGTAGAGCTGTCCGTGTGCACGAGTAGCACTTGTCCCCATAGCAGAGCGGACCAGTGACAGATTGCCAGCTCGTTGATGTGTCGCGTGCGCTGGGTCAATGACCAGAGTCCTGCGGTCTGTTCCGTTCCAAGGTGGGCCCCCCACCCCTGCTTTGACGCGTCCACAAAGAGATGGGCGATCGCCGCGGGAGGGTCGAGGGGAACACCCGCGAAGACATTCGCCTCCACCCTCCACCAGGCTAGGTGAGGGACGAGCCGCTGGGGGAGCGGGAATGCGTGCCTGCACACTTCCTCCCTGACGTAAGGGTTTAGAAAAACCTGAAGAGGCCTCAGCTCCAGCCGTCCCCTCGTGGTGAGGTCCTGAGCTGAGGTGAGTAACCCTAAGATCGCTGCCACTGTCGGAGCAGAAGCAGACCCCTGAGTCCCCGATCCAATAGACTGTCTATCCTGGCCATCCATTCCTGGGGAACGAACGCCCTGTACTGAACGGTGTCCAGTCTGGCGCCCAGGAAGGTGAGCGAGGTGGTGGGTTGTAAGTCCGACTTGTCAAGGTTTACCAGCCACCCAAGCCTCCTGAACAGGCCGATCACGAAGTCCCCCTGCTCCCCAAGGACCGCGGGAGAGCGGTGGTGACTGAACCCGTCGTCCAGGTACATAGCGAACTGTACGTTGTGATGGTGAAGTAATTGGACGACCGGCTGAGTCACTCTGGTGAATAGCCACGGAGCGGATGATATCCCGAACGGGAGCACGTTCCGCTGGAAGTGGCGCCCCCCCAAGGACGAAGCGGAGGTACTTGCGGTGTTCCCGGAAGATGGGATTGTGCAAGTATGCGTCCTGAAGATCCAGGGATATCATCCAGTCCGATCGCTCCAGTAATAGCATTACTGACGACACAGTCAAGAGACGAAAATATGGCGGCCGTACGAGGTAGGAGCGGTTGAACACGGACATATCGTGAATGAGCCGCCATTTTTTCGAGTCTCTCTTGGGTCGGACGAACACGGGTGAGTAGAACCCGGGGGAGAGATCCTGGAGCGGGATTTCCTCCACCGCCTCCTTGGAGATGAGAATCTCCACCTGTTCCAACGTGAGGGCGAGCCTGTCGGCTGCCAGCGGACGCTCCGTTGGATAACAGGTGAGCGGAGGGGGAGATAAGACTGGTATCTGAAACCCCCGCTCCAGAATTCGACATACGAAAGGATCTAGGCCTAGCTGCCTCCAGTTCGCCACGAACTGTCCGAGACGCCCTCCGACAGGGCCATCCCAGGGAACAGTCATAGGTGGAGGGAGCAGAGGCGTGCGCCACGAGTCACTGCTTCCTCAGGGTGAAGGGACCCTTCCCTCGCTTGGTCCACTTCTTTTGGGGAGTGCGTTTGCCTGGTGAGGGGCCGGAGACGTTCCCTGAGTCTCTCCCTCCCCGACCCCCGAACCGAAACGACACACCCCCCGTCTTGGGAGTGCGAAGCTGAGGTATCTGCTTCCCCTTCTTTGGCGTAGTGAACCCTTGCCTCCGTTCACCCGCCAACCTGTTGGTCAGGTCCTGCTGCTGGACTTCCTGACGCTGTCGGAGGGCTTCCGGAATAGCCCCAGCGAAGAGAGTGCTGGCTGACCCCGAGACTCCCCGGAGATTGCTGCGAATCCCGACAGGAAGGTTGGTCCGACCAAGGAACCCATCCCTGCGTAGGTTGGTGATCCCCGCCGAGATACGCCCAGCGCTGAGCATAACCTGCGCTAGTTCTCCCGCCACGGAGCCGAACGCGCGGTAGAGGGACCCCTTCTCCATCTCCGCCTCCCTGGCGAAGGCCGTCATTGCCTTGCAGGCGTGGGCGACAGAGTTCACTGTCCCCAGGATGGATCTAGCCTCTTTGTCCAGGTGGACGAGATGGGCGTCTGACACGTGGTGAGCCGCGGAGGGTGTGGCGACCCGCCTAATGTCCTCGTCCAAGATCGGAGGGTTGAGAGGAATCGGGGGGTCCGCCACCGGGAGGGTGGACCGCTGACGGTCCAACAAAACAAGGGGGGGAATGAGCTTACCCGGCGCCGTGTCAAACAGCCGATGGGGGGGAAAGACCTGCCTCGAGCAACGAGGGGCTTCCTCCTCACAGAATGACTCTAAGCGAGCCCGCTTAGAGGAGGACGGGGATTCGTCCACCTCCTGTAGACTAAGTCCCGCCCACTCCGCCACCGTGTCCATTTTATCGGCCGCGTCACTCGCCAGACGGACCAAGGTGGAGCGAAGCGGAGCAAACACGTACTAAGGTGGAGGACGGACCAGTCACTCCCGTCCGTCACTCGCCAGACGGACCGAGCAGAGTGAAGCGAAGCGAACCAAGGCGGAGAACAGACCCGTCACTCTCGTCCGTCAATGGCCAGACGGACCAAGGCGGAGTGAAGCGAAGCAAGCGCGTACTAAGGTGGAGGACGGACCAGTCACTCCCGTCCGTCACTCGCCAGACGGACCGAGCAGAGTGAAGCGAAGCAAACCAAGGCGGAGAACAGACCAGTCACTCTCGTCCGTCAATGGCCAGACGGACCAAGGCGGAGTGAAGCGAAGCAAGCGCGTACCAAGGCGGAGGACGGACCAGTCACTCCCGTCCGCCACTCGCCAGACGGACCAAGCGGAGTGAAGCGGGGCAACCGCGTACCCAGGCGGATCACGTGACGATCCACTCACCCCAGCGGAGTGAACTGCCAAGCTGACACTGCTTGCACACGTCCCGCACACAAAGCCAGAGGTCAAAGGTCAGACACCCCGAGGCGTGACCTACTAACCGCACGAGCAGCACGTGCAATCCAAGCGCCGGTCGCGCGAAAATTAGAAGCCTGCCTGTCCCCCAGGCAGACCCTAACAACAACAACAACAACCTCCAAATGTGGCAATTTGGAAGGAGAACGGGAGGTAAGAGAGGATACTCTTACTCCCAAGGATCGAGAAATATGGTCTACAAACTTTAATATTAGACAAGGCAAGAAAACTTCGAGAGAGCTCAGAGACACAACCGATCACTGAGTGACAGGAAGTTGGAATGAGGTTTTGGTGACGTAGACATAGGGGACGTGGCGGATTGTGCAGCTAACTCCCGTGTTGTTTTTTCTGTGTTATGGGTCGAGAGATGATTGATAGGCAATCAAGGGGCTACGGTGAGTCGGAGACGGTAAAGTACGTTAAATAATAGATTTTTTGTCATATGAGACAACATGTTTGTGATAAAATGTGATATCAAAGTTATTAACTATTTAAAATTGGAGCGTATATTTGCAAACTACTTCGAGCCGCCCATCTTGAAGTAGTGAGCAACATTATGAATGGCGTATGAGTACAATTTGAATTATACCGGCCGCGCGTAGTTTTTAATGTTACTCTTTTTTCCCCGTCTTATGCATTAAAATGATCTTGGGTAAGAAAACCAATAACCAACTCGGTGCTCGGAATTACGGATTATCTGTCCCTCGTTAATTATTGTGTCAAACTCCTCGCTGAAGCTCGGAGTTTATCGCAATAATTAACTCGGGACAGATAATCCGTAATTCCTCGCAACTCGTTGATTATTCTTATATTAATTTTATGTATTTGAGAAAATAACTCGTAAAGTTACATAAAAAAATATATCTTAAGAAAATCGTTATGAACACAAGCCTGTGGATCTGAATCTGTCGCGTATAACTAGAATTTGTTTATGGTGTCTGATATATACCATTCATATCTTATTCGCTATCGGCCAATGAGTAACATAGCGATAAGAGATACCGAAATATGGAAAGCCTATTCAAAGGAGCGAAGCTAGGTTTCTTCTATATTTTGCATCGCTACAGAGACGCGAATGGCATTTGGTGCGGAGTAACGTTCACCCCAGAGGTTTCTGTGGTCGTTTGGGAAATTTAAATAGATATAAAAGTTATTTGAAGGGTGACATATGTTGGAAATAAGGCAAGTTTTGGGGGAAATGTATAACTGAGAGGTTCTTGTGTATGTGTATGAGATGTCACCAATTTGAAGCGATAATTTTGACGTAACTCGGAAGCGAGTCGAGATTGGCAAGATGGATGCGTTTATTCCTTTACTCAATTATATAGCGGGGTGGGTCTTTCTAATCTACGTTTTACTTACATTTTATTTACGATCGATATCGGGTTCCTGTGCATTTTACATCCGGAAATAAGACATAATAGAATATGTTATGTTTGTCGTCTATATGACAGGTGTGCTGGTCCTGACAGTGATTGTCCTCCTCAACACTCGTACAGCTGCAGCTGGTAACTGTGCTAATGATGATAGCTGTGAGAATAGTGGAACATGTCCTCTCCCAAACACCGCCCCCTGTGACTGTGGTTCTACTGACTATTCGGGGGACACTTGCGAAGATGGTAAACATTTCTTTTCAATGGGGAATACAAAACTAAAATATGTTTGGAGAGTCACAAACGAGTAGTTTTTGTTAATGTATAAGAGGCTTTTAATAACATGCTTACTGGTTATAAACTATTCCTTAAGACGTGGTTTTCATATGATTTTGCCAAATACTATTAAACAAAATGAAAATTCGAGATCTTATCATATCTATCAGCATCTCTTTGGATTTATTCTTTATATATTTGCCACCCTCCTATCTATTTAGTTTAAGGACTTTTAAAAACATCATTTCAGTAGTTCATATTTTGAAAATGTTGTACTTTTAATTGTTCAATGATAATTGTACGTTGATGCTAAATGTATTATTTTGATAATGTCAAAACTCTCATCACACAAACCAATCATCCATAGTCAGGGAAATTTTTTTGAGATTCGCATAAAGTCTATTTGAGAAAAAAAAGGAATCGCATGACTAAACTTTACATTAGATATTTATTTTATCAGTGCCTCATTTAAAAAAAATACATTGTCTTTCAATTGGAACCATTTATTTTCATGTTCCTGACATCACCTTAAATTCACCCTAAAATGTGCTACTGTTGCTTGAAATGATTTGTGGTTTATTCGGCAACAATCCTTGAACAAATTTGATTGTCCAAAACATTTCACGTATCAACTACGAATTATAAATTCGTGACTAATTTGTGTAGTTCTTGACCAGTTCTTGGATATTCGTGGTTGATAAGTTTCATGGTCTTATTCCGAATCACTTACGACTCTTCTACGAATCAATTGCGCACTTTTGTAACCAAAGTAGTTGCATATTCCAAGGCATTTTATTCGTGAAACTCATTTGTGTACTCGTAACTGTTTCTTTCGTAATTCGTAGACATTTCGTAAATAATTCGTATCTGCTTTTTCTTATTATCTGAATTTTCGTAAACATGTACTTTTGTTTAAGGGAAATTGCTTTTCACAAGTTTTGCCGAATATCTGCGAATTTGATTAGACATTCAACTATTCATGACTGTTCATGATAACTTTTTTCATCGTGAAATTGTTATTTTTGACACGATAAACTATTCTCGAAATGTTATTTAAGTACAGAAAGGATGACAAAGTCGAACATACTCGATTTGTAAAATTTTGCTGCAATTTTCGAATATTGTTGCCATGATATGACTCCAAAAGCGAATGTTTCGAAGTCACAATGTTCGCGTCGCTGTCACAATGATAGTTAAAAATATTTGTTAATGTGATTTGTGGATGAGAGGTTTTCTTCGCTAACTAATATGGCACACTGAATATTGCAAGATTTAGCCTGACCAGTACTACATGAACTGTTCTTGTGATGATGCTGTAAACTGTCTTGATGCCACTAAACGCTAATTAGCTCTAATTGTGAGGACGACATATATGTAAGATCAAGCATTAAAGATATGGGAACACATTACAGGCAATAAGTTACCTAGGTTACCAAAAGAATTTGTTTGATATATGTTCATTTTCGGGATCCAAATTCCGGTTGGAATGCATTTTTGTATATTGTATATGAACAATCCCATGCTTCAAGCGCTTGTATTTTTTTCATAGAGACGTAAATGAAGAAGCTTGATAGATGGTTGATATTGTTGAATTAGCTGTAATTCATGTGTCCTTTTGGAATTTTAACTCCCTGAGACATAAGTTTTGGCTGTTTTCATTTGAGTGTGTCTTTGAATGGGATTATCATAGTAGTATTCAAAAGCTGTGAAACTGTGAAACCGACGTTGATGAATATTTAATCAATTAGAATGTGTAAGTGTGCCTTTTGATGTATTCATCTTCTTGAACATTTATTTTCGGCGCTTTCTTAAATATTTTATTTACTATGGAATGGTTCTTAATGTCATCTTCTCTTAGACCTTACTTTGATGGTGTTGGATTAATCAATGATACGTTACTTTATGATATTTTATTACATTTGTCATTTCATCATAGGTGAGATTAAACCAAGAACATTTCTTGTAACAAAAGATTTATGTTTAAATAGCCATTTATTTGTCAGTGAAAACATTCATATTGACTCCTTATGTTTCCTTCCTGCAGCTTGTGAAGCCAATGGAGACTGTGGAACAGGAGGGACGTGTAACACAGGCAACACCCCAAAAACATGCACGTGTGCAGCAGCTGGTTACGGAGGAGCCGGATGTGCAGTTGGTGAGGAAGCTGTTGAATTTACAATCGATTTCTCTCGAAAATTTGAAACCGCATTAAAATAATCTTAGTTAAACTGATTCTCAAATGTAATCAATTGTCTCATGTTTCAGCCCCCAAATGTACTGAAGATGCAACTTGTGAAAATGGCGGAAGCTGCAATAAGTGGTCGAGGCCTTTCACCTGTATGTGTCTTAATGGGTACAGCGGTGATACCTGTGCAGACGGTAAACTCTCCTTTGTTATCCTGTCCGTATGAAATACTGTGGGATGGAGTCATCGCAATATATGTTTGTCCATCCGTCTTTAATCATTCCATTTCCGGACCAACACTCTACTCAAATAAACTCAGTAGATTTGAAAATGTTTTTGAGATTCTTTGAACGTTTTGGTCCGTTTCAGTCCAGAAGTACAAATGAAACTTAGGATTTGGTTCGCTGAGCGGAACTCAAAATTATTACCTACTTTTATGGTATACTTTGGTTTTCATCCCTTTCGAATATTTATTTTATTTTCATTGAAATATGTCTAAGATTTATGTTCCTGAGTGTTACTCCAAAACTGGGATAGCTAACTAAACAAAATGCTATATTTTAATTTATTTAAATGTGTAGGTGT
The DNA here is from genome assembly GCA_916613615.1 of Steromphala cineraria. Taxonomy (NCBI): domain Eukaryota; kingdom Metazoa; phylum Mollusca; class Gastropoda; order Trochida; family Trochidae; genus Steromphala; species Steromphala cineraria. Next base: position 71,254,426 of record OU744726.1, on the reverse strand, counting down.
GCCCTCTTAATTTTTTTTATTTTGCGTATGTATTGACTTTCTTATTTATCTAGAAATGTTGGCTAATGTCATCCTACGGTGACTCTTTTGTAAACAACGTTCTCAACCCCAACTCTGATGGTGTCAACTTTTTTATCTTCATTAAAAAATAATATGCTAATTCCTAATGTTCCTGTCTTGATGCCACTAAACGCTAATTAGCTCTAATTGTGAGGACGACATATATGTAAGATCAAGCATTAAAGATATGGGAACACATTACAGGCAATAAGTTACCTAGGTTACCAAAAGAATTTGTTTGATATATGTTCATTTTTGGGATGCAAATTCCGGTTGGAATGCATTTTTGTATATTGTATATGAGCAATCCCATGCTTCAAGCGATTGTATTTTTTTCATAGAGACGTAAATGAAGAAGCTTGATAGATGGTTGATATTGTTGAATTAGCTGTAATTCATGTGTCCTTTTGGAATTTTAACTCCCTGAGACATAAGTTTTGGCTGTTTTCATTTGAGTATGTCTTGGAACGGGATTATCATAGAAGTATTCAAAAGTTGTGAAACTGTGAAACCGACGTTGATGAATATTTAATCAATAAGAATGTGTAAGTGTGCCTTTTGATGTATTCATCTTCTTAAAAATTTATTTTTGGCGCTTTCTTAAATATTTTATTTACTATGGAATGGTTCTATATGTCATCATTTCTAAGACCTTACTTTGATGGTGTTGGATTGATCAATGATATGTTACTTTATGATATTTTATTACATTTGTCATTTCATCATAGGTGAGATTAAAACAAGAACATTTCTGGTAACAAAAGATTTATGTTTAAATAGCCATTTATTTGTCAGTGAAAACATTCATATTGACTCCTTATGTTTCCTTCCTGCAGCTTGTAAAGCCAATGGAGACTGTGGAACAGGAGGGACGTGTAAAACAGGCGACACCCCCAAAACATGCACGTGTGCAGCAGCTGGATACGGAGGAGCCGGATGTGCAGTTGGTGAGAAAGCTGTTGAATTTACAATCGATTTCTCTTGAAAATTTGAAACCGCATTAAAATAATCTTAGTTTAACTGATTCTCAAATGTAATCAATTGTCTCATGTTTCAGCCCCCAAATGTACTGATGATGCAACTTGTGAAAATGGCGGAACCTGCAATAAGGCGTCGACGCCTTTCACCTGTTCTTGTGCTACTGGGTACAGCGGTGATACCTGTGCAGACGGTAAACTCTCCTTTGTTATCCTGTCCGTATGAAATACTGTGGGATGTAGTCATCGCAATATATGTTTGTCCATCCGTCTTTAATCATTCCATTTCCGGACCAACACTCTACTCAAATAAACTCAGTAGATTTGAAAATGTTTTTAAGATTCTTTGAACGTTTTGGTCCGTTTCAGTCTAGAAGTACAAATGAAACTTAGGATTTCGTTCGCTGAGCGGAACTCAAATTAATTACCTACTTTTATGGTATACTTTGGTTTTCATCCCTATCGAATATTTATTTTATTTTCATTGAAATACGTCTTAAATTTATGTTCCGGAGTGTTACTCCAAAACTGGGATAGCTAACTAAACAAAATGTTATATTTTAATTTACTTAAATGTGTAGGTGTGCCCTCTTAATTTTTTTGGTTTGCGTATGTATTGACTTTCTTATTTATCTAGAAATGTTGGCTAATGTCATTCTACGGTGACTCTTTTGTAAACAACGTTCTAAACCCCAACTCTGATGGTGTCAACTTTTTTATCTTCATTAAAAAATAATATGCTAATTCCTAATGTTCCTGTCTTGATGCCACTAAACGCTAATTAGCTCTAATTGTGAGGACGACATATATGTAAGATCAAGCATTAAAGATATGGGAACACATTACAGGCAATAAGTTACCCAGGTTACCAAAAGAATTTGTTTGATATATGTTCATTTTCGGGATCCAAATTCCGGTTGGAATGCATTTTTGTATATTGTATATGAACAATCCCATGCTTCAAGCGATTGTATTTTTTTCATAGAGACGTAAATGAAGAAGCTTGATAGATGGTTGATATTGTTGAATTAGCTGTAATTCATGTGTCCTTTTGGAATTTTAACTCCCTGAGACATAAGTTTTGGCTGTTTTCATTTGAGTGTGTCTTTGAATGGGATTATCATAGTAGTATTCAAAAGCTGTGAAACTGTGAAACCGACGTTGATGAATATTTAATCAATTAGAATGTGTAAGTGTGCCTTTTGATGTATTCATCTTCTTGAACATTTATTTTCGGCGCTTTCTTAAATATTTTATTTACTATGGAATGGTTCTTAATGTCATCTCCTCTTAGACCTTACTTTGATGGTGTTGGATTAATCAATGATACGTTACTTTATGATATTTTATTACATTTGTCATTTCATCATAGGTGAGATTAAACCAAGAACATTTCTTGTAACAAAAGATTTATGTTTAAATAGCCATTTATTTGTCAGTGAAAACATTCATATTGACTCCTTATGTTTCCTTCCTGCAGCTTGTAAAGCCAATGGAGACTGTGGAACAGGAGGGACGTGTAAAACAGGCGACACCCCAAAAACATGCACGTGTGCAGCAGCTGGTTACGGAGGAGCCGGATGTGCAGTTGGTGAGGAAGCTGTTGAATTTACAATCGATTTCTCTCGAAAATTTTAAACCGCATTAAAATAATCTTAGTTAAACTGATTCTCAAATGTAATCAATTGTCTCATGTTTCAGCCCCCAAATGTACTGAAGATGCAACTTGTGAAAATGGCGGAAGCTGCAATAAGTGGTCGAGGCCATTCACCTGTATGTGTCTTAATGGGTACAGCGGTGATACCTGTGCAGACGGTAAACTCTCCTTTGTTATCCTGTCCGTATGAAATACTGTGGGATGGAGTCATCGCAATATATGTTTGTCCATCCGTCTTTAATCATTCCATTTCCGGACCAACACTCTACTCAAATAAACTCAGTAGATTTGAAAATGTTTTTGAGATTCTTTGAACGTTTTGGTCCGTTTCAGTCCAGAAGTACAAATGAAACTTAGGATTTGGTTCGCTGAGTGGAACTCAAAATTATTACCTACTTTTATGGTATACTTTGGTTTTCATCCCTTTCGAATATTTATTTTATTTTCATTGAAATATGTCTAAGATTTATGTTCCTGAGTGTGACTCCAAAACTGGGATAGCTAACTAAACAAAATGCTATATTTTAATTTGTTTAAATGTGTAGGTGTGCCCTCTTAATTTTTTTTATTTTGCGTATGTATTGACTTTCTTATTTATCTAGAAATGTTGGCTAATGTCATCCTACGGTGACTCTTTTGTAAACAACGTTCTCAACCCCAACTCTGAAAGTGTCAACTTTTTTATCTTCATTAAAAAATAATATGCTAATTCCTAATGTTCCTGTCTTGATGCCACTAAACGCTAATTAGCTCTAATTGTGAGGACGACATATATGTAAGATCAAGCATTAAAGATATGGGAACACATTACAGGCAATAAGTTACCTAGGTTACCAAAAGAATTTGTTTGATATATGTTCATTTTTGGGATGCAAATTCCGGTTGGAATGCATTTTTGTATATTGTATATGAGCAATCCCATGCTTCAAGCGATTGTATTTTTTTCATAGAGACGTAAATGAAGAAGCTTGATAGATGGTTGATATTGTTGAATTAGCTGTAATTCATGTGTCCTTTTGGAATTTTAACTCCCTGAGACATAAGTTTTGGCTGTTTTCATTTGAGTGTGTCTTGGAACGGGATTATCATAGAAGTATTCAAAAGTTGTGAAACTGTGAAACCGACGTTGATGAATATTTAATCAATAAGAATGTGTAAGTGTGCCTTTTGATGTATTCATCTTCTTAAAAATTTATTTTTGGCGCTTTCTTAAATATTTTATTTACTATGGAATGGTTCTATATGTCATCATTTCTAAGACCTTACTTTGATGGTGTTGGATTGATCAATGATATGTTACTTTATGATATTTTATTACATTTGTCATTTCATCATAGGTGAGATTAAAACAAGAACATTTCTGGTAACAAAAGATTTATGTTTAAATAGCCATTTATTTGTCAGTGAAAACATTCATATTGACTCCTAATGTTTCCTTCCTGCAGCTTGTGAAGCCAATGGAGACTGTGGAACAGGAGGGACGTGTAAAACAGGCGACACCCCCAAAACATGCACGTGTGCAGCAGCTGGATACGGAGGAGCCGGATGTGCAGTTGGTGAGAAAGCTGTTGAATTTACAATCGATTTCTCTTGAAAATTTGAAACCGCATTAAAATAATCTTAGTTTAACTGATTCTCAAATGTAATCAATTGTCTCATGTTTCAGCCCCCAAATGTACTGATGATGCAACTTGTGAAAATGGCGGAACCTGCAATAAGGCGTCGACGCCTTTCACCTGTTCTTGTGCTACTGGGTACAGCGGTGATACCTGTGCAGACGGTAAACTCTCCTTTGTTATCCTGTCCGTATGAAATACTGTGGGATGTAGTCATCGCAATATATGTTTGTCCATCCGTCTTTAATCATTCCATTTCCGGACCAACACTCTACTCAAATAAACTCAGTAGATTTGAAAATGTTTTTAAGATTCTTTGAACGTTTTGGTCCGTTTCAGTCTAGAAGTACAAATGAAACTTAGGATTTCGTTCGCTGAGCGGAACTCAAATTAATTACCTACTTTTATGGTATACTTTGGTTTTCATCCCTATCGAATATTTATTTTATTTTCATTGAAATACGTCTTAAATTTATGTTCCGGAGTGTTACTCCAAAACTGGGATAGCTAACTAAACAAAATGTTATATTTTAATTTACTTAAATGTGTAGGTGTGCCCTCTTAATTTTTTTGGTTTGCGTATGTATTGACTTTCTTATTTATCTAGAAATGTTGGCTAATGTCATTCTACGGTGACTCTTTTGTAAACAACGTTCTAAACCCCAACTCTGATGGTGTCAACTTTTTTATCTTCATTAAAAAATAATATGCTAATTCCTAATGTTCCTGTCTTGATGCCACTAAACGCTAATTAGCTCTAATTGTGAGGACGACATATATGTAAGATCAAGCATTAAAGATATGGGAACACATTACAGGCAATAAGTTACCCAGGTTACCAAAAGAATTTGTTTGATATATGTTCATTTTCGGGATCCAAATTCCGGTTGGAATGCATTTTTGTATATTGTATATGAACAATCCCATGCTTCAAGCGATTGTATTTTTTTCATAGAGACGTAAATGAAGAAGCTTGATAGATGGTTGATATTGTTGAATTAGCTGTAATTCATGTGTCCTTTTGGAATTTTAACTCCCTGAGACATAAGTTTTGGCTGTTTTCATTTGAGTGTGTCTTTGAATGGGATTATCATAGTAGTATTCAAAAGCTGTGAAACTGTGAAACCGACGTTGATGAATATTTAATCAATTAGAATGTGTAAGTGTGCCTTTTGATGTATTCATCTTCTTGAACATTTATTTTCGGCGCTTTCTTAAATATTTTATTTACTATGGAATGGTTCTTAATGTCATCTCCTCTTAGACCTTACTTTGATGGTGTTGGATTAATCAATGATACGTTACTTTATGATATTTTATTACATTTGTCATTTCATCATAGGTGAGATTAAACCAAGAACATTTCTTGTATCAAAAGATTTATGTTTAAATAGCCATTTATTTGTCAGTGAAAACATTCATATTGACTCCTTATGTTTCCTTCCTGCAGCTTGTAAAGCCAATGGAGACTGTGGAACAGGAGGGACGTGTAAAACAGGCGACACCCCAAAAACATGCACGTGTGCAGCAGCTGGTTACGGAGGAGCCGGATGTGCAGTTGGTGAGGAAGCTGTTGAATTTACAATCGATTTCTCTCGAAAATTTTAAACCGCATTAAAATAATCTTAGTTAAACTGATTCTCAAATGTAATCAATTGTCTCATGTTTCAGCCCCCAAATGTACTGAAGATGCAACTTGTGAAAATGGCGGAAGCTGCAATAAGTGGTCGAGGCCATTCACCTGTATGTGTCTTAATGGGTACAGCGGTGATACCTGTGCAGACGGTAAACTCTCCTTTGTTATCCTGTCCGTATGAAATACTGTGGGATGGAGTCATCGCAATATATGTTTGTCCATCCGTCTTTAATCATTCCATTTCCGGACCAACACTCTACTCAAATAAACTCAGTAGATTTGAAAATGTTTTTGAGATTCTTTGAACGTTTTGGTCCGTTTCAGTCCAGAAGTACAAATGAAACTTAGGATTTGGTTCGCTGAGCGGAACTCAAAATTATTACCTACTTTTATGGTATACTTTGGTTTTCATCCCTTTCGAATATTTATTTTATTTTCATTGAAATATGTCTAAGATTTATGTTCCTGAGTGTTACTCCAAAACTGGGATAGCTAACTAAACAAAATGCTATATTTTAATTTATTTAAATGTGTAGGTGTGCCCTCTTAATTTTTTTTATTTTGCGTATGTATTGACTTTCTTATTTATCTAGAAATGTTGGCTAATGTCATCCTACGGTGACTCTTTTGTAAACAACGTTCTCAACCCCAACTCTGATGGTGTCAACTTTTTTATCTTCATTAAAAAATAATATGCTAATTCCTAATGTTCCTGTCTTGATGCCACTAAACGCTAATTAGCTCTAATTGTGAGGACGACATATATGTAAGATCAAGCATTAAAGATATGGGAACACATTACAGGCAATAAGTTACCTAGGTTACCAAAAGAATTTGTTTGATATATGTTCATTTTTGGGATGCAAATTCCGGTTGGAATGCATTTTTGTATATTGTATATGAGCAATCCCATGCTTCAAGCGATTGTATTTTTTTCATAGAGACGTAAATGAAGAAGCTTGATAGATGGTTGATATTGTTGAATTAGCTGTAATTCATGTGTCCTTTTGGAATTTTAACTCCCTGAGACATAAGTTTTGGCTGTTTTCATTTGAGTGTGTCTTGGAACGGGATTATCATAGAAGTATTCAAAAGTTGTGAAACTGTGAAACCGACGTTGATGAATATTTAATCAATAAGAATGTGTAAGTGTGCCTTTTGATGTATTCATCTTCTTAAAAATTTATTTTTGGCGCTTTCTTAAATATTTTATTTACTATGGAATGGTTCTATATGTCATCATTTCTAAGACCTTACTTTGATGGTGTTGGATTGATCAATGATATGTTACTTTATGATATTTTATTACATTTGTCATTTCATCATAGGTGAGATTAAAACAAGAACATTTCTGGTAACAAAAGATTTATGTTTAAATAGCCATTTATTTGTCAGTGAAAACATTCATATTGACTCCTAATGTTTCCTTCCTGCAGCTTGTGAAGCCAATGGAGACTGTGGAACAGGAGGGACGTGTAAAACAGGCGACACCCCCAAAACATGCACGTGTGCAGCAGCTGGATACGGAGGAGCCGGATGTGCAGTTGGTGAGAAAGCTGTTGAATTTACAATCGATTTCTCTTGAAAATTTGAAACCGCATTAAAATAATCTTAGTTTAACTGATTCTCAAATGTAATCAATTGTCTCATGTTTCAGCCCCCAAATGTACTGATGATGCAACTTGTGAAAATGGCGGAACCTGCAATAAGGCGTCGACGCCTTTCACCTGTTCTTGTGCTACTGGGTACAGCGGTGATACCTGTGCAGACGGTAAACTCTCCTTTGTTATCCTGTCCGTATGAAATACTGTGGGATGTAGTCATCGCAATATATGTTTGTCCATCCGTCTTTAATCATTCCATTTCCGGACCAACACTCTACTCAAATAAACTCAGTAGATTTGAAAATGTTTTTAAGATTCTTTGAACGTTTTGGTCCGTTTCAGTCTAGAAGTACAAATGAAACTTAGGATTTCGTTCGCTGAGCGGAACTCAAATTAATTACCTACTTTTATGGTATACTTTGGTTTTCATCCCTATCGAATATTTATTTTATTTTCATTGAAATACGTCTTAAATTTATGTTCCGGAGTGTTACTCCAAAACTGGGATAGCTAACTAAACAAAATGTTATATTTTAATTTACTTAAATGTGTAGGTGTGCCCTCTTAATTTTTTTGGTTTGCGTATGTATTGACTTTCTTATTTATCTAGAAATGTTGGCTAATGTCATTCTACGGTGACTCTTTTGTAAACAACGTTCTAAACCCCAACTCTGATGGTGTCAACTTTTTTATCTTCATTAAAAAATAATATGCTAATTCCTAATGTTCCTGTCTTGATGCCACTAAACGCTAATTAGCTCTAATTGTGAGGACGACATATATGTAAGATCAAGCATTAAAGATATGGGAACACATTACAGGCAATAAGTTACCCAGGTTACCAAAAGAATTTGTTTGATATATGTTCATTTTCGGGATCCAAATTCCGGTTGGAATGCATTTTTGTATATTGTATATGAACAATCCCATGCTTCAAGCGATTGTATTTTTTTCATAGAGACGTAAATGAAGAAGCTTGATAGATGGTTGATATTGTTGAATTAGCTGTAATTCATGTGTCCTTTTGGAATTTTAACTCCCTGAGACATAAGTTTTGGCTGTTTTCATTTGAGTGTGTCTTTGAATGGGATTATCATAGTAGTATTCAAAAGCTGTGAAACTGTGAAACCGACGTTGATGAATATTTAATCAATTAGAATGTGTAAGTGTGCCTTTTGATGTATTCATCTTCTTGAACATTTATTTTCGGCGCTTTCTTAAATATTTTATTTACTATGGAATGGTTCTTAATGTCATCTCCTCTTAGACCTTACTTTGATGGTGTTGGATTAATCAATGATACGTTACTTTATGATATTTTATTACATTTGTCATTTCATCATAGGTGAGATTAAACCAAGAACATTTCTTGTATCAAAAGATTTATGTTTAAATAGCCATTTATTTGTCAGTGAAAACATTCATATTGACTCCTTATGTTTCCTTCCTGCAGCTTGTAAAGCCAATGGAGACTGTGGAACAGGAGGGACGTGTAAAACAGGCGACACCCCAAAAACATGCACGTGTGCAGCAGCTGGTTACGGAGGAGCCGGATGTGCAGTTGGTGAGGAAGCTGTTGAATTTACAATCGATTTCTCTCGAAAATTTTAAACCGCATTAAAATAATCTTAGTTAAACTGATTCTCAAATGTAATCAATTGTCTCATGTTTCAGCCCCCAAATGTACTGAAGATGCAACTTGTGAAAATGGCGGAAGCTGCAATAAGTGGTCGAGGCCATTCACCTGTATGTGTCTTAATGGGTACAGCGGTGATACCTGTGCAGACGGTAAACTCTCCTTTGTTATCCTGTCCGTATGAAATACTGTGGGATGGAGTCATCGCAATATATGTTTGTCCATCCGTCTTTAATCATTCCATTTCCGGACCAACACTCTACTCAAATAAACTCAGTAGATTTGAAAATGTTTTTGAGATTCTTTGAACGTTTTGGTCCGTTTCAGTCCAGAAGTACAAATGAAACTTAGGATTTGGTTCGCTGAGCGGAACTCAAAATTATTACCTACTTTTATGGTATACTTTAGTTTTCAACCCTTTCGAATATTTATTTTATTTTCATTGAAATATGTCTAAGATTTATGTTCCTGAGTGTTACTCCAAAACTGGGATAGCTAACTAAACAAAATGCTATATTTTAATTTATTTAAATGTGTAGGTGTGCCCTCTTAATTTTTTTTATTTTGCGTATGTATTGACTTTCTTATTTATCTAGAAATGTTGGCTAATGTCATCCTACGGTGACTCTTTTGTAAACAACGTTCTCAACCCCAACTCTGATGGTGTCAACTTTTTTATCTTCATTAAAAAATAATATGCTAATTCCTAATGTTCCTGTCTTGATGCCACTAAACGCTAATTAGCTCTAATTGTGAGGACGACATATATGTAAGATCAAGCATTAAAGATATGGGAACACATTACAGGCAATAAGTTACCTAGGTTACCAAAAGAATTTGTTTGATATATGTTCATTTTTGGGATGCAAATTCCGGTTGGAATGCATTTTTGTATATTGTATATGAGCAATCCCATGCTTCAAGCGATTGTATTTTTTTCATAGAGACGTAAATGAAGAAGCTTGATAGATGGTTGATATTGTTGAATTAGCTGTAATTCATGTGTCCTTTTGGAATTTTAACTCACTGAGACATAAGTTTTGGCTGTTTTCATTTGAGTGTGTCTTGGAACGGGATTATCATAGCAGTATTCAAAAGTTGTGAAACTGTGAAACCGACGTTGATGAATATTTAATCAATAAGAATGTGTAAGTGTGCCTTTTGATGTATTCATCTTCTTAAAAATTTATTTTTGGCGCTTTCTTAAATATTTTATTTACTATGGAATGGTTCTATATGTCATCATTTCTTAGACCTTACTTTGATGGTGTTGGATTGATCAATGATATGTTACTTTATGATATTTTATTACATTTGTCATTTCATCATAGGTGAGATTAAAACAAGAACATTTCTTGTAACTAAAGATTTATGTTTAAAAAGCCATTTATTTGTCAGTGAAAACATTCATATTGACTTCTTATGTTTCCTTCCTGCAGCTTGTGAAGCCAATGGAGACTGTGGAACTGGAGGGACGTGTAAAACAGGCGACACCCCCAAAACATGCACGTGTGCAGCAGCTGGATACGGAGGAGCCGGATGTGCAGTTGGTGAGAAAGCTGTTGAATTTACAATCGATTTCTATTGAAAATGTGAAACCGCATTAAAATAATCTTAGTTTAACTGATTCTCAAATGTAATCAATTGTCTCATGTTTCAGCCCCCAAATGTACTGATGATGCAACTTGTGAAAATGGCGGAACCTGCAATAAGGCGTCGACGCCTTTCACCTGTTCTTGTGCTACTGGGTACAGCGGTGATACCTGTGCAGACGGTAAACTCTCCTTTGTTATCCTGTCCGTATGAAATACTGTGGGATGTAGTCATCGCAATATATGTTTGTCCATCCGTCTTTAATCATTCCATTTCCGGACCAACACTCTACTCAAATAAACTCAGTAGATTTGAAAATGTTTTTAAGATTCTTTGAACGTTTTGGTCCGTTTCAGTCTAGAAGTACAAATGAAACTTAGGATTTCGTTCGCTGAGTTGAACTCAAATTAATTACCTACTTTTATGGTATACTTTGGTTTTCATCCCTATCGAATATTTATTTTATTTTCATTGAAATACGTCTTAAATTTATGTTCCGGAGTGTTACTCCAAAACTGGGATAGCTAACTAAACAAAATGTTATATTTTAATTTACTTAAATGTGTAGTTGTGCCCTCTTAATTTTTTTGGTTTGCGTATGTATTGACTTTCTTATTTATCTAGAAATGTTGGCTAATGTCATTCTACGGTGACTCTTTTGTAAACAACGTTCTAAACCCCAACTCTGATGGTGTCAACTTTTTTATCTTCATTAAAAAATAATATGCTAATTCCTAATGTTCCTGTCTTGATGCCACTAAACGCTAATTAGCTCTAATTGTGAGGACGACATATATGTAAGATCAAGCATTAAAGATATGGGAACACATTACAGGCAATAAGTTACCCAGGTTACCAAAAGAATTTGTTTGATATATGTTCATTTTCGGGATCCAAATTCCGGTTGGAATGCAGTTTTGTATATTGTATATGAACAATCCCATGCTTCAAGCGATTGTATTTTTTTCATAGAGACGTAAATGAAGAAGCTTGATAGATGGTTGATATTGTTGAATTAGCTGTAATTCATGTGTCCTTTTGGAATTTTAACTCCCTGAGACATAAGTTTTGGCTGTTTTCATTTGAGTGTGTCTTTGAATGGGATTATCATAGTAGTATTCAAAAGCTGTGAAACTGTGAAACCGACGTTGATGAATATTTAATCAATTAGAATGTGTAAGTGTGCCTTTTGATGTATTCATCTTCTTGAACATTTATTTTCGGCGCTTTCTTAAATATCTTATTTACTATGGAATGGTTCTTAATGTCATCTCCTCTTAGACCTTACTTTGATGGTGTTGGATTAATCAATGATACGTTACTTTATGATATTTTATTACATTTGTCATTTCATCATAGGTGAGATTAAACCAAGAACATTTCTTGTAACAAAAGATTTATGTTTAAATAGCCATTTATTTGTCAGTGAAAACATTCATATTGACTCCTTATGTTTCCTTCCTGCAGCTTGTAAAGCCAATGGAGACTGTGGAACAGGAGGGACGTGTAAAACAGGCGACACCCCAAAAACATGCACGTGTGCAGCAGCTGGTTACGGAGGAGCCGGATGTGCAGTTGGTGAGGAAGCTGTTGAATTTACAATCGATTTCTCTCGAAAATTTTAAACCGCATTAAAATAATCTTAGTTAAACTGATTCTCAAATGTAATCAATTGTCTCATGTTTCAGCCCCCAAATGTACTGAAGATGCAACTTGTGAAAATGGCGGAAGCTGCAATAAGTGGTCGAGGCCATTCACCTGTATGTGTCTTAATGGGTACAGCGGTGATACCTGTGCAGACGGTAAACTCTCCTTTGTTATCCTGTCCGTATGAAATACTGTGGGATGGAGTCATCGCAATATATGTTTGTCCATCCGTCTTTAATCATTCCATTTCCGGACCAACACTCTACTCAAATAAACTCAGTAGATTTGAAAATGTTTTTGAGATTCTTTGAACGTTTTGGTCCGTTTCAGTCCAGAAGTACAAATGAAACTTAGGATTTGGTTCGCTGAGTGGAACTCAAAATTATTACCTACTTTTATGGTATACTTTGGTTTTCATCCCTTTCGAATATTTATTTTATTTTCATTGAAATATGTCTAAGATTTATGTTCCTGAGTGTTACTCCAAAACTGGGATAGCTAACTAAACAAAATGCTATATTTTAATTTGTTTAAATGTGTAGGTGTGCCCTCTTAATTTTTTTTATTTTGCGTATGTATTGACTTTCTTATTTATCTAGAAATGTTGGCTAATGTCATCCTACGGTGACTCTTTTGTAAACAACGTTCTCAACCCCAACTCTGAAAGTGTCAACTTTTTTATCTTCATTAAAAAATAATATGCTAATTCCTAATGTTCCTGTCTTGATGCCACTAAACGCTAATTAGCTCTAATTGTGAGGACGACATATATGTAAGATCAAGCATTAAAGATATGGGAACACATTACAGGCAATAAGTTACCTAGGTTACCAAAAGAATTTGTTTGATATATGTTCATTTTTGGGATGCAAATTCCGGTTGGAATGCATTTTTGTATATTGTATATGAGCAATCCCATGCTTCAAGCGATTGTATTTTTTTCATAGAGACGTAAATGAAGAAGCTTGATAGATGGTTGATATTGTTGAATTAGCTGTAATTCATGTGTCCTTTTGGAATTTTAACTCTCTGAGACATAAGTTTTGGCTGTTTTCATTTGAGTGTGTCTTGGAACGGGATTATCATAGAAGTATTCAAAAGTTGTGAAACTGTGAAACCGACGTTGATGAATATTTAATCAATAAGAATGTGTAAGTGTGCCTTTTGATGTATTCATCTTCTTAAAAATTTATTTTTGGCGCTTTCTTAAATATTTTATTTACTATGGAATGGTTCTATATGTCATCGTTTCTTAGACCTTACTTTGATGGTGTTGGATTAATCAATGATATGTTACTTTATGATATTTTATTACATTTGTCATTTCATCATAGGTGAGATTAAAACAAGAACATTTCTTGTAACTAAAGATTTATGTTTAAAAAGCCATTTATTTGTCAGTGAAAACATTCATATTGACTCCTTATGTTTCCTTCCTGCAGCTTGTAAAGCCAATGGAGACTGTGGAACAGGAGGGACGTGTAAAACAGGCGACACCCCAAAAACATGCACGTGTGCAGCAGCTGGTTACGGAGGAGCCGGATGTGCAGTTGGTGAGGAAGCTGTTGAATTTACAATCGATTTCTCTCGAAAATTTGAAACCGCATTAAAATAATCTTAGTTAAACTGATTCTCAAATGTAATCAATTGTCTCATGTTTCAGCCCCCAAATGTACTGAAGATGCAACTTGTGAAAATGGCGGAAGCTGCAATAAGTGGTCGAGGCCTTTCACCTGTATGTGTCCTAATGGGTACAGCGGTGATACCTGTGCAGACGGTAAACTCTCCTTTGTTATCCTGTCCGTATGAAATACTGTGGGATGGAGTCATCGCAATATATGTTTGTCCATCCGTCTTTAATCATTCCATTTCCGGACCAACACTCTACTCAAATAAACTCAGTAGATTTGAAAATGTTTTTGAGATTCTTTGAACGTTTTGGTCCGTTTCAGTCCAGAAGTACAAATGAAACTTAGGATTTCGTTCGCTGAGCGGAACTCAAAATTATTACCTACTTTTATGGTATACTTTGGTTTTCATCCCTTTCGAATATTTTTTTTATCTTCATTAAAAAATAATATGCTAATTCCTAATGTTCCTGTCTTGATGCCACTAAACGCTAATTAGCTCTAATTGTGAGGACGACATATATGTAAGATCAAGCATTAAAGATATGGGAACACATTACAGGCAACAAGTTACCTAGGTTACCAAAAGAATTTGTTTGATATATGTTCATTTTTGGGATGCAAATTCGTATATTGTATATGAGCAATCCCATGCTTCAAGCGATTGTATTTTTTTCATAGAGACGTAAATGAAGAAGCTTGATAGATGGTTGATATTGTTGAATTAGCTGTAATTCATGTGTCCTTTTGGAATTTTAACTCTCTGAGACATAAGTTTTGGCTGTTTTCATTTGAGTGTGTCTTGGAACGGGATTATCATAGAAGTATTCAAAAGTTGTGAAACTGTGAAACCGACGTTGATGAATATTTAATCAATAAGAATGTGTAAGTGTGCCTTTTGATGTATTCATCTTCTTAAAAATTTATTTTTGGCGCTTTCTTAAATATTTTATTTACTATGGAATGGTTCTATATGTCATCGTTTCTTAGACCTTACTTTGATGGTGTTGGATTAATCAATGATATGTTACTTTATGATATTTTATTACATTTGTCATTTCATCATAGGTGAGATTAAAACAAGAACATTTCTTGTAACTAAAGATTTATGTTTAAAAAGCCATTTATTTGTCAGTGAAAACATTCATATTGACTTCTTATGTTTCCTTCCTGCAGCTTGTGAAGCCAATGGAGACTGTGGAACTGGAGGGACGTGTAAAACAGGCGACACCCCCAAAACATGCACGTGTGCAGCAGCTGGATACGGAGGAGCCGGATGTGCAGTTGGTGAGAAAGCTGTTGAATTTACAATCGATTTCTCTTGAAAATTTGAAACCGCATTAAAATAATCTTAGTTTAACTGATCCTCAAATGTAATCAATTGTCTCATGTTTCAGCCCCCAAATGTACTGATGATGCAACTTGTGAAAATGGCGGAACCTGCAATAAGGCGTCGACGCCTTTCACCTGTTCTTGTGCTACTGGGTACAGCGGTGATACCTGTGCAGACGGTAAACTCTCCTTTGTTATCCTGTCCGTATGAAATACTGTGGGATGTAGTCATCGCAATATATGTTTGTCCATCCGTCTTTAATCATTCCATTTCCGGACCAACACTCTACTCAAATAAACTCAGTAGATTTGAAAATGTTTTTAAGATTCTTTGAACGTTTTGGTCCGTTTCAGTCTAGAAGTACAAATGAAACTTAGGATTTCGTTCGCTGAGTTGAACTCAAATTAATTACCTACTTTTATGGTATACTTTGGTTTTCATCCCTATCGAATATTTATTTTATTTTCATTGAAATACGTCTTAAATTTATGTTCCGGAGTGTTACTCCAAAACTGGGATAGCTAACTAAACAAAATGTTATATTTTAATTTACTTAAATGTGTAGGTGTGCCCTCTTAATTTTTTTGGTTTGCGTATGTATTGACTTTCTTATTTATCTAGAAATGTTGGCTAATGTCATTCTACGGTGACTCTTTTGTAAACATCGTTCTAAACCCCAACTCTGATGGTGTCAACTTTTTTATCTTCATTAAAAAATAATATGCTAATTCCTAATGTTCCTGTCTTGATGCCACTAAACGCTAATTATCTCTAATTGTGAGGACGACATATATGTAAGATCAAGCATTAAAGATATGTGAACACATTACAGGCAATAAGTTACCCAGGTTACCAAAAGAATTTGTTTGATATATGTTCATTTTCGGGATCCAAATTCCGGTTGGAATGCAGTTTTGTATATTGTATATGAACAATCCCATGCTTCAAGCGCTTGTATTTTTTTCATAGAGTCGTAAATGAAGAAGCTTGATAGATGGTTGATATTGTTGAATTAGCTGTAATTCATGTGTCCTTTTGGAATTTTAACTCCCTGAGACATAAGTTTTGGCTGTTTTCATTTGAGTGTGTCTTTGAATGGGATTATCATAGTAGTATTCAAAAGCTGTGAAACTGTGAAACCGACGTTGATGAATATTTAATCAATTAGAATGTGTAAGTGTGCCTTTTGATGTATTCATCTTCTTGAACATTTATTTTCGGCGCTTTCTTAAATATTTTATTTACTATGGAATGGTTCTTAATGTCATCTCCTCTTAGACCTTACTTTGATGGTGTTGGATTAATCAATGATATGTTACTTTATGATCTTTTATTACATTTGTCATTTCATCATAGGTGAGATTAAACCAAGGACATTTCTTGTAACAAAAGATTTATGTTTAAATAGCCATTTATTTGTCAGTGAAAACATTCATATTGACTCCTTATGTTTCCTTCCTGCAGCTTGTAAAGCCAATGGAGACTGTGGAACAGGAGGGACGTGTAAAACAGGTGACACCCCAAAAACATGCACGTGTGCAGCAGCTGGTTACGGAGGAGCCGGATGTGCAGTTGGTGAGGAAGCTGTTGAATTTACAATCGATTTCTCTCGAAAATTTGAAACCGCATTAAAATAATCTTAGTTAAACTGATTCTCAAATGTAATTAATTGTCTCATGTTTCAGCCCCCAAATGTACTGAAGATGCAACTTGTGAAAATGGCGGAAGCTGCAATAAGTGGTCGAGGCCTTTCACCTGTATGTGTCCTAATGGGTACAGCGGTGATACCTGTGCAGACGGTAAACTCTCCTTTGTTATCCTGTCCGTATGAAATACTGTGGGATGGAGTCATCGCAATATATGTTTGTCCATCCGTCTTTAATCATTCCATTTCCGGACCAACACTCTACTCAAATAAACTCAGTAGATTTGAAAATGTTTTTGAGATTCTTTGAACGTTTTGGTCCGTTTCAGTCCAGAAGTACAAATGAAACTTAGGATTTGGTTCGCTGAGCGGAACTCAAAATTATTACCTACTTTTATGGTATACTTTGGTTTTCATCCCTTTCGAATATTTATTTTATTTTCATTGAAATATGTCTAAGATTTATGTTCCTGAGTGTTACTCCAAAACTGGGATAGCTAACTAAACAAAATGCTATATTTTAATTTATTTAAATGTGTAGGTGTGCCCTCTTAATTTTTTTTATTTTGCGTATGTATTGACTTTCTTATTTATCTAGAAATGTTGGCTAATGTCATCCTACGGTGACTCTTTTGTAAACAACGTTCTCAACCCCAACTCTGATGGTGTCAACTTTTTTATCTTCATTAAAAAATAATATGCTAATTCCTAATGTTCCTGTCTTGATGCCACTAAACGCTAATTAGCTCTAATTGTGAGGACGACATATATGTAAGATCAAGCATTAAAGATATGGGAACACATTACAGGCAATAAGTTACCTAGGTTACCAAAAGAATTTGTTTGATATATGTTCATTTTTGGGATGCAAATTCCGGTTGGAATGCATTTTTGTATATTGTATATGAGCAATCCCATGCTTCAAGCGATTGTATTTTTTTCATAGAGACGTAAATGAAGAAGCTTGATAGATGGTTGATATTGTTGAATTAGCTGTAATTCATGTGTCCTTTTGGAATTTTAACTCCCTGAGACATAAGTTTTGGCTGTTTTCATTTGAGTGTGTCTTGGAACGGGATTATCATAGTAGTATTCAAAAGTTGTGAAACTGTGAAACCGACGTTGATGAATATTTAATCAATAAGAATGTGTAAGTGTGCCTTTTGATGTATTCATCTTCTTAAAAATTTATTTTTGGCGCTTTCTTAAATATTTTATTTACTATGGAATGGTTCTATATGTCATCATTTCTTAGACCTTACTTTGATGGTGTTGGATTGATCAATGATATGTTACTTTATGATATTTTATTACATTTGTCATTTCATCATAGGTGAGATTAAAACAAGAACATTTCTGGTAACAAAAGATTTATGTTTAAATAGCCATTTATTTGTCAGTGAAAACATTCATATTGACTCCTAATGTTTCCTTCCTGCAGCTTGTGAAGCCAATGGAGACTGTGGAACAGGAGGGACGTGTAAAACAGGCGACACCCCCAAAACATGCACGTGTGCAGCAGCTGGATACGGAGGAGCCGGATGTGCAGTTGGTGAGAAAGCTGTTGAATTTACAATCGATTTCTCTTGAAAATTTGAAACCGCATTAAAATAATCTTAGTTTAACTGATTCTCAAATGTAATCAATTGTCTCATGTTTCAGCCCCCAAATGTACTGATGATGCAACTTGTGAAAATGGCGGAACCTGCAATAAGGCGTCGACGCCTTTCACCTGTTCTTGTGCTACTGGGTACAGCGGTGATACCTGTGCAGACGGTAAACTCTCCTTTGTTATCCTGTCCGTATGAAATACTGTGGGATGTAGTCATCGCAATATATGTTTGTCCATCCGTCTTTAATCATTCCATTTCCGGACCAACACTCTACTCAAATAAACTCAGTAGATTTGAAAATGTTTTTAAGATTCTTTGAACGTTTTGGTCCGTTTCAGTCTAGAAGTACAAATGAAACTTAGGATTTCGTTCGCTGAGCGGAACTCAAATTAATTACCTACTTTTATGGTATACTTTGGTTTTCATCCCTATCGAATATTTATTTTATTTTCATTGAAATACGTCTTAAATTTATGTTCCGGAGTGTTACTCCAAAACTGGGATAGCTAACTAAACAAAATGTTATATTTTAATTTACTTAAATGTGTAGGTGTGCCCTCTTAATTTTTTTGGTTTGCGTATGTATTGACTTTCTTATTTATCTAGAAATGTTGGCTAATGTCATTCTACGGTGACTCTTTTGTAAACAACGTTCTAAACCCCAACTCTGATGGTGTCAACATTTTTATCTTCATTAAAAAATAATATGCTAATTCCTAATGTTCCTGTCTTGATGCCACTAAACGCTAATTAGCTCTAATTGTGAGGACGACATATATGTAAGATCAAGCATTAAAGATATGGGAACACATTACAGGCAATAAGTTACCCAGGTTACCAAAAGAATTTGTTTGATATATGTTCATTTTCGGGATCCAAATTCCGGTTGGAGTGCATTTTTGTATATTGTATATGAACAATCCCATGCTTCAAGCGATTGTATTTTTTTCATAGAGACGTAAATGAAGAAGCTTGATAGATGGTTGATATTGTTGAATTAGCTGTAATTCATGTGTCCTTTTGGAATTTTAACTCCCTGAGACATAAGTTTTGGCTGTTTTCATTTGAGTGTGTCTTTGAATGGGATTATCATAGTAGTATTCAAAAGCTGTGAAACTGTGAAACCGACGTTGATGAATATTTAATCAATTAGAATGTGTAAGTGTGCCTTTTGATGTATTCATCTTCTTGAACATTTATTTTCGGCGCTTTCTTAAATATTTTATTTACTATGGAATGGTTCTTAATGTCATCTCCTCTTAGACCTTACTTTGATGGTGTTGGATTAATCAATGATACGTTACTTTATGATATTTTATTACATTTGTC
Source organism: Steromphala cineraria (assembly GCA_916613615.1). Lineage (NCBI taxonomy): Eukaryota > Metazoa > Mollusca > Gastropoda > Trochida > Trochidae > Steromphala > Steromphala cineraria. Next base: position 71,234,452 of record OU744726.1, on the reverse strand, counting down.
ATTTCATCATAGGTGAGATTAAACCAAGAACATTTCTTGTAACAAAAGATTTATGTTTAAATAGCCATTTATTTGTCAGTGAAAACATTCATATTGACTCCTTATGTTTCCTTCCTGCAGCTTGTAAAGCCAATGGAGACTGTGGAACAGGAGGGACGTGTAAAACAGGCGACACCCCAAAAACATGCACGTGTGCAGCAGCTGGTTACGGAGGAGCCGGATGTGCAGTTGGTGAGGAAGCTGTTGAATTTACAATCGATTTCTCTCGAAAATTTGAAACCGCATTAAAATAATCTTAGTTAAACTGATTCTCAAATGTAATCAATTGTCTCATGTTTCAGCCCCCAAATGTACTGAAGATGCAACTTGTGAAAATGGCGGAAGCTGCAATAAGGTGTCGAGGCCTTTCACCTGTATGTGTCCTAATGGGTACAGCGGTGATACCTGTGCAGACGGTAAACTCTCCTTTGTTATCCTGTCCGTATGAAATACTGTGGGATGGAGTCATCGCAATATATGTTTGTCCATCCGTCTTTAATCATTCCATTTCCGGACCAACACTCTACTCAAATAAACTCAGTAGATTTGAAAATGTTTATGAGATTCTTTGAACGTTTTGGTCCGTTTCAGTCCAGAAGTACAAATGAAACTTAGGATTTGGTTCGCTGAGCGGAACTCAAAATTATTACCTACTTTTATGGTATACTTTGGTTTCCATCCCTTTCGAATATTTATTTTATTTTCATTGAAATATGTCTAAGATTTATGTTCCGGAGTGTTACTCCAAAACTTGGATAGCTAACTAAACAAAATGCTATATTTTAATTTATTTAAATGTGTAGGTGTGCCCTCTTAATTTTTTTTATTTTGCGTATGTATTGACTTTCTTATTTATCTAGAAATGTTGGCTAATGTCATCCTACGGTGACTCTTTTGTAAACAACGTTCTAAACCCCAACTCTGATGGTGTCAACTTTTTTATCTTCAAGTAAAAAATAATATGCTAATTCCTAATGTTCCTGTCTTGATGCCACTAAACGCTAATTAGCTCTAATTGTGAGGACGACATATATGTAAGATCAAGCATTAAAGAAATGGGAACACATTACAGGCAATAAGTTACCTAGGTTACCAAAAGAATTTGTTTGATATATGTTCATTTTTGGGATCCAAATTCCGGTTGGAATGCAGTTTTGTATATTGTATATGAACAATCCCATGCTTCAAGCGATTGTATTTTTTTCATAGAGACGTAAATAAAGAAGCTTGATAGATGGTTGATATTGTTGAATAAGCTGTAATTCATGTGTCCTTTTGGAATTTTAACTCACTGAGACATAAGTTTTGGCTGTTTTCATTTGAGTGTGTCTTTGAATGGGATTATCATAGTAGTATTCAAAAGTTGTGAAACTGTGAAACCGACGTTGATGAATATTAAATCAATTAGAATGTGTAAGTGTGCCTTTTGATGTATTCATCTTCTTAAAAATTTATTTTTGGCGCTTTCTTAAATATTTTATTTACTATGGAATGGTTCTATATGTCATCATTTCTTAGACCTTACTTTGATGGTGTTGGATTGATCAATGATATGTTACTTTATGATATTTTATTACATTTGTCATTTCATCATAGGTGAGATTAAAACAAGAACATTTCTGGTAACAAAAGATTTATGTTTAAATAGCCATTTATTTGTCAGTGAAAACATTCATATTGACTCCTAATGTTTCCTTCCTGCAGCTTGTGAAGCCAATGGAGACTGTGGAACAGGAGGGACGTGTAAAACAGGCGACACCCCCAAAACATGCACGTGTGCAGCAGCTGGATACGGAGGAGCCGGATGTGCAGTTGGTGAGAAAGCTGTTGAATTTACAATCGATTTCTCTCGAAAATTTGAAACCGCATTAAAATAATCTTAGTTTAACTGATTCTCAAATGTAATCAATTGTCTCATGTTTCAGCCCCCAAATGTACTGATGATGCAACTTGTGAAAATGGCGGAACCTGCAATAAGGCGTCGACGCCTTTCACCTGTTCTTGTGCTACTGGGTACAGCGGTGATACCTGTGCAGACGGTAAACTCTCCTTTGTTATCCTGTCCGTATGAAATACTGTGGGATGTAGTCATCGCAATATATGTTTGTCCATCCGTCTTTAATCATTCCATTTCCGGACCAACACTCTACTCAAATAAACTCAGTAGATTTGAAAATGTTTTTGAGATTCTTTGAACGTTTTGGTCCGTTTCAGTCTAGAAGTACAAATGAAACTTAGGATTTCGTTCGCTGAGCGGAACTCAAATTAATTACCTACTTTTATGGTATACTTTGGTTTTCATCCCTATCGAATATTTATTTTATTTTCATTGAAATACGTCTTAAATTTATGTTCCGGAGTGTTACTCCAAAACTGGGATAGCTAACTAAACAAAATGTTATATTTTAATTTACTTAAATGTGTAGGTGTGCCCTCTTAATTTTTTTGGTTTGCGTATGTATTGACTTTCTTATTTATCTAGAAATGTTGACTAATGTCATTCTACGGTGACTCTTTTGTAAACAACGTTCTAAACCCCAACTCTGATGGTGTCAACTTTTTTATCTTCATTAAAAAATAATATGCTTATTCCTAATGTTCCTATCTTGATGCCACTAAACGCTAATTAGCTCTAATTGTGAGGACGACATATATGTAAGATCAAGCATTAAAGATATGGGAACACATTACAGGCAATAAGTTACCCAGGTTACCAAAATAATTTGTTTGATATATGTTCATTTTCGGGATCCAAATTCCGGTTGGAATGCATTTTTGTATATTGTATATGAACAATCCCATGCTTCAAGCGATTGTATTTTTTTCATAGAGACGTAAATGAAGAAGCTTGATAGATGGTTGATATTGTTGAATTAGCTGTAATTCATGTGTCCTTTTGGAATTTTAACTCCCTGAGACATAAGTTTTGACTGTTTTCATTTGAGTGTGTCTTTGAATGGGATTATCATAGTAGTATTCAAAAGCTGTGAAACTGTGAAACCGACGTTGATGAATATTTAATCAATTAGAATGTGTTAGTGTGCCTTTTGATGTATTCATCTTCTTGAACATTTATTTTCGGCGCTTTCTTAAATATTGTATTTACTATGGAATGGTTCTTAATGTCATCTCCTCTTAGACCTTACTTTGATGGTGTTGGATTAATCAATGATACGTTACTTTATGATATTTTATTACATTTGTCATTTCATCATAGGTGAGATTAAACCAAGAACATTTCTTGTAACAAAAGATTTATGTTTAAATAGCCATTTATTTGTCAGTGAAAACATTCATATTGACTCCTTATGTTTCCTTCCTGCAGCTTGTAAAGCCAATGGAGACTGTGGAACAGGAGGGACGTGTAAAACAGGCGACACCCCAAAAACATGCACGTGTGCAGCAGCTGGTTACGGAGGAGCCGGATGTGCAGTTGGTGAGGAAGCTGTTGAATTTACAATCGATTTCTCTCGAAAATTTGAAACCGCATTAAAATAATCTTAGTTAAACTGATTCTCAAATGTAATCAATTGTCTCATGTTTCAGCCCCCAAATGTACTGAAGATGCAACTTGTGAAAATGGCGGAAGCTGCAATAAGGTGTCGAGGCCTTTCACCTGTATGTGTCCTAATGGGTACAGCGGTGATACCTGTGCAGACGGTAAACTCTCCTTTGTTATCCTGTCCGTATGAAATACTGTGGGATGGAGTCATCGCAATATATGTTTGTCCATCCGTCTTTAATCATTCCATTTCCGGACCAACACTCTACTCAAATAAACTCAGTAGATTTGAAAATGTTTATGAGATTCTTTGAACGTTTTGGTCCGTTTCAGTCCAGAAGTACAAATGAAACTTAGGATTTGGTTCGCTGAGCGGAACTCAAAATTATTACCTACTTTTATGGTATACTTTGGTTTCCATCCCTTTCGAATATTTATTTTATTTTCATTGAAATATGTCTAAGATTTATGTTCCGGAGTGTTACTCCAAAACTGGGATAGCTAACTAAACAAAATGCTATATTTTAATTTATTTAAATGTGTAGGTGTGCCCTCTTAATTTTTTTTATTTTGCGTATGTATTGACTTTCTTATTTATCTAGAAATGTTGGCTAATGTCATCCTACGGTGACTCTTTTGTAAACAACGTTCTCAACCCCAACTCTGATGGTGTCAACTTTTTTATCTTCATTAAAAAATAATATGCTAATTCCTAATGTTCCTGTCTTGATGCCACTAAACGCTAATTAGCTCTAATTGTGAGGACGACATATATGTAAGATCAAGCATTAAAGAAATGGGAACACATTACAGGCAATAAGTTACCTAGGTTACCAAAAGAATTTGTTTGATATATGTTCATTTTTGGGATCCAAATTCCGGTTGGAATGCAGTTTTGTATATTGTATATGAACAATCCCATGCTTCAAGCGATTGTATTTTTTTCGTAGAGACGTAAATAAAGAAGCTTGATAGATGGTTGATATTGTTGAATAAGCTGTAATTCATGTGTCCTTTTGGAATTTTAACTCACTGAGACATAAGTTTTGGCTGTTTTCATTTGAGTGTGTCTTTGAATGGGATTATCATAGTAGTATTCAAAAGTTGTGAAACTGTGAAACCGACGTTGATGAATATTTAATCAATAAGAATGTGTAAGTGTGCCTTTTGATGTATTCATCTTCTTAAAAATTTATTTTTGGCGCTTTCTTAAATATTTTATTTACTATGGAATGGTTCTATATGTCATCATTTCTTAGACCTTACTTTGATGGTGTTGGATTGATCAATGATATGTTACTTTATGATATTTTATTACATTTGTCATTTCATCATAGGTGAGATTAAAACAAGAACATTTCTGGTAACAAAAGATTTATGTTTAAATAGCCATTTATTTGTCAGTGAAAACATTCATATTGACTCCTAATGTTTCCTTCCTGCAGCTTGTGAAGCCAATGGAGACTGTGGAACAGGAGGGACGTGTAAAACAGGCGACACCCCCAAAACATGCACGTGTGCAGCAGCTGGATACGGAGGAGCCGGATGTGCAGTTGGTGAGGAAGCTGTTGAATTTACAATCGATTTCTCTCGAAAATTTGAAACCGCATTAAAATAATCTTAGTTAAACTGATTCTCAAATGTAATCAATTGTCTCATGTTTCAGCCCCCAAATGTACTGAAGATGCAACTTGTGAAAATGGCGGAAGCTGCAATAAGGTGTCGAGGCCTTTCACCTGTATGTGTCCTACTGGGTACAGCGGTGATACCTGTGCAGACGGTAAACTCTCCTTTGTTATCCTGTCCGTATGAAATACTGTGGGATGGAGTCATCGCAATATATGTTTGTCCATCCGTCTTTAATCATTCCGTTTCCGGACCAACACTCTACTCAAATAAACTCAGTAGATTTGAAAATGTTTATGAGATTCTTTGAACGTTTTGGTCCGTTTCAGTCCAGAAGTACAAATGAAACTTAGGATTTGGTTCGCTGAGCGGAACTCAAAATTATTACCTACTTTTATGGTATACTTTGGTTTCCATCCCTTTCGAATATTTATTTTATTTTCATTGAAATATGTCTAAGATTTATGTTCCGGAGTGTTACTCCAAAACTGGGATAGCTAACTAAACAAAATGCTATATTTTAATTTATTTAAATGTGTAGGTGTGCCCTCTTAATTTTTTTTATTTTGCGTATGTATTGACTTTCTTATTTATCTAGAAATGTTGGCTAATGTCATCCTACGGTGACTCTTTTGTAAACAACGTTCTCAACCCCAACTCTGATGGTGTCAACTTTTTTATCTTCATTAAAAAATAATATGCTAATTCCTAATGTTCCTGTCTTGATGCCACTAAACGCTAATTAGCTCTAATTGTGAGGACGACATATATGTAAGATCAAGCATTAAAGAAATGGGAACACATTACAGGCAATAAGTTACCTAGGTTACCAAAAGAATTTGTTTGATATATGTTCATTTTTGGGATCCAAATTCCGGTTGGAATGCAGTTTTGTATATTGTATATGAACAATCCCATGCTTCAAGCGATTGTATTTTTTTCGTAGAGACGTAAATAAAGAAGCTTGATAGATGGTTGATATTGTTGAATAAGCTGTAATTCATGTGTCCTTTTGGAATTTTAACTCACTGAGACATAAGTTTTGGCTGTTTTCATTTGAGTGTGTCTTTGAATGGGATTATCATAGTAGTATTCAAAAGTTGTGAAACTGTGAAACCGACGTTGATGAATATTTAATCAATAAGAATGTGTAAGTGTGCCTTTTGATGTATTCATCTTCTTAAAAATTTATTTTTGGCGCTTTCTTAAATATTTTATTTACTATGGAATGGTTCTATATGTCATCATTTCTTAGACCTTACTTTGATGGTGTTGGATTGATCAATGATATGTTACTTTATGATATTTTATTACATTTGTCATTTCATCATAGGTGAGATTAAAACAAGAACATTTCTGGTAACAAAAGATTTATGTTTAAATAGCCATTTATTTGTCAGTGAAAACATTCATATTGACTCCTAATGTTTCCTTCCTGCAGCTTGTGAAGCCAATGGAGACTGTGGAACAGGAGGGACGTGTAAAACAGGCGACACCCCCAAAACATGCACGTGTGCAGCAGCTGGATACGGAGGAGCCGGATGTGCAGTTGGTGAGAAAGCTGTTGAATTTACAATCGATTTCTCTCGAAAATTTGAAACCGCATTAAAATAATCTTAGTTAAACTGATTCTCAAATGTAATCAATTGTCTCATGTTTCAGCCCCCAAATGTACTGAAGATGCAACTTGTGAAAATGGCGGAAGCTGCAATAAGGTGTCGAGGCCTTTCACCTGTATGTGTCCTACTGGGTACAGCGGTGATACCTGTGCAGACGGTAAACTCTCCTTTGTTATCCTGTCCGTATGAAATACTGTGGGATGGAGTCATCGCAATATATGTTTGTCCATCCGTCTTTAATCATTCCGTTTCCGGACCAACACTCTACTCAAATAAACTCAGTAGATTTGAAAATGTTTTTGAGATTCTTTGAACGTTTTGGTCCGTTTCAGTCCAGAAGTACAAATGAAACTTAGGATTTAGTTCGCTGAGCGGAACTCAAAATTATTACCTACTTTTATGGTATACTTTGGTTTTCATCCCTTTCGAATATTTATTTTATTTTCATTGAAATATGTCTTAGATTTATGTTCCGGAGTGTTACTCCAAAACTGTGATAGCTAACTAAACAAAATGCTATATTTTAATTTATTTAAATGTGTAGGTGTGCCCTCTTAATTTTTTTTATTTTGCGTATGTATTGACTTTCTTATTTATCTAGAAATGTTGGCTAATGTCATCCTACGGTGACTCTTTTGTAAACAACGTTCTCAACCCCAACTCTGATGGTGTCAACTTTTTTATCTTCATTAAAAAATGATATGCTAATTCCTAATGTTCCTGTCTTGATGCCACTAAACGCTAATTAGCTCTAATTGTGAGGACGACATATATGTAAGATCAAGCATTAAAGATATGGGAACACATTACAGGCAATAAGTTACCCAGGTTACCAAAAGAATTTGTTTGATATATGTTCATTTTCGGGATCCAAATTCCGGTTGGAATGCATTTTTGTATATTGTATATGAGCAATCCCATGCTTCAAGCGCTTGTATTTTTTTCGTAGAGACGTAAATAAAGAAGCTTGATAGATGGTTGATATTGTTGAATTAGCTGTAATTCATGTGTCCTTTTGGAGTTTTAACTCCCTGAGACATAAGTTTTGGCTGTTTTCATTTGAGTGTGTCTTGGAACGGGATTATCATAGTAGTATTCAAAAGTTGTGAAAATGTGAAACCGACGTTGATGAATATTTAATCAATTAGAATGTGTAAGTGTGCCTTTTGATGTATTCATCTTCTTAAAAATTTATTTTGGCGCTTTCTTAAATATTTTATTTACTATGGAATGGTTCTATATGTCATCATTTCTTAGACCTTACTTTGATGGTGTTGGATTGATCAATGATATGTTACTTTATGATATTTTATTACATTTGTCATTTCATCATAGGTGAGATTAAACCAAGAACATTTCTTGTAACAAAAGATTTATGTTTAAATAGCCATTTATTTGTCAGTGAAAACATTCATATTGACTCCTAATGTTTCCTTCCTGCAGCTTGTGAAGCCAATGGAGACTGTGGAACAGGAGGGACGTGTAAAACAGGCGACACCCCAAAAACATGCACGTGTGCAGCAGCTGGATACGGAGGAGCCGGATGTGCAGTTGGTGAGAAAGCTGTTGAATTTACAATCGATTTCTCTCGAAAATTTGAAACCGCGTTAAAATAATCTTAGTTAAACTGATTCTCAAATGTAATCAATTGTCTCATGTTTCAGCCCCCAAATGTACTGATGATGCAACTTGTGAAAATGGCGGAAGCTGCAATAAGGCGTCGACGCCTTTCACCTGTTCTTGTGCTACTGGGTACAGCGGTGATACCTGTGCAGACGGTAAACTTTCCTTTGTTATCCTGTCCGTATGAAATACTGTGGGATGTAGTCATCGCAATATATGTTTGTCCATCCGTCTTTAATCATTCCATTTCCGGACCAACACTCTACTCAAATAAACTCAGTAGATTTGAAAATGTTTTTGAGATTCTTTGAACGTTTTGGTCCGTTTCAGTCTAGAAGTACAAATGAAACTTAGGATTTCGTTCGCTGAGCGGAACTCAAATTAATTACCTACTTTTATGGTATACTTTGGTTTTCATCCCTATCGAATATTTATTTTATTTTCATTGAAATACGTCTTAAATTTATGTTCCGGAGTGTTACTCCAAAACTGGGATAGCTAACTAAACAAAATGTTATATTTTAATTTACTTAAATGTGTAGGTGTGCCCTCTTAATTTTTTTGGTTTGCGTATGTATTGACTTTCTTATTTATCTAGAAATGTTGGCTAATGTCATTCTACGGTGACTCTTTTGTAAACAACGTTCTAAACCCCAACTCTGATGGTGTCAACTTTTTTATCTTCATTAAAAAATAATATGCTAATTCCTAATGTTCCTGTCTTGATGCCACTAAACGCTAATTAGCTCTAATTGTGAGGACGACATATATGTAAGATCAAGCATTAAAGATATGGGAACACATTACAGGCAATAAGTTACCCAGGTTACCAAAAGAATTTGTTTGATATATGTTCATTTTCGGGATCCAAATTCCGGTTGGAATGCATTTTTGTATATTGTATATGAACAATCCCATGCTTCAAGCGCTTGTATTTTTTTCATAGAGACGTAAATGAAGAAGCTTGATAGATGGTTGATATTGTTGAATTAGCTGTAATTCATGTGTCCTTTTGGAATTTTAACTCCCTGAGACATAAGTTTTGGCTGTTTTCATTTGAGTGTGTCTTTGAATGGGATTATCATAGTAGTATTCAAAAGCTGTGAAACTGTGAAACCGACGTTGATGAATATTTAATCAATTAGAATGTGTAAGTGTGCCTTTTGATGTATTCATCTTCTTGAACATTTATTTTCGGCGCTTTCTTAAATATTTTATTTACTATGGAATGGTTCTTAATGTCATCTCCTCTTAGACCTTACTTTGATGGTGTTGGATTAATCAATGATACGTTACTTTATGATATTTTATTACATTTGTCATTTCATCATAGGTGAGATTAAACCAAGAACAAATTTATTACCTACGTTTATGGTATGCTCTGGTTTTCATCCCTTTCGAATATTTATTTTATTTTCATTGAAATATGTCTTAGATTAATGTTCCGGAGAGTTACTCCAAAACTGTGATAACGAAACAAAATGTAATATTTTAATTTATTTAAATCTGTAGGTGTGCCTTCTTGAATTATTAATTCGCGTATGTATTGACTTTCTTATATCTATAAATGTTGGCTAATGTCATCCTGCGGTTACTCTTTGTGTAAACAAGCTTCTTAACCCTAACTCTGATGGTGTCAACTTTTTTATCTTCATTAAAAATGTGCAGATGGAGAGGAAAACATATTTTTGGTCACATATTGAACAGCATTTCAATACTTTACTTTCGATAGATTAACTTCCAATTAATGTTTTAACCCCTTCTTGTTCCGAAGATACGATTTATATCAGAGGCATTGCAGCTCCGGTCAGCCTCGTACTTCCCGACCACATAGCGACCCTGGATATCATCCACTCCCAGCTCGTACTTCCCGACCACATAGCGACCCTGGATATCATCCACTCCCAGCTCGTACTTCCCGACCACATAGCGACCCTGGATATCATCCACTCCCAGCTCGTACTTCCCGACCACATAGCGACCCTGGATATCATCCACTCCCAGCTCGTACTTCCCGACCACATAGCGACCCTGGATATCATCCACTCCCAGCTCGTACTTCCCGACCACATAGCGACCCTGGATATCATCCACTCCCAGCTCGTACTTCCCGACCACATAGCGACCCTGGATATCATCCACTCCCAGCTCGTACTTCCCGACCACATAGCGACCCTGGATATCATCCACTCCCAGCTCGTACTTCCCGACCACATAGCGACCCTGGATATCATCCACTCCCAGCTCGTACTTCCCGACCACATAGCGACCCTGGATATCATCCACTCCCAGCTCGTACTTCCCGACCACATAGCGACCCTGGATATCATCCACTCCCAGCTCGGTCATGTTACTTTGATCTAGCCTCTGTTCTAATTAGCCAAATTCCAAGTAAAAGTTCCAACACAAGATATCTTCCTTATTTGCAGTCAAAGAAGACATGTCTTTGATACCTTTGTTTTGAGCATCCTTAACGGCTGTATGGTGAAAATGAAAACATCATGCCTTTATGCCTTTACGTTATCACGCATGCTTTTCCCGTGAAAGAAATCCAATTTCAATTGATCTAAATATCCCCATGTTTCAGCCCCAAAATGTGCTGAACATACCGACTGTCTTAATGGCGGAACCTGCGACAAGACTACATCCCCCCACTCATGTGATTGTGCTTCGGGGTACACTGGTGATACCTGCAATGGTAAATTATCAATACTTTCTAATGTTTGTTTCTTTTAAGAAGTATTTTTTCTTTTACAAATCATATCTTTAGTTAATCCTGAAACAACTTTCATATTTTTTCGATGCGTTCAATTTATCGTGTAAGAGCAATACCCTTTTAGTATATTTATAATTGTGAAAGAAAAAATGAAAAATGAAAGCCGTTCAAAGCCCTATATAAGACAGAGGCAATAGTCCTTTAAGCCATTAGTTGTTGAGGATTAAATTCTCCTCACACATCCAATTATGTTTTACGTTGAAAAACAACAAAAATATTTTCACAATCTTTTAAGTAACCATTGGATGCCATAGATTCGAATTTACCATAGAATATCGTGAATGTGTCTTTCTTCCATTCCGATAATGCGCAATTAAGGTCGCTAAATGTCAAGATAATCCGACGCCGTCAAGTTGTTTTTTTGTAATTGATTCCAAGCACTAAACGTTAACTCTGTATTGACACTTTATTGCTCAAATCTGTTCACCATCCCACGACTAGCTTTCTGACCAGAGTCAAAGGACACCAGATAAACCTGGAGTGCTGGAGTTAGTTGAACTATTTTTAAAAGGGCAGTAGCACGTTTTTTTGATAATTTTATAGTTTCAACCTTCACTGATAATTGTACGGTAATGCTAAATGTATAATTTTGATACTTTATAAAATCTCATTGCAAAAAACAATCATCCTTAGAGAACAAATTATAAGGATTCACAAAGAGTCCTCTGGAGGCCATCTTTGTGTGAACACCGTTAATTCATTTCATGTAAGAGAAAGACATCGCATAGTTTATGTTTACATTATATATTTTTATATAACTGCTTCATTTCGGTTTAATACATTGTCTTTCAATTGGAACCATTCAGTTTCATTTTACTAACATCCCCTTAAATTCACCCTAAAAACTTGCTACTGCCACATTAAATACAACTGTATATTCTTAAAGCTTTAGATTATTACCAGTAATTTTGGTCAATGTAACAAGTCATGTAGCATAAAAATATATCATATAATCATGATTAGATGTTGGTTTACATTTTGACATGCTTTTAAAAAAATAGATTGCTCAACTTACCACAGGACAGTGGACAGGAAGTCACATAACAAAACCGTCACGATAAGGTTCTTTTGGTGACATTATCGCCTTTACGATTAATAGAAAGCATGATTACTTATCTTACTCTGATCTCTCCTTCAGATGTATTGAAATGTTGTTCAGTATTATCTTCTCTCTCGTCTCAGTGAAGAGTGGTGCAGCCCTGGTTCAAGTCTCTCTGATGTCCCTCATGATGTCTCTCAGTGTCTCTGCGCTGTAACCATGACAACTCCAAACCTGAACTTTGACCTTTCCCTCCTACGAGTGTTTGTCCTTATAAAATCAAGATTTATTAATGTCATTTTTTAGCGTCCCATTGGTATAAAACTGATTTTCTTAACTTATCTTTCTGCATATTTCTGATTTGTGTGTCTTTGGTATGTTTGAGACTGGACCGTCCAAATAGGTATTTTTTTAGATACTTTTTAGCTGATATAATCCAATCTTTGATTTTGGTTTAACGAAGGCCAATTTGAAACTAAGTATGTAAAATATCTTAAACAAAAATATTCCGTGAGTAAAATATAATATAGATGAAAAGCGTTCTTCAACTAGTTCCTTTGGAAGCATACGATGATGCAAGATCTCTGGTCTTCTGATAAGCAAATGTTTCCATACTAAATCATTCGGTCCTTTGGTATGACTGAATGTTGGGCATTTTAACATTTTTATCAGACCATGTTTGTTATAACTTCTGACTTTATAAGCGATCAAAATCAATTATTTGCATGCTCCAGTCTCTGTGTACTTAAACTGGATGATGTGTTGAGCTCCTGGATCTAATCAGTTGTTCCGCTGAATAAACGGTTTAATACACGAATGATGTTTCTGTTATTATTCGAAAGGTTGCAGTTGAAACCATTCAGCACTTTATGTGTTAAAGATATGTCAGGGATTTAATAATGGGATCTGCTCTATATTATTTGCGTCATTTCATAGATTAATATTCTTTTCTTTTCGTTGCAAGTGTTTCATAAAATTACTATAAAGTATACTTTTAAGAACGTTGTTGTAGAAAGTATTAGCCGTTTGATCTCTTCGTTCATTCTATCTGTCTGTCAGTCCGTCTGTCCGTAACTATTTCAATCGTTTCCATAGTTGAAGTGAAAAATTGAAAGACCATGCTTGAGAATTCGTATCTGGATTAATCAACATTTTAAAATGAATTATGCAATCAATTACTGAAAATTAATAGTATCTCATAGACCTCAGTGACATACTTGAATTGGGAGACATTTATTCGCACAACAGAAAATATTCTGTGTATCTGCAACCGAACCGTTGCACAAATGTTGAAGAATGTTAATTGCTCGTCACACTATATAAACATTCTTGTTGGTTATGAGTGGTATACACAACTTTTGTTATGAAAGATAATTCTAAACATGACATAAAAGAAAGCGATCTCCTTATACTTCTATCGTGTTCACATTATATCAAACAATAACAATAATGCAATTTCTAAAATAAAAGTTTTTAAAAGCCCTTAGATTACGAATTTGTATTGCGATTCCCTTATATTTTTTGTTCACATAAAAACTTTAACCCAATTTCTAAAAGACGTTTAGAAAGCCTTTAGGCTTGGTTGAATGTAGGTCTACTCCTGCACACCGATTGTGTCTTAGTGTGCTACTAATAGCGTGTACTAGCCTTGTTATCAGCTCAGGTATGATAACTGATACCCAGGTCAACCGGATACTGATACACAAGGTAGACTTTACGAGCTTCGTCCACACTCCTTGTAATATAAACACACCATCAATTTCATAGCACTTTGGACTTGCGCATAATATTACCATAAATACGAAAGCAAACATTTTACATATTAACAGAGAGGGTATTAATAAGATATAAATATTAACAGGATTTAAATAATAGCGAACAGAGCAAGTCACGTTTACGATATGATAACTGCATAATTAATACTATCTGCATTGTATACCTATTTCCATGAAACGATTACGTCCTTCTGACAATAAGCTTACGATAGTGATGGATTGAAGGTAGGGTGAACGGGTAGGTGTTAACTTTACTTATTTGAATTATCATAAAATATAATTTATATCATAAAGACCTATTTCTGTAATGATAACAAGGCCTTTTCCCAGCGTTCCTTAAAGGGATTCCTTAACGTGACAATGTGCAATCCAGAATCACATTAAAGTAACTGGGGATGTGGTTCAAAATTCTTTATGTGGCTGACATTATAGTCAAATGCCAAACGTCCTTGGGGAAAGAGCCCCTCAGTGAGGTGGCAGAGGTCAAATGCCAACTTTACCAATAGATTCATCTGATCGAGAAGTATCGTCTGTTGCAGGAAATTATCCATTTAAACCTTTTGGTAAACCCTAGTGACAACAGGAAGGTTTGAGGTCGCGATTATGATGGAAGACCGGTCATAGATACGAATCAATCACTAAAACGTAATAATGGAAACATATCTGAAGAAGTCAGAATGACGGTCATGAATTGATGATGTTTGATGTTATGTAACTAGCATTCATGTGAACTGGACGTGTGAATTTGGCTGCCGCGATATATATTGTTTTATCATTTTAATTTAAAACACGTATTCATCATCTATCTTCCTTTCTGGGAACGATTGTGTCAACAAATTTGAATTTATATAATAAATTATGTCATTTACGATCGCGTCAAAGCAAAAGAATATGTGGAGAAAATTGCAGCGTCTCTCTCGGTTCAAAACAACTCTAAACTTGAAATAAAATGCTTTAATCATGATAGTTACTTTTAATTGGTAAATGGACTTATAAATGCGGCGACATTTTACGTCCCATTTACTTTGTCCTGTTTTCGATCACCAATCACGAGTTAATCCTGTAATTATACTGAATTATTTAGCACTGAACTATTATTTCTTCGGAAACAGTCAATATTTTGACTCTTTTGGTTTGAAATTTCCAAGGCATATAACATGAATTTTCTCAAATACACACAATATATGCATCTATGGCCAGCTTTCAGTTTCCTGTTTCCCTCTTGTAATGTTAAACTCATCATCGGAGTCGGAGGCTGCCAACTGCAGAGAACACGCTGAACGGTAAACTGGCTGGCCCCTCACACTAGCAGGTTGTTACTTCCGTCACCTTGGAGTTATTTCCCTTTAATCATATTAGAACATTATTCGGTCATACATGTTCACATACAGAGGGAATAATTTGGCAATACGTCTAGTTCTACTTCTTTCTTTCTTTTACTTTCGGGGGATTGTTTTGAAAATACTGTTAGTAACAGTAACAGTATCATTTATTGCGGGTAGGTTTTTGTGTAGAAGAAATCACCCTCATTATTTTATAAAAACCTAATCCCTGTTTTCAGTAGCCCCCCTCTCCCCTTTCAAACTACTTTTTATAATAATTATTGATATTTCATTTATCTTTTCAGAACAGAAAATAGGGATGTTGATATTATTCCTGGTTATGATTACCGCAGCAGTCAATATTGGCCAAGGTATGCTACTATTTTATCTTAACGTGATATCGTATTCGTAGTCTTTTCGCAGCTTATGGTTAATGTATATAGCGGTACATGTATTGTCCAGATGCTGGGCTTGGGTTACTCTTATTAATCGAATCAGTCATATGCATCATATAAAATGACAATTTTTCATAGACAGTGTCTTGCCACTGAAATCTATATGACCAAAGTTGTAATTATTCCAAACTCGTTTTCTTAATTAAGACTTTTTTAATTCATTGGCAGTCTTTAAGGACATCAGTAATTAACAATGGCAACTTGGAAAAATGCTGTTTATAATAAACTAATGTCCAAAAGAAAGTACCCAGTGTATTTTTTTAACATAAGATAACAACCAATGCAGATATATGTGATTTTTTTTGTTCTGAATAGAATATTCAGTTCCTCAGCATATGCAGACAATTTCATTTGATACAAAGTAAGAATTACCGTATGACTGTCAAAAAAAGACAGGTGGTATCAAAAACTGAATTTCAGAAGAAGTCAACAAGGCAATTCAATTGCAAAATGACAAGAAATCTTTATTTAATAACGGGTATGACGACCATGGGCGTTAATACAGGCAAACAAGTCGACGCATTGAAGAAGTAAGGCGGCGTATGCCCTCTGTTGGGATTTGCTGCCATTCTTGAATCAGAGCTTGTTCCAGTTGCTGGATTGTGATAGTGGGTGCGTCTGGGTGAAGTCGTCTCCTGATTTGTCGAACCAGGTGGTCCCATAGGTGCTTGATGGGATTCATGTCGGGAGAATATGCTGGCCATGGCAAAACATCGATATTGGCGTTGGCTAGGAAGGCATTTGTCAGTCTTGCCGTGTGCGGGCTTGCGTTGTCATGATGAAAAACAATTCCCTGCGGCTGTTGCTGAAGGAAGCACAACTGGTCTTAATACCTCGTCTCTGTACCTTTGAGTATCTGAATTGCTATGCCTCGTTGTCAAATTGCTGTAGATCCCTCCCCATATCATAACGGACCCGCCTCCAAACTCAATTCTGGGCCGTGCTTTCACCAACGCATCGATACACACTCGCTCTGCCGTCTTTTCTGAAGAGACAAAACCTGCGTTCACGTAAAACAGCCCACGTCGCCAATTACGGAGCTGCCAACGTCGGACTTGCCTTGCCCATGCCAGTCTACGATGCTGTTTTTGAAGAGTCAGATGGACCCCGCGGTCAGGACGACGTGCTCGGATACCATTGCTTCATAGTCGTTGGTACACCGTCTGTCGACTGATGACGCGTCTGAGTGCTGTCGACACCGTTGACGTCGCCGGGACAAACCGATTGCACTGATGTATCGTGTGGATGTGACGGTCTTCAACGGGTGTTGTTATGGGTGGACTACCACTTTTTGGCCTGTCTGACGTATTGTCTGTTTGCCTGAGTCGTTTCATCAGTCTGGTGATAGTTTTTCTGGTGCAGCCGAAGGTTCTTGCAGTGATGGTGTTGTTGGGACCTAGTTGCGCCATACTGACAGCTCTCTCTCTTTCCACCTGAGTTAAATGCAGCATATTTTTTGTGGTTTTCTTTCTGCTATGGTCATACTGTTTAGTTTGAGCTGATTTATGCCGTCGATATGCACATTCATTTTGTCATCATTTTAGGTGTTTTGCAGCAATTGGGCCATTTTTTTCACTTGTTTCGTAATGCGTGTCCGAAAAAAGATGGGTTTGCACGTATTGAATATGATCCAATAAGTTTTTGGACAACATTTACATCCACACAAAAATTAGTATAAAATTCATGGGTGGGTACTTTCTTTTGGACACTAGTTTATTTTCAATATAATCAGAAATTGAGTTTAACCATGACTTCATGTTTAACTATGCCTTTCTTTCCATCTTTCTCTCATCCTTTCGATCCCTTTCTCCCTGTCTACTGTTTTGGAAGGCACCATCAACGTGTTAAATAGCTGAATAATTGCAGACAACACGTTAAACTTCAATTCACTCACTCACTCACTCATGTTTAAAAGGACTAATTGAGAATTGAAATTATGACGTCTTAGGTTCAGCCACAAAACGACCAGTCATGGTAGTAGAGGGCGCTCAGCGAGATCCAGTACTGGGACTGTACCCAGTCTTCATATTATCAGTCAATATTACCTGTTCCTTACACCAGTCAGCTACACGACTGAGAATGATGTTGTGGGGTGACGTGTTGAACGTCTCCATCGTTGATAAAGACAATGTGATGATCAGATCGAGTCACCAGACTGTCGAGAAATATTTCTACAGGTGTTGTGTTGACCAGTGTCCACCGGTCTGGATGGACGATCAGCAAGTTGCTGGGGTTACCTTGCAGTATGTGTGTGAGTCCATACTGTCAGTCTTCATCTTATAAGTCACACTTTCTTCAGTTGACGTACGCTTGGAAATGTTAATGCGTGCCCAAGCACCCGATAGTCACAGTGCACTAAATAATAACATTTTTAATTCATATAGACAACACATTTACTATATACATTGTATATATAAACAAAATGGGTCCGCTAATTAAAAAAGAGAATTGTTCAAAGTTCTACAAAAGTGCACAGATTTTGTAGAGCTCAATGCAACAGCCATTATAAGGTTCAATGTCAGTGGTTTAAGTAGCTCAACTGCGCATGCCCAAAGTTGGTTGTGACAATTGAAGATTGCTGCCGACCTGCATTTAACCAATGCAAATATCTTTTCATTTCATTGAAAGAGAGTCATATCCTCTGTCTGATTTGCTGCTAAGATATAGAGACTATTTCATTATTTTTTCCATTTATAATTTCTCGGTAAAAAGAAGTTCGATAGAAATAATGCGATATTTAACCGGAAATAGTTTTTCGAAAAATTTATAATTGTGTGATTGTTAAATGATATAAGATCTATAATATGTTTTTGGTTATAATTAGGTGAAACAAAGGCTCCTTATCTATTTTGGAAAGTCAGTTTTGACGCGAACGGATACAGTGAGGGAAGCGCTATGTCGGTGTGTCAGATCTCTCGCTTCGTAAATTTATTTGGCGATAAAATGAACAACAACAAGATATGAACTTCTGGTTGTTTTTCGATATCTAAGGATACATTGTCACTGCAAAATGGTAACAATAACATACCGAAAACATCGTAAAGAGTCGTTTTTCTTCAATCCTAAACAACGCTGTGACGCGAGGGGTGCGTTCAATTTCCTCAAAGGGAGATAATCGTGTTCCAAGGGGAGGTAATAGGTTCTGTCCTACTTTTCTCACCGCAGTGAAAATATGGATTATATTTTCACTGTAGTTAAAATATGACTTTCTACTGGTTTTCTTAAAATAGGGATTATATTTTATACACATGTGGACACGTGTACAATCTTGTTGAAATGTCGAGTTAGCAGTAAAAGATTTATATGGTATCGTTTCTTTTGCCTCTGATATAATCACCGGCATTGAAAAGTCATAAGATTTAAGCCGCCTGCATGCTGTGATTCGGGGCAAAAATGTTTACAATATTTATCGATATGCAATAACTGATGTAACAATATCTTCAAAGCAATCCTAAATGAATTTATTTGCATAGAGTTATCAAAATTGAACATATACTCGTATGTCATGACTTAGAAAACAACCTTGAATATACTCCGGATCAAAATGGTTTCTAGCATTGATAATCGCGAATACTCAGGGATTCACTACGGTACATATCATTTGTGTTATTTAGTCAAGAGCTACCGATTGTTGCTGCATGAAACTACAAATTATGGGCTAAAGGTTCAGTTGAGCGACAAAATAACGGCATGGAATCTTGAATTTGATCGAATAAGATAAGATAAGATAAGATAAGATAATGTCTTTATTGTCCCAAGGAAATTTGTTTTACATCATATATACAGTTCTCCAGTTACAAACAAAGCAAACTAAATATACATGATAATATTATTATGCATAAGATTTGTCTAAATAAACATGAACACATCCGATTTAGTCACACTCACATTCACTTGACTAAAATAGAAATATGACATTAATCAATAAACTGCTCATTGTAGGAACGAACACTGTTTGGAATAAAAGAGTAGCGAAACCTGTTTGTTCTCCCAGTCGGCATGCGCAGTCTGCGTCCTGAAGGTAGCCAAGAATATTCCGAAAAAAGAATATGTGATTGGTCACTTAAAATTTTATTTGTTTTCTTGGAAACTTGCTGCTCATAAAAATCGCCGGTACTTTCAATTGGAAGTCCAATAATTTTTGAAGCTGTTTTAAAAAATTTTGAGAGTTTGTTTTTATTCTGAACAGACAGATTTCCGTACCAGCTCAAGAAATTAAAGGTCAAGATACTTTGAATAAATGTTCTGTAAAATAGCCTCAATATAGTTTGATCTATTTTAAAATGTCTCAATCTCCACAAAAAATGCAAGCGTTGCTGTCCTTTCTTATAAATTTTGTCAGTATTTTCGTTCCAAGAAAGTTTTGAATCCAAGACAGTACCCAAATATTTGTATTCTGTTACTCTTTCTATTTCACCATCATCACCGGACCATATACCACTGCAAATGTGAGTTTGGAAAATTATTAACCGACAGCGGGATTAATTGAAGATCATGTGTTAAAAGTGTTTCAAAGATTAATTTCTAGTAATATACAGCGGTGTGCCAAAAGGATGTCATATTATATTCCCATAGATTTTCATGAAAGAATTCTAGATTCCTTTTAACTAAGTAACTTTGTGAGGAATCACCATAGCTACGGTTACATTTTTTCCGTTAATTTATACCATGTTTATTTTTCTTTTCGAAAAGCATAAATTTCATCATCATGGTATGTTAATTGATGCATACAGTTTTAAATGGTGGCTAATGGGAGACCGGTTTCAGAACGGATAGTCATCCAATTATTTATTTTTAATACAGTCAGGCCTCGATAATCCGAACGATTCTGTTTTTCAGCGTTCGGACTACTGAGACGAACCTAATAAGTTGGAGTTATTCGACTTTGATTCTACAGACAGACGAGATCGTATTTAGTATATCAAACGAGTTTATTTCATATCCATATATATATTTATAACTATTACACAATTTATTAAAATCATAAACTCCAGAAACACAAAGTGAGACATTTCAATTTATTACAATCACAAACTACCGTCACGCTCAACTAACATGTCAATCCACTGTCATTGAAGTTTACTACAATCAGTGTGGTGATCATTTACCCGAACGGATTTGATGAACGGCCGGATTAATGAAGCAGAAATAGTGATAATTAACTAATCCGTTACAGCTAATTGGCGTTCGGATTCAGAGACTGAAGCAACTGATTAATGAATCAACATTTAATGAGTTTATATAGAGATTAGTTTGGTTACAGCTGGCTACCGTTCGGACACCGCGGGATTCGGATTATCGGTGGACGGATTATCGGGGTCTGACTGTACTTATGTACTTCAAACTGAGATGATTTCAAATAAACTTTCAAAGTTTAACAAAGATATATACATAATTCATCGAATAAGAAATTATTTATGTAAAACCGGAATAACATTCTATTGAATTTACGCAAAATGCGACAAAATATGACACCTCTGTATATTTTTAACGACAAAAGTAACGCATAGATGAAGAGATACTCGCGAAGCTATTTAATTTAATCATCGTCTACAATTTATTTCATACGCCTAAGTATGACATGTTTATTTTGAATACCAAAAAGACGTTTATTTAAAGTTTAAGATATAAAATATGATATATGTTCTCCGATCACATCAGATTTTACTAAATAACACAGTTTACACATTATTGATACAGTATTCTCCGATGGTACGTCAATTTGAATATATCTTTTACATAAATTTATTAGGAAACTAATTTCATGACTAGCCAAAAGGCAACAATCACTATATTTTGCGGGTACATTTAATAAATCTGGAAGGGTTCATATAAACTTTCAAACCTTCTTTTCAAAGAATTATTTACAGACGAATTATTTAATCTGCTAAAACAGTTTTTAAATCAATTTGATTGACAAATTTTAACAGTTATATAATGAAAATTATTCATGCGACGAAAATCAAACATAAATTGAGTTTCATAGCCTATTTATCTATACACTAATACAGACAGCCGAACGATGGCCTATGACATAACAAGACAGAAATTAAGAATTTCACCCCATTAACAATCATCATTTATTATTGTCTAATTTCTTTCAATCAAACGCTTTCCCGTACAATTTTACAACAACAAAAAAGTTAGCTACTGCACTAGATCCCATAGACGCCAAGCGTGACGTTGCCCGCGGTCAAGGGCAGATAACTCTAAACGTCAAAATTGGAAAATGGTCAATTTCACAAAATGTTTCAGATTGAAGCTTACTGAATGTGTTGTACAATCCGTTGCCATATTAGGACGTATGTATGGTCCTTTATACCAGATACTATAGTTTACGGAAAACTCCTTTAATAACCCTATACTGCTTATATACGCGATTCTACGCTTCTGCCCTTTACCGCTTTTCTATGCGATTCTACGCTTCTGCCCTTTATGCTTTTCTACGCGATTCTACGCCTTTTCTAACCATCGGAAAAGATGCAATATTTCAACCAACTTCTGATTGAACTTGTTGATTTGAGTTGAACCGAATTATCTCCCCTCAATTATTGGTTAAACATCATATTCACCCTAATACATGTGTAAGTGTAATTTTCTTCAGTAATATATGTGGAATTTTGGTGACAGTATTGATAAAGTTCATAAAAGAGATTAAATAAAATCATTATCAATATATTACATATGGTATATTCTTTTTGTTATGGCTGATGTATGTTTTTCCGCTTTGCGGTATTGTACCTTTTAATTAATGGATAATAATGAGCAATTTGAATATCAAAAATGAAAATAATTACCTCTGAATTGACAAAAGGGTCATCCAAGGGCATGAAAATTTCTTAAACAGTTGAATTAATTGAATTTCAATTTTTTTATTTTTTGAAATTTTTGCGAGCAGTAAGGGGCAGTGCAGATGCTTGTCAGGCAAGCAGGAAAGGGGTTGAGGCATGGCAATATTGCAAGCAGTAAAGAGTTAAAAAACTAATTAGACCTAAACATGATGATTACTTTGAAAACATATTTTATCAAGTTATCCATGCTCGGCTGAGATCGGATTGTAGTGACTTAAACAGTGATAAATTGGAATATTGACATGATTTTGACACATCGGCTAAAAAGAACGTACATTGTATGAACGTCTTTAACTGTCATCATGCAACTTATTTCATATTGATATTGACAGTAAACATCGCATTCAAACCGTGATTTTGTCAATTGTGCCTTTTTTAACATATTATTTACAATTCCAAAGCATTCCAAAGGTGAAAATTTCGCGACTTTAATTTGATGTTGGTTCAAACTAATGTGACGCAAAAGTAAAAAAAAAACTATTCAAAATCTCGATCATCACATCTGTGAAAAAACACCAACAAACCATCAAGATTAGGACGACAAAACCGTGATTAACCGGTGAATAGCCTTAACTTCTGACAAAAACTGTCCACGGATACCAACTTCATAAGACTCGCTACTGTTCCTTATTGCTTTATGTAACATTTGATATTGAAAACTAATGGCAGAAGTTTCTCTCTATATTACTCTTGGAAGAGAAGTTTCAGCCAAGGATATTTGTTTTAAGCATATCCTGGTATCTCCAACGACCAATGGACAGATCTGTAGCAAATTTATACCCACGTGACCATGCGGGTGGTACAAAATAATTGGCAAGCTTTAATTTGGAAACTGATTATTATAATAATGTTATGATGTAACATATATCGTATATTTTCAACAATATATGGATGAGCATTTACACCCTTAATAAATATCAATTTTGCACATGCATGTGAGCTGTTTTGTAGTTATTCGGTGTATTTTTTTGCATTCCATATTCGGAAACGACACTCCATCTTTGTATCAACTAGGAATTCGGCATCAATTTTTTTACTATAACACGAGTGCTGAATGTCCCGCCTTGTCAATGACTGATCGTTCACTCAATGCATCTCACGGAATAAATTGTACTGAACAGGCCATTTTCAAATTTCATGTTTCAAAACATAAAGTTATGGATGATTTATTTACAGTTAAAGGCGACTTTCGAAGAAAGCATCGACATAGGGCCTAAAGTATGATAAAATATTCTTAAATTTCATCCTGTAACACAATGAAAATTATGAACTTGTAGCTGAAATCATTTCTGAATCTATCAGCAACTTTCGGCTTTAAATCGATCAACACTCAATTAAGGAAAATTATTCGTGCATTCTTGTTAATGTAATTAACCTGAAAGTCAATTGGAAATTCGTCGGGTTTAAACTTAATTTGCGGGTATTGGAAAACAATGGATCCCGGAAAGTTTACTAGCGCAACTATGTATCTTCTAATTAATCACTGGCTCTTGTATTAAACTCACCGTCAGCTATCTTTTAAAGCAACATAAATTTGAAATACCGCATTAAGGTTTTAAAAATTTATATCATAATTGAGATAGGAGACGTATCTATCATTGTTGGAATTTAAGCGGAACGAACGAGATGTGTTACTATGTACATATATGTACTTAAAACTATCAAAACAAAGAGCAACTTTAGAACATGCGTCTCCGATTGGAACAATTTATTCAAGTAAAAGTCCCCGTCCCCGTCCTCCCTAACCTTAATCTCCTGGTTCTATATAGTGATACGTAACCGGGTGCCCCAAAGCTTGCCTTTTTAAAGGCTTTTCTTGTTTTTTAACATAGCATTCACACAATACACAGATGATCTGGAGATAGTGGGGTAAGCTCAAAACAGCAAAAACCATATTACTTTTGCGGTATGAAGATTGATAACCGCGTGCATTAGATCATCGTCAAAACTATCTTAAAGCTACGTCATGGACGTGAAATGTTGTAGGTCTGTATTGTATTATATACATGTATGTAATTACAGGGTGACCACAGACGAGTGAAATCTAATGTATAACATTCTTCAAAGGTCGTACATCAACAGTCTAAGTAAACCTAGCCTCACTATTATCCGTTACACTGCTATACTGAGTATAGCAGTGTAACGGATAATAGTGAGGCTAGGTTTACTTAGACTGGTACATCAAACACTACAGCTGCGTACCTTAAGTTTGTTCACATATCATGTAATTGAGGGTTCGTTTGGACGTCAATAACATAACCTCAGGAGCACTGACAATGGATTACCAATTGTCCTAGTGTACAATAAACATTGTAAAACAGTATTTTGGGATCGACTCGTCACTGGTGCTGAATTTCGATATTCGGCATGGTTTAATAGACAGATGGGGTCATATTTGTGAAATTCAGATGTTCTTAAACTTCGATTAAAATAAGCTGTATAAACTTGATAAGAAAAAAATCAGCATATATTCCTTGCCTTAATGCAAAAAAAACAAATATGACTTAGATTTAAAGTTGTTGATCACTTATGAAGGATTTTGTAGAGAAAAATAAAGAGTAGTGTTTCCGAAAATTTGACCCCTGGTCAGTTCAATGCCCTGCCAATTGTGTTATGGTTATCTGTTAGATATGACATACAAACATGTTAACGCATACTGAATCTTAACTTTTGTTGTAAAATTTGAAAGATATCCGTTTCAATTTCGCAATGCTAGGATGCCTCAAAGACATTCCAAATTACATGATTTTTGCACTAGTGTACGCTGGTAAGTGAACAAACTTAAGACACACAGCTGTAAAACTTTGATACACTTCAAATGCTAAATGAAATGAATAACTAAACACACTTGCTTGAGTTGATTAACTCCTCTCATCCAAAAAACAATCATAATGAGAGTATGTTATTAATTCACTTTGAAGTTCTGAAGCACAAAACTGCTTATGCCAAATATATTTGTTCAGGTTTTCTGATTTTAGAGAACTGGTTGAAATACAAGACCTAGTCTATTTCACACTTCTAGTGCTTGTCGTTATCTATTGATAGCAATTTCAAGTTATGATAACTTTATTTTGCAGATGAGTTTACCTGCAAATACCATTCTGTATGGTGATCAGTAATCAAGGAATTTTTGAACTCAGAATATGTTTGAATCTGTACATAGGTTTATACAAGATTCACGACGTTTACATCTTTCTGTCTACTTTTTGGCTTTTGTGGAAATGCTAATCTTTTTATTCTTTAAAATATTATTTTGAATATTTATTGCATTTCGTCATATCAAATGGAGTGGCATTTGAATAAGCTTGTTGTGCAATTCCATTTTCATGTTATTGGATTTTTATGATCAAAATAATGTATAATTCACAAAAGAAATTGGTGCTCTGCAAACTAACAAATGATTTCAAATTATCTTGACAATTTAAAATGCAAATTGGAAATCCCAGATAAAGTAAAAATATTGAGACTTCGAGGAAGAGTTGATACTCACCTAACTTGCTGCAGGAGTCTTAGAAACCAAAGAATAAAAAGCTGTGTATATATACATGTGGACACGTGTACAATCTTGTTGAAATGTCGAGTTAGCAGTAAAAGATTTATATGGTATCGTTTCTTTTGCCTCTGATATAATCACCGGCATTGAAAAGTCATAAGATTTAAGCCGCCTGCATGCTGTGATTCGGGGCAAAAATGTTTACAATATTTATCGATATGCAATAACTGATGTAACAATATCTTCAAAGCAATCCTAAATGAATTTATTTGCATAGAGTTATCAAAATTGAACATATACTCGTATGTCATGACTTAGAAAACAACCTTGAATATACTCCGGATCAAAATGGTTTCTAACATTGATAATCGCGAATACTCAGGGATTCACTACGGTACATATCATTTGTGTTATTTAGTCAAGAGCTACCGATTGTTGCTGCATGAAACTACAAATTATGGGCTAAAGGTTCAGTTGAGCGACAAAATAACGGCATGGAATCTTGAATTTGATCGAATAAGATAAGATAAGATCAGATAAGATAATGTCTTTATTGTCCCAAGGAAATTTGTTTTACATCATATATACAGTTCTCCAGTTACAAACAAAGCAAACTAAATATACATGATAATATTATTATGCATAAGATTTGTCTAAATAAACATGAACACATCCGATTTAGTCACACTCACATTCACTTGACTAAAATAGAAATATGACATTAATCAATAAACTGCTCATTGTAGGAACGAACACTGTTTGGAATAAAAGAGTAGCGAAACCTGTTTGTTCTCCCAGTCGGCATGCGCAGTCTGCGTCCTGAAAGTAGCCAAGAATATTCCGAAAAAAGAATATGTGATTGGTCACTTAAAATTTTATTTGTTTTCTTGGAAATTTGCTGCTCATAAAAATCGCCGGTACTTTCAATTGGAAGTCCAATAATTTTTGAAGCTGTTTTAACAATTTTTGAGAGTTTGTTTTTATTCTGAACAGACAGATTTCCGTACCAGCTCAAGAAATTAAAGGTCAAGATACTTTGAATAAATGTTCTGTAAAATAGCCTCAATATAGTTTGATCTATTTTAAAATGTCTCAATCTCCACAAAAAATGCAAGCGTTGCTGTCCTTTCTTATAAATTTTGTCAGTATTTTCGTTCCAAGAAAGTTTTGAATCCAAGACAGTACCCAAATATTTGTATTCTGTTACTCTTTCTATTTCACCATCATCACCGGACCATATACCACTGCAAATGTGAGTTTGGAAAATTATTAACCGACAGCGGGATTAATTGAAGATCATGTGTTAAAAGTGTTTCAAAGATTAATTTCTAGTAATATACAGCGGTGTGCCAAAAGGATTTCATATTATATTCCCATAGATTTTCATGAAAGAATTCTAGATTCCTTTTAACTAAGTAACTTTGTGAGGAATCACCATAGCTACGGTTACATTTTTTCCGTTAATTTATACCATGTTTATTTTTCTTTTCGAAAAGCATAAATTTCATCATCATGGTATGTTAATTGATGCATACAGTTTTAAATGGTGGCTAATGGGAGACCGGTTTCACAACGGATAGTCATCCAATTATTTATTTTTAATACAGTCAGGCCTCGATAATCCGAACGATTCCGTTTTTCAGCGTTCGGACTACTGAGACGAACCTAATAAGTTGGAGTTATTCGACTTTGAATCTACAGACAGACGAGATCGTATTTAGTATATCAAACGAGTTTATTTCATATCCATATATATATTTATAACTATTACACAATTTATTAAAATCATAAACTCCAGAAACACAAAGTGAGAAATTTCAATTTATTACAATCACAAACTACCGTCACGCTCAACTAACATGTCAATCCACTGTCATTGAAGTTTACTACAATCAGTGTGTTGATCATTTACCCGAACGGATTTGATGAACGGCCGGATTTATGAAGCAGAAATAGTGATAATTAACTAATCCGTTACAGCTAATTGGCGTTCGGATTCAGAGACTGAAGCAACTGATTAATGAATCAACATTTAATGAGTTTATATAGAGATTAGTTTGGTTACAGCTGGCTACCGTTCGGATACCGCGGGATTCGGATTATCGGTGGACGGATTATCGAGGTCTGACTGTACTTATGTACTTCAAACTGAGATGATTTCAAATAAACTTTCAAAGTTTGACAAAGATATATACATAATTCATCGAATAAGAAATTATTTATGTAAAACCGGAATAACATTCTATTGAATTTACGCAAAATGCGACAAAATATGACACCTCTGTATATTTTTAACGACAAAAGTAACGTGTAGATGAAGAGATACTCGCGAAGCTATTTAATTTAATCATCGTCTACAATTTATTTCATACGCCTAAGTATGACATGTTTATTTTGAATACCAAAAAGACGTTTATTTAAAGTTTAAGATATAAAATATGATATATGTTTACACATTATTGATACAGTATTCTCCGATGGTACGTCAATTTGAATATATCTTTTACATAAATTTATTAGGAAACTAATTTCATGACTAGCCAAAAGGCCACAATCACTATATTTTGTGGGTACAGTTAATAAATCTGGAAGGGTTCATATAAACTTTCAAACCTTCTTTTCAAAGAATTATTTACAGACGAATTATTTAATCTGCTAAAACAGTTTTTAAATCAATTTGATTGACAAATTTTAACAGTTATATAATGAAAATTATTCATGCGACGAAAATCAAACATAAATTGAGTTACATAGCCTATTTATCTATAGACTAATACAGACAGCCGAACGATGGCCTATGACATAGCAAGACAGAAATTAAGAATTTCACCCCATTAACAATCATCATTTATTATTGTCTAATTTCTTTCAAATCAAACGCTTTCCCGTACAATTTTACAACAAAAAAAGAGTTAGCAACTGCACTAGATCCCATAGACGCCAAGCGTGACGTTGCCCGCGGTCAAGGGCAGATAACTCTAAACGTCAAAACTGGAAAATGGTCAATTTCACAAAATGTTTCAGATTGAAGCTTACTGAATGTGTTGTACAATCCGTTGTCATATTAGGACGTATGTATGGTCCTTTATACCAGATACTATAGTTTACGGAAAACTCCTTTAATAACCCTATACTGCTTATATACGCGATTCTACGCTTCTGCCCTTTACTGCTTTTCTACGCGATTCTACGCTTCTGCCCTTTATGCTTTTCTACGCGATTCTACGCCTTTTCTAACCATCGGAAAAGATGCAATATTTCAAAGTTATCCTGCTGAAAAATTCTCAAATTGTGTTTGAAATGCATACTTCAGAGTGTGTTTTGTTATCCCTGACCATATTCAATATCAAACAACAATTATAAAATAATGAAAATCTTGAGATAAAAGTCTTGTCGGCAAAATAGGTGATCACCGGAAAACAAAGTTTTAGGTCATTCCAGCCAATCAGGGACGAGCGATCGCCAACTGACAAGTTGGTCACGTTGCCCCTGAAATTTTATATCGTCCAGGTTAAGAAATTTACATTTCCCGTAAAGGAATATTTTGATTAGGTAACACCTTTTCTAAATAAATTTGTATTTATTTTTTGCAAATTACATATACGTGACAGTAATATTATTGACGGTGTGAGCGACACGGAAGTTGACCCGGTTTGTTTGTAAACATCGAAAACCAGAATCATGTCGTCGCCGTCAACAGGACAATCAAATCGACACTAGACATCAGACATAACACTTCATTTGGTGACAGTGAGTATCAACCTTTCTGTAGAATATTTAATTGTCCCTGTTATACAGTCGAACGAAGGGAAGTTAATTTATCTCTGTAAAAATATCAACAAATTTTGAGTCATTCGCATGCATTTGAACTGTCTTCAATCAACCAAATGCATCAGTTTTAGTCAGTGATGCGTAATCACGTCATAAGTCGCATTTTCATTCACTGCCCAAACAGAATGAAATGTGAGTTGATAAAATAAAATGATTGTTATCAGACAAATGACTCAAGATTTTCTTCACCTGTCATTAATTTTTGCGAAAGACTTATAACTGATTCATTGCAACAAGTTATGTAATTATAACATGATTTTATTAATATATAAGGAGATCATTAAAAGGTGTAATTGCTAATCGCTGTGATATCATTGCCCTTATAATTGTTTGAGTTTTGAATGTTCAGAATATCAAAATCAAATTATTTTATTGAACATATTTATTGTAATATGTTGGAAAGTGAGACAAAACATGAGGATGCAAACTGATACTTACTCAAGAATCTACAAACTGATTATCAAAACAAAAACATTAATGAAAGAAAACTAAGAAGTTTTCTAAAAAAGAAAACGCAAAATCTTCATGTTATTAAAGTGAAAGATAGTTGTGATAAAATATTCCTTTCATGAAACTCCTTTTCAATTCTATCAAATTTGTGAATATATTGCAAGGAGGGCACAAACTAAGCCAGTATCATTTTTATCAATTACCCATGATTTTTCAAATGCATGTTATAATTCAAAGCTTTAAAATATCACATGTATATTTATATTGTGTATGAATTTATATTGAAATCTTATATTTTTTGCAGTGAATACATTTCCACAGGAAGGATCAACCAAACTGCCTGGGCTGCAATTTGATTGTTTAAGCTAAACAAAGGTGAACTTTGTGGTTGTTCAATTCTGTTGCTATATTATGTTACTTTTCTGTCTGTAAAAATTCACAAACATATATATGTATTTATATTGCTGTCATTGTGATTTTATTAGCTGAATTTAACTAGGGATAAGAATATGATAGATACAACACAATCCTTACACATACTTGCAATATTATCTAGGAGATGATATACAATAACTCACTCTAATGTTGCAAACTGTGTGATGCATGGAGGGCCAACTGTCCAATTTTAATATAAGAAAGCAATGATTTGATGAGAAAAACAGAAATTTCACAGTTGCATTAGAGAAATTTCATGAAACAAATTCACCAAGTTTCTTTCATAATTGCATTGGAATCACATTTTTCCTGTAAATATTATGGATGCATAAATTTGTTGTAGAATTTTGTGAATAAATCAAACAAAACTCTTTATCATGATAATAGATATAAGTAAAGTTATAAAATGTGTCCTCGCCAAACAGTTATGAAAACTGTTACAGTCATTGGCTGACAAAAACAATTGTTGTATCACAATATGCATGCCATACTATGATCTGTGAAAATACTTGAAATGGATTTGAAACTTCATTGTTTTTATTTATACAATTTGGATTTAATTGAATCATTCAGTACAAAGCCTAATGTCTCAATATGTCTGATCAGTCAAATGGAATTAGCATGTTTATTAAATCTGATTATTATTCATTATTTGTGTTGATCAGTCAATATCATTATTTATACTTTCTATTGCAGGAACTATTCAGAGTGGAAGCTTATCCAGGATGGGGAGTTAGTGACCACTGCTAAAGTTTGGAAGAGTCTGTGATATTCCACATACAGTCCAGTGCTGAACTCAGACTTTTAGGAATTGCAAGATTATGATTCATTTATAATATACAGTATAATTTTTCATGTAATGTCAAATAGGTATAAATATCCTGATGGCATGGATGGTAAAAGATTTTTTGTCAGAGTACTGGATTAAATTTGAAAACTTTATATTCCATGTCTATGATGACTAATGTTATGATCCGTTTTTTATTATATAGCCAGACAGTAAAACAAATTTAATTCAACGATTTGACCAAGATAACCATATCTAAATTTAAGGAAATTTAATCAGCACAACAAGAAAGAAACTTGAAAATGTTTTTGTAATTGTGAGATTCAATTGTTTAAAAGGCAAAATTTTGTTATTTGAAAGTAAATGTGTTGATCGGTCCTTATTTGTATGATGTAAACAAATAATATAGGTAGAGTCTGTAATAGAATCTGCCACTAACACATATATCAGTACATTTAAAATCATTATGAGCTCTCATCATAAGCTAGTTAAGGGATTTTGTTCCATTGGATATGATAAAGTTCATATTTAAATAAGGAAATCAGGTTCAATTCTGGTTGACTTTCATTTCCTTTATTTCACGAAAGAGGTCTATAGATTTCATTGCCAAGGGAGATAATCCTGGACAATTTTTATTTTTGAGATAGAATTGTCAAATAAAGACAAGTTGTTGAATGATTTTCACTAAAGTGGAGTTTGTTAGTTTGTTTCAATTTGACTTGAAAGATATCTTGATCATCAAGTGTCATTGATATCATGATTTTTTGCTAATAATGAAAAAATTAAAAACTCTGGTTATTTTCATCTTCAAAAACATTATTTAACACACTCAGGTCTAGAATTTACATTACCATTGCAGTACACTTTTGAATTTGGTGAAATTGATGATTTTGAATTTTATATTATGTAAAAGTGTCTAACATTATTGTTATGTTATCTTTCAAATTGTGATTTGCTTTGAGAAAACTGAAGACCAACTTCTGATTGAACTTGTTGATTTGAGTTGTACCGGATTATCTCCCCTCAATTATTGGTTAAACATCATATTCACCCTAATACATGTGTAAGTGTAATTTTCTTCAGTAATATATGTGGAATTTTGGTGACAGTATTGATAAAGTTCATAAAAGAGATTAAATAAAATCATTATCAATATATTACATATGGTTTATTCTTTTTGTTATGGCTGATGAATGTTTGTATGTGTATGTGAATCCAGGTGGAGACACCAAAGATTTGTGACCTGGGCTTTACACCGTGTTGTGTCCTTGGGCAAGGCATTTAATCCACATTGCACTCAGTCTACCCAGCTGTACAATTGGGTACCTGAACACGGGAAGTACGGACCTTTGTGGTTGCGCGGAGCGCTTAGTAGCGGCTTTGAAAGTACTTCCTTCAGGGTAATAATGTACAGCCATTGAGTAGTGCTTGCACTAGATATTAGGCTTAAAAATGTATTATTATTATTATTATTATTATTATTATTATTATTATTATGAAAATTTCTTAAACAGTTGAATTAATTGAATTTCAAGTTTTTTATTTTTTGAAATTTTTGCGAGCAGTAAGGGGCAGTGCAGGTGCTTGTCAGGCAAGCAGGAAAGGGGTTGAGGCACAGCAATATTGCAAGCAGTAAAGAGTTAAAAAACTAATTAGACCTAAACATGATGATTACTTTGAAAACATATTTTATCAAGTTATCCATGCTCGGCTGAGTTCGGATTGTAGTGACTTAAACAGTGATAAATTGGAATATTGACATGATTTTGACACATCGGCTAAAAAGAACGTACATTGTATGAACGTCTTTAACTGTCATCATGCAACTTATTTCATATTGATATTGACAGTAAACATCGCATTCAAACCGTGATTTTGTCAATTGTGCCTTTTTTAACATATTATTTACAATTCCATCCTGTCTCCGGGTACGAACGTTACGCGAACTCCACTAATCTATACCCTGGGATCAGAAGCTAGATTCACTCGCGCGGCCGGACTAGCCAATCAAATCATCTTCTCGTTCAAATTTTATCGAGAAGGTGGCGAGAAAATGATTTGATTGGCTGTATCCCAAGTCAGGCCGCGCCAGCGAATCTAGCTTCTGATCCCAGGGTACAGATTAGTGGAGTTAGCTTAACGTTCGTACCCGGAGACAGGATGTTACAATTCCAAAGCATTCCAAAGGTGAAAATTTCGCGACTTTAATTTGATGTTGGTTCAAACTAATGTGACGCAAAAGTAAAAAAACAAACTATTCAAAATCTCGATCATCACATCTGTGAAAAAACACCAACAAACCATCAAGATTAGGACGACAAAACCATGATTAACCGGTGAATAGCCTTAACTTCTGACAAAAACTGTCCACGGATACCAACTTCATAAGACTCGCTACTGGTCCTTATTGCTTTATGTAACATTTGATATTGAAAACTAATGGCAGAAGTTTCTCTCTATATTACTCTTGGAAGAGAAGTTTCAGCCAATGATATTTGTTTTAAGCATATCCTGGTATCTCCAACGACCAATGGACAGATCTGTAGCAAATTTATACCCACGTGACCATGCGGGTGGTACAAAATAATTGGCAAGCTTTAATTTGGAAACTGATTATTATAATAATGTTATGATGTAACATATATCGTATATTTTCAACAATATATGGATGAGCGTTTACACCCTTAATAAATATCAATTTTGCACATGCATGTGAGCTGTTTTGTAGTTATTCGGTGTATTTTTTTGCATTCCACATTCGGAAACGACACTCCATCTTTGTATCAACTAGGAATTCGGCATCAATTTTTTTACTATAACACGAGTGCTGAATGTCCCGCCTTGTCAATGACTGATCGTTCACTCAATGCATCTCACGGAATAAATTGTACTGAACAGGCCATTTTCAAATTTCATGTTTCAAAACATAAAGTTATGGATGATTTATTTACAGTTAAAGGCGACTTTCGAAGAAAGCATCGACATAGGGCCTAAAGTATGATAAAATATTCTTAAATTTCATCCTGTAACACAATGAAAATTATGAACTTGTAGCTGAAATCATTTCTGAATCTATCAGCAACTTTCGGCTTTAAATCGATCAACACTCAATTAAGGAAAATTATTCTTGCATTCTTGTTAATGTAATTAAGCTGAAAGTCAATTGGAAATTCGTCGGGTTTAAAATTAATTTGCGGGTATTGGAAAACAATGGATCCCGGAAAGTTTACTAGCGCAACTATGTATCTTCTAATTAATCACTGGCTCTTGTATTAAACTCACCGTCAGCTATCTTTTAAAGCAACATAAATTTGAAATACCGCATTAAGGTTTAAAAATTTATATCATAATTGAGATAGGAGACGTATCTATCATTGTTGGAATTTAAGCGGAACGAACGAGATGTGTTACTATGTACATATATGTACTTAAAACTATCAAAACAAAGAGCAACTTTAGAACATGCGTCTCCGATTGGAACAATTTATTCAAGTAAAAGTCCCCGTCCCCGTCCTCCCTAACCTTAATCTCCTGGTTCTATATAGTGATACGTAACCGGGTGCCCCAAAGCTTGCCTTTTTAAAGGCTTTTCTTGTTTTTTAACATAGCATTCACACAATACACAGATGATCTGGAGATAGTGGGGTAAGCTCAAAACAGCAAAAACCATATTACTTTTGCGGTATGAAGATTGATAACCGCGTGCATTAGATCATCGTCAAAACTATCTTAAAGCTACGTCATGGACGTGAAATGTTGTAGGTCTGTATTGTATTATATACATGTATGTAATTACAGGGTGACCACAGACGAGTGAAATCTAATGTATAACATTCTTCAAAGGTCGTACATCAACAGTCTAAGTAAACCTAGCCTCACTATTATCCGTTACACTGCTATACTCAGTATAGCAGTGTAACGGATAATAGTGAGGCTAGGTTTACTTAGACTGGTACATCAAACACTACAGCTGCGTACCTTAAGTTTGTTCACATATCATGTAATTGAGGGTTCGTTTGGACGTCAATAACATAACCTCAGGAGCACTGACAATGGATTACCAATTGTCCTAGTGTACAATAAACATTGTAAAACAGTATTTTGGGATCGACTCGTCACTGGTGCTGAATTTCGATATTCGGCATGGTTAAATAGACAGATGGGGTCATATTTGTGAAATTCAGATGTTCTTAAACTTCGATTAAAAATAAGCTGTATAAACTTGATAAGAAAAAAATCAGCATATATTCCTTGCCTTAATGCAAAGAAACAAATATGACTTAGATTTAAAGTTGTTGATCACTTATGAAGGATTTTGTAGAGAAAAATAAAAAGTAGTGTTTCCGAAATTTTGACCCCTGGTCAGTTCAATGCCCTGCCAATTGTGTTATGGTTATCTGTTAGATATGACATACAAACATGTTAACGCATACTGAATCTTAACTTTTGTTGTAAAATTTGAAAAATATCCGTTTCAATTTCGCAATGCTAGGATGCCTCAAAGACATTCCAAATTATATGATTTTTGCACTAGTGTACGCTGGTAAGTGAACAAACTTAAGACACACAGCTGTAAAACTTTGATACACTTCAAATGCTAAATGAAATGAATAACTAAACACACTTGCTTGAGTTGATTCACTCCTCTCATCCAAAAAACAATCATAATGAGAGTATGTTATTAATTCACTTTGAAGTTCTGAAGCACAAAACTTCTTATGCCAATTATATTTGTTCAGGTTTTCTGATTTTAGAGAACTGGTTGAAATACAAGACCTAGTCTATTTCACACTTCTAGTGCTTGTCGTTATCTATTGATAGCAATTTCAATTTATGATAACTTTATTTTGCAGATGAGTTTACCTGCAAATACCATTCTGTATGGTGATCAGTAATCAAGGAATTTTTGTACTCAGAATATGTTTGAATCTGTACATAGGTTTATACAAGATTCACGACGTTTACATCTTTCTGTCTACTTTTTGGCTTTTGTGGAAATGCTAATCTTTTTATTCTTTAAAATATTATTTTGAATATTTATTGCATTTCGTCATATCAAATGGAGTGGCATTTGAATAAGCTTGTTGTGCAATTCCATTTTCATGTTATTGGATTTTTATGATCAAAATAATGTTTAATTCACAAAAGAAATTGGTGCTCTGCAAACTAACAAATGATTTCAAATTATCTTGACAATTTAAAATGCAAATTGGAAATCCCAGATAAAGTAAATATATTGAGACTTCAATGAAGAGTTGATACTCACCTAACTTGCTGCAGGAGTCTTAGAAACCAAAGAATAAAAAGCTGTGTATATATACATGTGGACACGTGTACAATCTTGTTGAAATGTCGAGTTAGCAGTAAAAGATTTATTGCATGCATCTGGCTCAGAGACATCATTTGAAATTGAAACCAATTAAAACCATTTCCAATCTCATTTACCTATAATTGCCTCCGCGCGAACTCCCTGCCACATGGCATACAGTGAGTGAACCAGAGAGTCAGTCAGTGAGTCAGTGAGTCAGTAATTTGCCAACATCTAGAACTAGAAGAAAAAAAATAATATTGATAAAATATCCTTCTATTCCAAGACGTTGCGATCAAAAGAAGTTTCGTAGACAATGTATCAATAAAACAAGTAAAAATGTTAGCGTGGCTCACTAATACCCCCGACCGTGCATCCCTGACCAACTGAATTATTTTTCACTTCCAAAGTAGACGTCTCTTGCAAAGCATTTAACCCCCCCCCCCCCTCCCCCCCAAAAAAAAGAGGATTTGAGAAGAATGACTGCAAATGGTCAGACAAAGTATGTTCTCATAAAACGTACATTACTATGTTTTGTAACTCTGCATCTTTTCTTTTCTTCTCTCCATAAGGTAAAATAAATGTGCAGAATTTAAAAAGAATATTAGGATAGTTTCCACAATCAGTCAGTTAAATTCTGATATTGGAAAATGACTCCCATTAAGAACAAAACATGAAAAAAAAATTTTTAAAAGAATTAAACCAAATTGGATCTTATTCAGCACTACACCCTTCCTAGTTGAGTAAAGTATATGTACAAACTTTGAAATAAAATATATGAATAGTTTTTCTGCTTTAGGTCTATCAAATTCTGATGGAAAAGGACTAAGTAAAAAACATGGAAAAAATGAAAAATCAAATATTAATGAAATGTGTTGTAATTTCGCACTGCATCCCTCCCAATAGGGTAGAAATCATGTGCAAAATTTGAAAACAATTGGATAAATAGGTTTTTTCCGAAATAGGTCGGACAAAATATTTCCTCGGACGGACGGTCGAGGGTATATAGTAATAATGCACAAACAGGTTTTTTTCCAATCATTTATTAGAAATAAAGATAATAACTTTCATTTTGGTTATTTCCTACAATTCACCATTGGAATACAGCTGCGTACGTTTTGGCGCCACAAAATGTCTATGACGCCACGATGACATCATCAATCAAGTACTGCCGCAGCCTTTTTTTACGTGAGCGCCAGGAGAGAATCAATGTTTACATAGCTGCTGTTATTGCCACTTGCCACGACTCTTCTCTTTTTAGAGGTAAGAGTTTGAGAGTACACAATCATGACGCGTTCAAATCAATTCATGCTTCCCGAATGACGGATGGTCACGTGACGCGGTAGCCATTTGTGTGGACAATGACAGATGCGAACAGCAGCGATGTCCGACCACGTCATGTTGTCTGTATTGGACCTGTCAGTCGTTATTGTCGGCTAAAATGGTATATTTTTGTTCCGTTTATATATAGTTATAAAAAAAATGTCGGGACAAAGTTTAATTTCCTTCCATACCGATGATTATCGACCATTAGAACTGTCATCACAGAGGAGGACAGCATGGCTTGCTCAAGTCTAGAGGAAAGACTTCAAACCTTTGAAGTATACACTGATGTCCTTCTGAATAAACATTTTCATTTCAAAGTCCGTATTGTTTTTGGTCAAAAAGTTTGAAATCTAAAAAGTGAAGAACTTATTAGCTATCAAAGATTTGTCTTTATTACAAAGTTGGCGTGTGCAGAAAGTAAAAAACGATGATATATATCAGACGTTTTATAGGAATTTCTTAGTGATTCAAATGTATGAGATTTAAAAAAATGTGGGCACAATTACACAAATCAATTCATCAAATATTTCAGTCCATCCAATTGTCTGTTCGAGTCGTTCTCTATAAAAACACACAGTTAAAGGAAAATGCCAATGAAAAATGAAAAAAAAACCTTTTAAAACAA
The DNA here is from genome assembly GCA_916613615.1 of Steromphala cineraria. Lineage (NCBI taxonomy): Eukaryota > Metazoa > Mollusca > Gastropoda > Trochida > Trochidae > Steromphala > Steromphala cineraria. Next base: position 71,195,570 of record OU744726.1, on the reverse strand, counting down.
TGTCTATTGATAAATCCTTCAACTTTGACTATTAATTATTAGCTGAATCACCAAATCTGCAAAAAAAATAAAAAGTTGGGAAAAATCAAGTTTACCGGCATCGATGGGGGACGCCATATTGGTATCTCGAACGGTAAACGAGAGCGAGAAACACTGGGAATATGACGTCAGCGACACACCACGAAATTAGGAGACGCCGTTAGATTCAATGGTGGGCGGTGACGGCCCGGCAAACATGAGACTGTAACAACCGTCACGACTTCAGTAAGGACATGCCGGGTCCAGAATATTATACTTCTATGATGCCCAAAGCACTAAATAAATATTTCTGACCAGCAGATTGCTGAAAACTTTATTACAGGTTGGAAAACATCTCCCATGTGCGGACATCACAAGGTTTGAACACTGACACTCCCTGTCATTTTTTTAGAATTTTTTTAAGCTATAGACACCATACATAAGGTTGAAATAAAATGTTAAATGACTTTGCTGAAATAAATGCATTTGTAAAAAAACTAAGCGTAACATAGAATACTTTTTTATTAATTATATCACTCGAAAAAATAGACCTACAGACGTGATCTTGTGAAGCGAATCCGCGATGATGGTGGTATGGTTCGTAATCAAAATGAAATTGTATATTTCAATAAAAACACGATTGATTAATTTGAAAGATGGCATTTTCTATATGGCTTGATTGAGGACGAAAATATTTTTCTATTTATTTAGTTGTCGCTGGTACGAAACCAATTTTGATTACGAATCACATGCTGTATGAAATATTATCGGAATAATTGTTAACGATTCTAGTTATGTTCACATATCATACCATGTTGATAATTTTCCAAAGGTATTTCTGCTAAACAATACGTAAAGAAAATAAAATTTGATTATGATATATCGTTAGTATACTACAACGATCAGTAAGGAAATGTGTTTGAATAATATTAAAGATCTATCAACTCATCAGTAAGGAACACACAATAATATTATATTAACAAAATTTGTTTATATCTAAGTTGCTATGATGTAACTGAATAATCCATATTTGTTTGGAGTTTTCTTCTTATTATATATTTTAGTAAATAAAATTATTTAACTATTTAAATATGATTTATTTTATTCAATTGAACAGAAGGATATGATTTTAATGATAACAATGCACAAATTATCACAACGTATGTCTCTTAATTAACCCTTCAATTACTAGATTTACGTAATGTTGACATGTTTTACATTAAATATTTCCTTTTATATATTTTTAAAATAATACAATGATTCTAACACGTTCATATTTTCCCTTTTCAAACTGACTAGAGGCTTTTTAAAAATCCACTGATTAAATTAATGTGAAAGAGTACCAGATTTATAAAAAAAACTATCGTAGTAACTCTGAGAAAACAAAATGTCATTACAAAATATAATTTCTTATTTTTGAAAAGATATAAAAATGATATGCACAAGTCTTAGGGATTGATAATATGTATATATCAGATAAATCATTGACATGCACGTTTGATGTATCATATTTCAAGGAAACGTTTTCTACTTTAAAAGTGTGAATTTTTGATAAAAAAGGAGTATTTATACAGTACGTCAACATATTTCAGGTAAACATTAAGTACCATGTTTTAATCAGAAACTAGAAAATGTGTGTCCATGGGAAACAGATGCCCCCGCTAATAAAAAAGCCCAGAATTTAAAACAAAATAAGAGATGCACACCTTTAGGATCAGCGCAGTCTATCCAGTACTTTTTGAGGAGAAGTGGATAAACAACACCCGCTATCACACTACCATGAGCTTTCACTTGCCCCAAAATTCACCTCAGTTCAACATGTCGGAAATTTGAAAAAAAAATCAAAAATTGAAAAACAAAATATGAAATGCACACCCTCAGGATACCTATAAGCCATGTGTGCAATTTAAATTAAATCCATTGAATTTTTTTTTAGGAGAAGTGGATAAACAACACCCCCTATCACACTACCATGAGCTTTCACTTGCCCCAAGTTCAACATGACAGAAATTTGGGGAAAAACAAAATATGAGATGCACACCTGTAGGATGCCTAAAAGCAATTAAATCTGTCTAATGGTTTTTGAGGAGAAGTGGATAAACAATACCCTGTATAGAGTGGTTACGTACGTACGTATGGACGGACGGACGGACAACCGAGGGTAATCCAATATGTTCGTCTTACTAGGAGACAATTTATTCGCTAAAAATCAATCGTATTTTTGTCGCTTAACATCGTTTATTGCCATGGTTTTATCGGAGGTTCATGTATGTATCTCTTTTGCAATCAAAACGGAACGCATAGACAAAATCATTCATTTCTCGCTGTGTAGAGAATGTTTAGCTATGATGATATGAATGTAAGAGTATTATGAACGAAATGCATAACAAGTCCATGTCAGTTTGTATTACCCATAAAGTGTATTACATTGTATCAATAGTGGCGTATAATTGATATGATCACATGTGCCAAGAAATTCAACTGGCGGAACGCAAGTGTGATGAGGCCAGCGCCTTTTAGATGTGTCTTCTTTGGTATTTGATACTTTATTTGGATTACACTTAAACATATGTCTGCCTGTATGTCTGTCTGTAAAGATCATTATTTGGAACATTGTTTTTCTGGAATTTCGTTTACGTAGTTATGGGTACCAATGACGTCTTCTATTTGATTTGTTTCAACTTTAAAGTATACATGAATTATTCTGCTCACTGTGTTTATCATATACCTACTGCTGTCATGCCATATTAGCTTTCAGATATTACCTATCTAACTCAATATCATTATATTTTATTGTTAATTGTATATGCTTCTCCAATAACGTTTATAACTAAAAGCTAACTTAACTAGAAGTGAAGGGGTAGTAGCACGTTTTTTGATAATTTTATATTTCAAATATTTCACTGATAAATAAAAGTTAATGCCTAATGTATTAATTTGACAGTGTCAAAAATCACATTATATAAGCCAATCATCCATAGTCAGAGGATAAAGTATGGAGAGTAACTTAACTAGAAGTGCATTGTCTTAAAGGGGCAGTAGCACGTTTTTTGATAATTTTATATTTCAAATATTTCACTGATGAATGAAAGTTAATGCTTAATGTATTAATTTGACAGTGTCAAAAATCACATTATATAAGCCAATCATCCATAGTCAGAGGATAAAGTATGGAGATTCACATAAAATCCATAAGCGGCCATTTTGTGTGAACACCTTTAATTCATTTTGTGTAAGAAAAGGGGATCGCATGGCTTAACTGTACGTTACATATTTGAAGTAGGGCTGTGTCACTTAGTTAAGATACATTGTCTTTCAATTGGAACCATTAAATTTCATTTTCCTTACATCACCTTATATTCTGCATAAAAACGTGCTACTGCCCCTTTAAAGTCTCCTTACGAGACATCTCATTAGCGCCGATAAATAAGGGGTCATACAGCTATATCAAGAATGGCCCATCAGTGAAAGAATCCAAAGATATAAGACAACAATAATCTCTCTTTCTTTAAATGTAATCAGGTTGAAAAAATTCACAATGGGAAAAGTTAACATGGCAATTTCAAATGAAGCGAAATTAGTTTGTTATGTTCAAATAGAAAAAAAACGAAATTTCTGTAAACTTTATAGATAAGCGCTTAACGGTTTGTAGATGCGTTCTATAACATGTTTATTCCTTACTTGAAAGTTTCTAGATATCTACAAGCAAAGTGTCTAGATACCAGGTTGTTTATTCTTTGCTTAAACCATATACCCTGTGAGCTCGAGGTATAGAATCGTCCCTAACCTGAGCGCCACATGTGGATGCCGGTTGAATACTGGGAGTTGAATTGAATTTTCATATAATAATAATAATAATTGTAGATAGATAAAACACGTTCCCCAGTTGATGACAGACAGAAAATATAAATGGCAAGTTGAGTTGATAGAACATACAATTTTGTATGTTATAGGCTATAACTTTATCAACCATATCAAACTTCAGATGTTTCAATATATTTATTTTCAGAACTGTTATATTTGTGTAGGTATAATTTCTCTTAGATTAAATGATTTAATGAAATCATAGTTAGGTGCCCGTGCTTTTGATCTCGACAAGAAAAGCACACATCAGAGCTGAATTGCTGGCTCCGTCCTGAGTAAATCCAAAACAAGAGTAAATCCCTCCGGGAACACTCTACCATTTGCGTTCACGATTGCGGGATTAGCTTTTAAGTTCGATTCTCTCTCCAGAATTATCTGTCACTGTTAAAGGTCTGTTCCATCTGACATACGTTTGAAATGCGGAATGGTCCTTCGATTTTACTATTGTTTGAGCTGGACAGTTTAGTATCTGTGGAGATTCTATATCTGAAAGGAGCTAAGGCATAAGCATAATAAGAATGTGTTACTACTGTTTGAACTGGACAGTTTAGTATCTGTGGAGATTCTACATCTGAAAGGAGCTAAGGCATAAGCATAATAAGAATGTGTTGCGGTCATAAGTATCAAACCATACCAGACTAAACAACCATTTAAGATCAAATACAACTATAAACAAATATTTGAATTTTAATTATTCAACTACGTGATACCATTGACGTAAATGGGTTTTTAATTGATGTCTAAGTTTCAATGACACAACTGCGTACAACAATTGTACAGTTAAATTAAGGGATTTAACTGTACAAACGGTCAAAAGTATGACAGTTACTGTTGGTTAGATTGTGACAAGGCAAAAGGTTACTCGCCTGTTATGCATCAGTTCACCAGGTGCTCAGAGAACCAAATATGGACAAATCCTGACTTAAAATGTATTGTTAAGTCCAAACAGTCCTGTTTTCAGGCACCACCAGTGATGGACACTCTTTGGCTGAAAATTAGAAAGAGGGAATTCAATCCAAGTAACCTTGAACAGCCAAAAACTTGATTTACGTTAAAATGAGAGTAAAACAAGGAATGTGTGATTTGGTTAAAGCATGACTGTGATATCGAATAATAAACGTCATTAATTTGAGAAATCACGGGATTAGTGATTGAAGCAAAGCATGACGACGTAGAACAAATTTTGATGCAAACTCAAATATACAACATTTTGTGCAAAGAATGCGATACTTACTTATACACTGCGAATTTACGTTGTCCCAAAACTCCTTCCTAATGCATGTGATTTCCCCAATCCCATCCACTTTATAACCTTCATCACATTTATACATTTTCATGCACTGTTTAATGATTAGTTTAAGAACAAGATATATACTATCTTTATTGAATATGGCGATTATTGGAAGGACATTAGCAAAGTAAATTGAACATTATAGTTTGGGGGATGCACTTGTAAATTGGCTTATATAGTTAAAAGCATTTATAACTTGTATAGCAAATAATTGGTAAGTCGCCCTTGAGTGTTCAGATATGGTTTATATAGTGACTTTCTTACCAATAGGACACAGTCTGTCCGTGTGAATAACTGTCACTCCTCAACTATTACCATCAATACCGGCGCCCCACAAGGATGCGTTCTGTCACCAGTGCTGTTTATCACATATACGAATGACTGTGTTGCACATAATCAAAATTGTTCAATTGTGAAATTTGCTGATGATGCTGCTCTTATTGCTCTATTGAATGATAATTCTTCTGAAGATCAATATCGATCAGATATTTCAAATCTATCAGATTGGTGCCAGGATAAATTTTTTCATATTAATGTGAACAAAACAAAGGAAATGGTTTTTGATTTCAGAATGGGGAGAAAACAGTTAGAACGCATCAAAATAAGTGATACTCCTGTAGAAAGTGTGCCAGAATATAAGTACCTTGGTACTTTTATCGATAACAAATTGAACTGGAATAACAATACACAAGCTCTGTACAGGAAGTGCCAACAGAGACTATATTTCATGAGGAAATTTAAATCATTTGATGTTGATGTGAAATTAATGAAAGTTTTCTACACATGTTTTGTTCAAAGCGTTTTATCATTTAGCATGCAATGTTGGTACGGCTCTCTAAGTCTTCAAGATAAAAACAAATTAATCAAAATTGTAAATGTAAGTTAAAAAATTGCTGGTACCATTTTAGATCACCCGGCGTCCATAAATGACGACAAAGTATTATCACACGCTTGAAAGATTATTTCAGATCCATCACATGTCCTGCACTCAGAATATTCACTTTTGCCATCCGGTAAACGGTTTAATATGCCTTTCCACAGATCTAACAGAACTAAGAAGTCATTCGTACCTTCAAGTATTTCACTTCTCAACAAAATGTCAGATAAACATTGACTGTGCTCCTTATTATATTCCTGAAGGCCTCAAATTACGTGTATTTATGTGAATGTGTGTGTGTGTGTTTTTTTTATGTAAATAGACTTTTTATTAATATTTAACTTATTATATAAATGTCCATATGTATTTCATGCCATGAGCTCTATTTGATTCAAGAAGAATTCCCTTTTGGGTAATAAAGTGTTATCATATCTCTCATCTCTTATCTTATATATATGACAAGAGGTAAAGATGAAGAAATACTCATGAGAGGCGAGGATAGAGAGGTAAATGAGGAACATATCTTCACTCTGACTGTGCTCTCTGTTCTCCTTGATGTTGAGGATGGTAGCTGAAGTATCATGGGTATTAAAATACATTTCTCTGAATTTGAGCGCTGATAATGACAACATCGTGAACGTCATATGTTGACAGAAGACTATTACTTTCCCAATAATTAATGTTACATAAGGATGTTTTAAGGGTTTTTTTAATCTGTGGTTGAAATGTTTCAAGAATACGGAGTCTTTACATGTCACCGGTATTCACGGTTACAGTCTAAACATTATACTCTGATACATTTTTTATTTTAACTGTTTCAATCAATTGGAATATTGAAACAAAACCTTCGTTAATCCAATAACGTGCGTGTTATAAAACATCAGATATGATGTTTATACATATATATCAGTTCAAGCGATACATCACATTCTTTAAACTTGAAACCATTACAAAAATACATGGTAAAGTAAATGTTGCACCCTGATATTGAACCCCCGTTGATGTTGTTTGTAGCAATGAATCTATGTAGTAGGTTGGGTTTTATCATATTGTGTATGGGTATTCTCATCTAACGCGACAAGCTTCACGTGCACTTCGCTATTTGTTAAATTTGCAGTATGGTGGGTTTGTGATCAATTTCGGTTTTACAAACGTTGACACAATCTGTTTAAGCCTTGTAACCCAGGATGCTGCGTGCTAGAATGTCAGAGCCTGTCAATTGGCATACTATTGGTCTTCTGAGAACGGGTCTTTCTTTCAAGGAAAAGAAGAACTGGATGCCATTACTCTAGTCGTTTAGCCAGGAAACATGCACGAACCAATGAGGTAAGGGTTGCTCACCCTCCATGAGGGAGGATAGATTATTGCTAGGGCTCGTAAGAAGGTATCCTCTTGCTTCCAATACAACCCTAAAACGCCAATGGCTACGACACCGTCTGTCGACTCAAGGTCCCTGGATTGAAGTTCAGAAGACCAAACCTCAATAATAGCCACATACAGTTGCGTCTGGAATGGTGTTAACTTGTGTGGAATTCAAGTTCATGGATGAAGGTTCACTTGTCAGACGAAAGCAGGTCCTTTCTTCACATATTGTCACCTCCAATTTCGACAACCATGCACTAAATGCTAGACCGCACATTCACGAGCTGTGAGGCAGATAATCCAGAACAATGCCCTGACATACGCCTTGCAACCTGGATGAGTCTTGATCTTAATCCGCTTGAACATGTTTGGGATATTTTGGACAGACTGGAACAACGCAGGGATCCTCCTCCACGGAACTTGCATGAAGTGGAAGCAGCATTACACGAGGAGTGGCAGCGACTTCCATAAGAACGAATGCAATGTCCGGTGAGTTGAAGACTTCGAGGTGTCATTGAAGTGCATGGTGGAACTGACTTACTTACTGTTTTTGTACCTCAAGTTCCTTTAAATCAATCCCAGTTATTGTTTCGTTATTAAAAAATAATTAATGACCATACTTAAAATTTGTCTTTTTGCACCAATTTGTAGCCCATAATTGAGAAAAAATTTATAGTATATTATTCCATCACTTCCATTATGGCACATCAGCAGTTTTAGTTTCTTCGGGCACATACTAACCAAGTAATCTACGTATACCGAATGACTGTAGTTGAAATAGATCCATACTTTATCAAAAGCCTTTCTTATATAACAAACACTGTCCTTACTTCTTTATCTCTGTCGATAGAAATAAAGTTATAAAGAAATTGATAAGTTGTTGAATCGTCAGGAATAAAACCAATTCATATTTTTCGTATGAGTTTATTATCTCTTAAGAAATTTAGAACACAATCTAACGACAATTTTGTCAAACACTTTACATAAATAGCACGTCCGAGAAACTGGTCTATAATTGCTGCACAATCTTTCTTATAGATTGGTATAAAAGAAGCGCATATCCATAACTTGTCATATCTAAAGGCTTAAATATATTACGTAAAGATGGGTACATGGTCATAAGAAGCCGCAAGAAAATTTATAATGAACAAAAGAAAATTGCTGTAAACTGAACATTATTGGGATATGTTCCATAATTCTTAAAACTCCAATAAACTGTAAATTTTCAACTGCATTTGAGAATTATCACAGATTATTCCTATTGTTCACTTTGTGCAGTCGACTAGATAATCCAAAGGTGCCGCTCTTATTTTGTATTCGAAACATCACATATGACATCCAAGCTTGTTGATAATACCACGAAACAGGCGACTCCTACTATTTATCATATTTATCACACCAATAAAAGATGAAAATGTTATATTCAAGGAAGGGTTGATACTCACCTAAATCGCTTCAATGGACAGTCTAAGAAACCAGAGCCATATATGAGTCTGTATATGCGAATCCAGAAATTATATAAATGTTACAGTTTCAGCTTATTTCTCTTTCATACTTGGTAACAATATTGACATGATGAAAAGGTACACCCAACTCTCTACATATTTGGAGTAGTGTAATTTCTGTTTTCTTTCTTCTTCTGTAATCTCTGCAACAATGTGTTTAAACTAGACAGGAAGGGGTTGGACACAGGTATTTTCCATTTTACAAGACAGGGAGGTCTCATTATTTTCACACAAAAAGATGATGGTAACGGTATTGACATAATTGTCTGTGACAAGATATTTATTAGTTTTAAAAAAGAAGTTATAAATGATTAATTGTTTTTTTACTTTATTTCCCTTTTCTAATACATAATAATGATGTAAGTTGATACATTTTGTTTATCAAGTGAATAATTAATCTGAAAAATGAATATGAATTTGCAAATTTCAATTTGGGACAAGCATTTTTGTGATATTATCACTGTTTAAACTTTTTTTTAAATAAATATTTAACATTGAATTAAAATTTTCATTGTGCCGTACTATTTCAACAACAAGTGAAGTCGTGGAAACTAAAAAAATGTAGATGCAAAAACAAAATTGACTAAATCCACCCCGGACAGCATATTCACACTATTCAGCAGTTTGACTCATATATGCATATATATATGTGCATGACACTGCATAAGTCAGCAGTACATATTCTATAGTGAGTACCTGGCTCACAAAAACACATATGTGACATGACAGGATATATCACTGTAAATAGTTTGTACACAAATATTATTAAAAATAATTGATTAAGTAATCTAATTTTGCTACACCAGCATATATGTCTCTGCGCTGACTCCATCACATAAGGCATATAAGCTGATGTAGCAAGAGTTTACAATATTAACTTTCATTAGAGTCGACACTAAACAGATCTGTTATGACAAAAGTGCACAATTTCATATGTTGTTTAAGCTAAAGCCTCAAGACTCGAACTCGTAAACTGTAAATAATACTACGCAGGCAGCCAGGCACCAAAATGTCCAAAAGAAAATATACCAACTATGTTTTGGGTTAAAAACATTATTTGTGAACGGAAATTCACAAAACTATAATGGAACATGTGAAAACCTACTACCTTTTACTTTCTTCTTTCAAAATTAGCGAAACTGTGAAAACTGTTGCGCGAACGCGAATTTTCGAAATAGTGATATGCGCGCATTCCACGAAATGCACGTGCTGACAAACAGTTTAAAACCAGCGGAAGACACGAGTCAGTGTCGCAGTATAAAAAAACGAAAACGAAAACGCCACGCCTGACCGCAATTCGGAGAGAGAGAGCCGTAGGAATGGCCCAGAAAGGAGCTTCACACGCCCACATCGCAAGAACGTTCGACTGCACCCGTGTATGCATCACAAGACTGTTTCGACGGTTACGGCAGACAGGCCAGACTGCAGACAGGCAGAGGAGTGGAAGACCACGGGTTACCACGCTCCAGGAGGATCGCAACATCCGGGGAATCCACCTAAGAAAACGCTTCATCCCTGCAACAGCAACGGCAGCAATGGCACTCGGACATCGCTTCAGTCGACAGACTGTGTCAAGGCGACTACGGGAACATGGTATCCGGGCACGGCGTCCATACCGGGGAGTTGTGCTTACCCAGCAACATCGACGTAACAGGCTCCGCTGGGCAAGGCAAGTTCGACGTTGGCAAGTCCGAAACTGGTCACGTGTCCTTTTTTCTGATGAGAGCAGATTCTGTTTGTTCAGAGCTGATGGTCGTCAACGTGTTTACAGACGTGCTGGGGAACGGTTAGCTCCTGTGTTCAGGAAGTGCAAGCGTATGGAGGAGGCGGTGTGATGGTGTGGGGAGGAATTTGTGGTGAACTGAAAACGAGACTAGTCATCATCAATGGCAACCTAATTGCGCAGAGGTACAGGGATGAGATTCTGCAGCCAGTTGTCCTCCCTTTCATCAATCAACAGGCCCTTGGCATTGTCTTCAAGCATGACAATGCAAGACCTCACACAGCGAGACTCACACAGCATTTCCTTAATAACATGAATTTGCATGTTTTAACTTGGCCTGTTTGTTCCCCAGACATGAACCCGATCGTACATTTGTGGGACCATCTTGACAGACAGATTAGGAGCAGACCCGTACTCCAAGCAAACCGACAAGAACTTGAACAGTGTCTGATTCGTGCATGGAATCAAATTCCAAGTGACGTCATAAGAAGCCTTACGTCATCCATGGGCAGACGCATTCTTGCGTTTATCGATGCTCAAGGAGGACATACTCGATATTAAAGCAACATCCAATGACACTTAAGTGTGAAAATTTTGTTATAAATAACCTTCTGTCTGTATGGATACATTTTGAAATCCCATTTTTCAACCCCCAATGTGTTCCTGTCCATTTTACCTTTTATTGTTTATTGCAGAATTGAAAGCTCTTATTAAATATTCCAATCATTTTGTTATAAACTAGGTTCATCTGCTATAGCAAATAGAATAAAGAGGATACTACCAAAAATAATTAATGAAGATCAGAAAGGTTTTATTACAGGAAGATATATTGGTGAAGTCACCAGAACGATATATGACATAATGGAATACACAGAAACGTTCCAAATTCCAGGTGTACTCATGCTAATTGATTTCGAAAAGGCTTTTGATTCAATAGATAGAAACTATCTTCTTAATGTTTTAAATTTCTTTGGATTCGGCTCCAGCATCTGTCAATGGATAAGCACGTTATACAACGACATCGAAACAAGAATTCTAGTAAACGGTCATATCACATCTCCATTTAAAGTAGAAAGAGATTGCCGCCAAGGAGATCCTGTCGCTCCTTATCTCTTCTTACTCGCTGTAGAAGTTCTGAGTATAATGTTGCGAAATGATAAAAACGTCAAAGGAATATCAATGGGATCCATAGAGTATCTCATATCTCAATTCGCTGATGATACCACTCTAACACTAGATGGGACTGAAAAATGCCTCTACGCAGTTTTGGGTAATCTTAGTTTTTTTGCACGCTTTTCGGGTTTAAAAATAAATGCAGACAAAACAAAATTAATATGGATAGGTTCCAAAAAAAGATGTGGATACAAACTATGCAATGATTGGAATTTGGACTGGTCGCAGACATAATTCACTTTACTTCGAATAAAGTTTGATGTAGATTTAGAAAGTGTTGTGGAGAAAAATTATGAAGAAAAATTTTGTTCAATTTATAAGCTGATGAACATATGGTCCATTCGAATAATAACACCCTATGGAAGAAATACCTTAGTAAAATCTTTATTCATTTCCAAATTGAATCCTTTATTCTCTGCATTGCCAGATCTTCCAAAAGATTGCATTGACAAATTCCCCAAACATTGTTTTCAGTTCATATGGCAAAATAAACCAGACAAAATCAAACGAGATGTTATGATGCTAAAGCCTGAACATGGAGGTATAAAAGCACCAAATAATAGAGAAATAATAGCATCACAGAAGCTGAAATGGATCAACAGGCTTTATAGTAATAACACTTAATGGGGTTATTTGCTTCTAAATCGAATAAAAAACGATAATATGCTCTGGCTTTCAGATTCGGGTTATATTAAGAACGAAATAATACCAGCTTTAACCAACCTATTTTGGAAAGATGTATTGAAAGCCTGGTCAACATATCTGCCCAAAGCGAAAACATTAATGAACACTGAAGATGAATTCAGAGCACAGTCAGTTTGGAATAATGATGATTTGAAAATAGCTAACGAAACTGTCTTTTATAGCACCTGGTACAGAAAAGGGACTACGTTTGTATACGATTTTATTGGTGAAACTGGTAACATATTTAGCCTTGAAGAATTCAACAAGACTTATTCTCTTAATACAAATTTCCTCACTTATGAAGGTATGAGACGAGCTATTATGGCATACGGCCATAGATGTAATATTACACACTTCACAAATATAGATCATCGACCTGTATAGCCTTTCAATATAAGGCACATCAACAATTATTTAGGGAGTAAAACGTTGTATTCTACACTTCTAAACTCCACCTTTGTTTACCTACCCTGTTACTCAAAATGGGAAAGAATTTTAAAATGCCAATTTACAGAATCCGAATGGAAAATATTTAACACAATCAGTAACAAATGCACTCCTTGTACAGACCTAAAATGGTTTCAATACAAGATTATTCATAACATTCTACCGACAAAACAGTTTTTATACAGACTGGGCTATATAGAATCACCTATTTGTTCTTTATGCAAAATGGAGGTGGAAACTTTAGATCATCTGTTTTGGAAATGTGAAAAAATAGAAAACTTATGGAATGATTTGGAAACATGGATGCATTCTGTACAGATTCCTATTACTCTAACTATTGAAAAAATAGTCCTTGGAATCAAAGGTAGAAATAATAACCCCTTGAATGTCATAATCTAATTGACAAAACAAATTATCCTCCGGAGTAGTAGAAAAGGCTATACCCCATCGATTAACTATATTAAAAAGGAAATAATCAAGTATTACAATATCTGAATATATTTGTCCATTATTATTGGTTAAATACAAAATAACTTTCACTGTAAGGATTAAAAATGTATATCATTACGTTTCATAAATTAGTCGTATATAATGAATGTACACTAAATGTAAATTCTCAAAAGAACTCTTAAATATCGGCATATTTACATGATAGGCAAGAAAAGCTGTAGCTATTCATAATTTCATACTATGTATTACACACTGATAGTCAAACGCATTTGATGACATGAAAATTGTCTTGCTTAAATGGTATGGCATTCACAAATTATTTTATTGGCTAACAAGATATCGTATACGAGTGGATGGCTCTTTGTTATGTCTAGTTTGACAAGTGCCTTTTTTGTTTTCCAAAATTCCAGGTCAGTAAAATTTTGATCAAACTCAGTGAGGATCGGACACAACGCGTCCGAAATCGCCATATCTTTAAACACCTTAAGCTTTAATTCATCAGTAATTAACAATGATTGTAATATCTGCAGTCAATTCGTTTCAAACTGGTTGTGCAAAATGTCTTGTACTTACATGTATGTAATTCCCTCGTTTAAAGATTTTGTCATCAGTTAAATTTTTCAACAAACTTAGGACGAGAGGGACAATTAACGGTTCCGTGAAAGAAATGTATGAGAAGTATTTGTTTGTATGATACACAGTGCAGTCAAGATAATTAAGGAACAGGGAACTTTCATAAACTAACTCTCCGTTAAAGGCAAAGCTTCCATCCGTTATGAAAGTTGGTTCTTTAGAAGTAAAGTATTATTAAAAATCAAGATTTCAAAGTATTGCAATGCTCTGCGTTCGGTTAAATAGTCTATGTCCATGGTTCAGGCTATATCAACTGTCTTTGTATAAAGATCATGAAGTGAGTCGTGTAGTGGGTCCCGGGTTTGCCTCGACATCGCCACATGTTACGAGTAGAGCACTCATTAAACACATCAAACGCAGTCCGATTGACAAATTACACCTTTCAAGTTTTATTCCATGCATAACCTGACATTTTGTCTTCTTTGGATGGCTAATGGTGCATATCTTTACTCTGTATTTAGCTAAAGAAATGCCAATTTTTCAGAGCCGGTTATTACATGAGACCATATTTCAAAATGCTTCGAAATCGAAAGATTAACTATCGACAACCAAATATGTAATTTTCAATATTGACTTCTTCACAGAATAAGAAAAACTAAATCATTTCTATATAAGATTGGACAAAGGGACGATTGGCATTGTTCTTTATGTGAGAGTGAATCTAATACGATTGAATACTTGTTTTACAATTGCAGACACTTCTGAATAACTGTCATACATGGTTCAAAAACAAAGCTTGCCACAACATTTGTCACAATTTGTCAACAATATGTAATGCGATTCCCTACCACATAGAATAGTATTTACTGTTAACATCATGGTAGCTTCTCTATGATTGAAATAACATAAAACTAGGACTACCGCGGCAGTACTTAGGTCTTCAAGACTTTCTATTTGACCTTCACACAGTGTTTGACCATCACTTGCATTTTTGTCAAGATAATAAACAATAAATAAAACATCATCATAATGACCCACATTCTCATTATATTCAAAGTTCTAAAGTCAGTAATGTAACAGAGGCTGTTTCAGACCCCTGCGTGAGTCGCAATTTTAACGATCTTCTTCTTGTCAAACATAGAAAACTTTAGAATTTAGGAATTGTTGAAATGTTTTCCCTTTCTTATAGCGTATTTTCCTCAAACTATAATTTGCACATTTACGGCACAACAGCACACTTCGCAGATTCAACAAGGGAGCAAAGGAGTTTCTGGTCAGAAAACCTGTTTTATTTGTTTACTTCTTAGTACAACTGTTGCAACTTGTAACCCTTCATGTCACATGTCTGCAAGACCGAGGCCGCTCCCCCTCTTTGTGTGCCTGTCCTGGTTTCTATACAGTTAAATACCTCGTAATTAAAATTGGACAAAAAATCATCAGACAGGAGACAAGTTACCAAAATGACAGCAGTCCCAGAATATCAACTTGAAGGCGAATCAAGTTTTGCTATCTCACAATTTCGTTTCCTTAATATACACTTGATAGCGGTCCTTGTCATGCAAAACTAAATCTTATTTTATTTTTCTCCGAATCAAGTACCCATTGCCACTTCAGTTGATTGGACGCAATTAAAGGTAACTGAGAATTCTAAACACAAAATGACGACGTCACCAAAAGCGGGTTCCTTAATTATTATAGCATTTGTACAGAAGGTACTGTACTTTTGATGTCAAAATAAGTATTTAATTTGTTTTATTAAAACATGTAAATATGATAGCAAATTCTCGACGAAATATTTTTCCGTCGTGTAAGGTATTTCCTTTCCAAATAGCTAAACTGCCTCACGAACCGCATGCAAATATGACAATAGAGCTTTAAGAGTGGTCAGTGTATAAAGATCAATATTTTACCTATGTAGTTATCAAACGCCGCGGTCATCTAACATCTGTTTACCATATTTAATTCTAATTGTCGACAAGCTTGTGATGTCGCTAGGACATAGTTCCTCTGCATACATTATCTTTACGGCAATTTTGATAAATGTATCCTCTCATAACAAATGAGTTTGTATAATCAATCTTCCATTTTAGAAAGAAATTTACTAAATGACATTTATCAATTGACTGTCTGTATCGTGGAAATCTACAAATCAAAATCTAAAATGAAAAAGTTGGTCAACTTTTAAAATTTTAATTTTTTTGAAATAAAATGAAAAGATGTCTGAGACTCCTTCATCCACGACTATATTCAAATATTCTTGTTTTCTTTTAGTCTTTTTAAGTGTCCTAATCTTGGTTTAGGGTACCGAGGAACATGGCAGCGATATGAAACTCCAAGGATTAAACAAGTATTTTTATCATATGCATAATCAATCTTAGGGAAGTGTTAATGTTCCTTATGAACGGACCTATTCACTAACATAATCAATGACACACTCACAGTCTTTGACTATTGTGCTGAAATCAGAATTGAAATTTTTGTAAGATTGATCACTTGTTTAGACAAGTCCAAATCCCGTACATCAGCGTATATGCCATACGTCAAGGAGGAGGCGTGGTGATGCTGACGTTGCATAATGAGATTGAAATTGATTTATAATTTATGTTTGAATAGAAGCAGTTTTCAATGATATATTGTCTCATGTAACTTATGTGTGTATAAATTACTCATTGTTGACTTTGCAAGATCCTCCCCTTATTTCGCGACTATATACGTGGCCATGTGTATATATATATACATATAGATAGATTTGGTTTCTAACACTGTCTTCGGCAGCAATTGAAGTGAGTATCAACCCTTCCTTCATGTTGTATCTAAACCTTCTAACTTTACTTTGAATTGTCACTTTGCATTTTGAAAATTAATATTTGAAATTATTAATTGTACATTAGCAATAATAAAAGTACATTGGCGTCTACGGCAGCCATTCTGCGTAATCGGGCTGCATCGAGCAGATGACTGTGTATCCTTTTGCTGACCCTTGTGAATATAGCGCACTAGTATTTAATCCTATATATATTTTATTAAAGCTTTGTACGTCCATTTTGTGTGAAGTCATTTACACACTAAGTAAGGAGTTAGGACTTTGTTGAACACAGTGCTTGTAAAATATTTGATTACAATAGACTGAGAATTAAATAGATGTGAGCGAAAATATATGTGATTTATTCAAACGGATGTACAGACAAATCAGAACATATAATGCAGTAATGACAAATGGTTGCGGTTGTTTATCAGTATTTAACACTTGACCTGTCATGCTCAGATTTCCTTATTTCTCGGACAAAAGGACCTCAAGATTTTGCAAGCCCAAGCATAACTTTGCACTCTTGTTGTATCCTTGACATGAAACGCAACGTTAAGAAATGAAGGCACTCGTAGTTTCAAATGCAAATGCCAACGTAGGTGCAGGCTGAATGTTTATTATAAATTTTTGTGTAAGAGACTTTGCAGAGATAATAAAGTGCGAAGTCACATTATTCTGCCCTCTTTGCATTTCTTTAAAAAATGCATCAAAAGTTGAAAATTACAACTTAAAACCACAATTTAAGGTAGTAGATTCATTTTATGCGAAGTTCATTGTAGATAGGTACGTATAATATAATCACGTCATTAAGAAACTTGACTTCTTAGAAAATATTGATTGTGGGCGGAATAAGACGACTTAACTACTTAAACTTATTGAAATACAAAGATGAATCAATTGACAAGCAAAACACCAAAGTTCATTAATTTTATTTTGTATTGGTAAATGCAAAGACGTTTTATTAACAGGAGGGGTAAATATTGCAATTTACAAAACCAAGGCATATAGAGATTTCAGTTCCATAAAGGTTCTGGAGTTGTCATGCTGCGATGTCAAAACGAGTATGTCCTCCTTGTGTCTGAATACACATTGATGACGTCAGGCGCCTGGTGACGGCATTGGGGATTGTCTGCCACTCTTCCCTCAGAGCTTGTGGGGGTGGCTGACGTTGTCTGATACGCCGATCGAGGTGGTCCCACAGGTGTTCTATCGGGGACAAATCAGGGGATCTTTGGGGCCAGGGCAGTACATTCCTGCACCACTCTAGTAACATTGGGCCTAGCGTTATCGTGTTGATAAAGAGTTCCCTGGTGTTGCTGCAATAGAAAGGGGATAACGACTGGTCTCAAGATGTCAATGTCAAGATGTCAATGTAGCGTTGACCTGTCATTGTCTCGTCAAACACGACGAGATCAGTAGTTCTGTCGGCTAGAATCCCATCCCAGACCATCACGCTCCCTCCACCAAAAGGCTCAAGCTCCTGGATGCAACATGGTGCCATGCGCTCCCCTTGTCGTCGATAAACTCGGGTCCTCCCATCATTATTGAACAAGAAGAACCTACTCTCATCAGAAAAAATCACCCTTTGCCAGTCACGTATCTGCCAGCGTCGTATTGAGGTGCCCAACGTAGTCTTTCTTGGCGTCAGAACAGTTCCTCTGTAGGGTCTATATAATACCGTAGGCTACGTCTGGCTACTGTTTGTCGGCTAAGACGGCGACCCAAAGCAATTCTTGCCGTTGACGTTGCCGTCAGGAAGCGGTTACGTAGGTGCAAATGACGCATGTACCGGTCTTCCCGCGGGGTTGTGATGCGGGGTTTCCCCGATCTAGGCCTGTCTCTTGTCTGACCAGTCTGTTGGAACCGTTGTATCAAGTTGTTAATCGCTGTGGTGGAGCAGCGAAGGTTCTGGCAGCATGACCCCTTGAAGCTTCCATGTCGATCATTGGTATGGCCCGTTCGCGTTGTTCTGCTGTAAGTCACGGCATTCTTATTCTGGTTTTCCAATGACAGTGAGGACAGTGGTTTGTGTCAGAGCATTTAATATCAAAACCTGCGGATCGCGCAACTATCGATTTTAACAGAACCTTGCACATGAAGCCTTATAAAGAAATGTTGTGTTTCTGCAATGCATAAAACGTGTCCATGAACACTGGCAAACTCAGGAAATACCTATTTAAATCATTAACATTAATAAATTTTCTTTGAAATAAAAAAAAACAGGGGTAAAGTTTCTTATGGCCATTGAGTATATTTTTATGATCTCAGTTCAATAAGTGAAAATTTGTTTTCCCGAAAAGACAAGTTTTGACATAAGTAAAAACAGAACCAAAGCTCCGCTTCACATCAATGCTTCTTCCTTTATGTGAGTGCACAAACACAAAGTTGAAGAATGTTATTAACGAAGTCATAAGTCATACTTCTAACGAAATTTGGAAGTCTGATTGAAGAAGTATCTAATGTTTTTCTGACAGTACCTCTTTCTTTTTAAAAACTTCCGTACACAATCACACTCTGGCACTGATTTACAAAAACGGGCAAGCATTTCTATCACTAAATTTCATTTTCAGAAACTCTTATGTAATAGGATTAACAATGTAATGTGTGTACTTTGATAAAATCTAAAAACATAACGAGTCTTATGTTATTTGTTATTTTATGTTTATTTTGTTGAAGAACATCTGTCAACTAACTTAATGTCTACTTGAGATAATTTCAACTTTGCAAAATCAATATTTCAAAACCATCTAAATGCATAGTCATAGGTTAAAGGTATATCTTAAAAACAAGGTTTAATTTGTATTGCCATTCAAACTCATCTTACTAGAATACCTTTGTGAGACTTGTGTAACTTGTTAAACATCATTGTGTCAGTTGTTTGAGAGGCATTCTAGACGTTGGAAATATCTAAAAGACAGAGATATTGTTTATTGATGATCAATTTCTGTATTGCGAAAGTAGCAATATGTTGGTATAGATCATTATACAGTTTTCAAGCAAATGGTGAAATAGATTGCATCAATTTAATATGATAATGAGTTAAATATTGGCAAGACGTCATATCACATATATGTGGTATACTTAAGCTGAAAACTGGTATAAACACCTATATCCCCACGACCAAGCCTCTCAAAACCATCATTGAAGCAAACTGAGGAAACACCCAATATCCATGAATTATAAATAACCAATAAAAACCATCTCAATATATCATATTTGTACTTACATCAACTCGTGTTTCATGTCACTCTTGTATTAACGTAAGGAGCAGCATTCACATGCATTAGCATTGCCAATCCTGTTTCATTTCTAAAGTAAAATATTTTTAATCCAAAGAATTCTGAAGAGTTGTTACGGAACAGAAAAACACCAACTTATTCCACATTTCCATTATTTGATGGTGTGATGCATTTGTGATATTTCAGCTATATTATCGCGAACATCAACAAAAGCATAGAACAGGATCAAACAGAAGGAAGATAATACTATGCTTCTCCTTAATCTCTATCCTCGCCTCTCGTGAGTATTTCTTCATGTTTACTTAGATTTGTGACAAAAGCTTCAATGAAGGGTTTTATAAGATAATCTCCTTTTCAGAGTCGACGTCTTGATTTGAATCATAGCACAATATTTATCATATTTATCAATAATTATTCGACATATCCCAAAGTAATACTTTTTAAATTCAACACTACTTAACAATACACAAATGATGTCCTTTTCAAAATTAGCATTGAATCCAAATTTATATATTTTGTTATATGAACGTTTCACTAAGCGAGCAGAGCTCCAAACTCCCTCTTCCTGTTCAGTCAAAAGGATTCCAAAATAGCAAAGTACACATCAATGTACCTTGACAGACAGTTGGTAAAGTGCATGACAGTAGAGCATGCAGTTACATGGATGTTTTCTCTGCTATCAATTTGTCAAGTTTTTGTTCATTATTACTTAATTATGGATTTGGTGAAATTCTGCCAATAAGATGTTTTAAAATTTTATGTTGTTCATTTATTTATCATAATAAATATAATTATTATAAAAAAATCTTTGTTTCTCTTTTATTGACCATATGTGAAGTTGTCATGTATAGGATGCAAGCCATGATCCACAGAATTGACTATTGCTTGAAAATGTTTTACCCGGTTTCTGCAGGATACAACTACAAAAAAGCACATCTAGACATATTGAATAACCAAGTTTGGTAAAGCTAGAATATTGTTTATGACCTGGGTATAAAAATCTTTTTATGAAACATGATTATTGTTGGTGTTGACACTTCTTGCAACTCATGTCGACAAGGGGAGGGAACGTTTTACCTAATATAATTGCATAGGAGCAAAATCAAATATTCCATTTAGCTTAGCTTGTATTCAAGGACATTACCAATCAATCATGTTCAATTCAACTTCTTATGAAATTAAGACACCTCCCCTCCATGTAAGCCATTGCTGCAGTCCTGTAGTATAATTTTATTGATTCTGAGTTCTGGTTTCGAATAAATAACACATTTATATCAACTTGTGAGTCTGTTACCATCAAATTTTGACACGGCAAGGTCAATCCAGTATTTGTTTTAGGTCAGTGGATATATTCGTTGATTTGATTTTCAATTTCCTTGTTTCAGTTTTGGTTTCTATCAAAGGAGATGACAGTAAGTTCCCTTCAAAAGGTTCTTATGCATGTTGACAAAAATAGGTATTAATTACCTGCTCAAACAGGATTCATTTACGAATCCATACAAAAAACCTTACTTACGCCTGGAAAAAGGAATTGCACCACTAATTTGTCATTAGATTAATCAAAGAATTGACGCTTCAACGCTTTATAATTCATGTTTAGTTAATTCAAATGAAACACGATTTGTTTTCAGTATGCCTGAGCGACTGCTCGAATCACAAAGGATATTTTTACACACTTATTGAAACCGGTTTTGTTTTTTCATACTTGCTTTTTTTTAGTAAATTATGGAAATCAAAGTAATTGACTATTGTAAATAAATGATGTACCACACACCTCTCATAAGATATGACTTAAACAAAACTTGTGATCTTCCTATGGTATCTGACCCAAATAAAGAAAACAGTTTTGTATAATTCGTAGCAAACGAAACCTTGGGTGGTATTCTCTATCTAAGTTAAAACAGAAGTGTCATCAAATACGTTTTGTTATTTGTGTTGCAAATCATAAATCTTTTTTTTTTCAGGGGGCCCCATTATCACATGTCCAAGTATAAAATCTCTCTGGACAGCAGACCGGAAGCTCTCATCAACAATCGTGAGATGGCCCGACCCAACTGTCATCAGTTACGGAATGAGGTATATGCAAGTTATCTTGTTTTTTTTAAGTTTTGCGATAAACATCAAATGTGATAGAGCATTGGACATATAAGCCGCTGAACAGTTTTCATGCTTCTTTGAGAAAAAGCCTGAAACACAACACCGCTCCACTCCCTCCGCTGTTGCGTAGGTATTGGTCCAAACTTCTTTAACCCGATAGCACCATCAATAGCAACAACTAAACTAACTTCGAATGAGTGAGTGAGCGAGTTACTGTTTACACTAAACTCTCTTCGAATGAGAATACTGAGAAATTATATGAGAATGAAAATCAACGTATACATTTTTTTGTGGAAACTGAAATAATTTAAGATTGATAAAACCATCATGACGTTGCTTTACAGACCAATCAATCAAAGTGTCAACAGTGACACATTCAACTTTTTAAGTTGGGTTGGGAACCTGTCTGTTCAAAATAGAGTGCTGCATCCAAGATTATTGGGCTTTCTATTGAAACCGGGGACGTAGCAGTGGTAGAGTGTCCACTCTTCACCCGGAAGAAATTTCTGTTGTGGGTGGGCACCCAGCAGCCACGGTGCAGCGCCAGTTAAAGCGTTGTTCTGCCTTAACAATGCTGAGTGTCAGGAAGGATAGCAACAGCTCCCATCTTTTAACGTCTTTTTGGTCTGATGGATCAAACCCAAGTCTACCGGGTGACTAGTGGACCCTCTACCACTGAGCTACGTCCCCGGTTTCAATATATGAATTATATGATCTTATCTTAACCTCCACTCATCCCCACCTATTAGTTCGTAAATAACAGATTGTAACCTTGCTTCCGGGATAAATAAGGTGACCTTTTAAACAAACTTTTGTTGTTTACTTTTTTGACAGACCTGCTGTGATTCCTGCTGGGATTTACCTACGGACAGGCAAGGTTTCTGGTTCGCGTTTTGGGCAGGGCACACACACCGTGGCTTACATGGTATCTAGAAATGGCCTTAAAGACTTATGTATGTTCAGCTTCACAGTTAGAGGTGAGTAAGCAGTCCCTCACACCCAGTTACAGATGAGTAGGCAACCCCTAGTACCCAGTTACAGGTGAGTAAACAGCCCCTCACACTCATACCCACACAGTTACAGATGAGTAGGAACCCCTAGCACCAAGTTACAGGTGAGTAGGCAACCCCTCACATCCACACAGTTACTGGAGAGTGGGCAACCCCTCACATCCACAGTTACAGGTGAGTAGGCAACCCCTCACACCCACACAGGTACAGGTGAGTAGGCAACCCCTCACACCTACACAGTTACAGGTGAGTAGGCAACCCCTCACATCCACAGTTACAGATGAGTAGGCAACCCTTCACACCCACACAGGTACAGGTGAGTAGGCAACTATTCACACCAACACAGGTCATGGTGAGAAGGCAACCCCTCACATCTACACAGTTACAGGTGAGTAGGCAACCCCTCACACCCACACAGTTACAGGTGAGAAGGCAACCCCTCACACCAACATAGTTATAGGTGAGTAGGCAACCCTTCACACCCACACAGTTACAGGTGAGAAGGCAACCCCTCACACCCACATAGTTACAGGTGAGTAGGCAACACCTCACACCCACATAGTTACAGGTGAGTAGGCAAACCTTCACATCCACACAGTTACAGGTGAGAAGGCAACCCCTCACACCCACATAGTTACAGGTGAGTAGGCAACCCCTCACACCCACATAGTTACAGGTGAGTAGGCAACCCCTCACATCCACACAGTTACAGGTGAGAAGGCAAACCTTCACATCCACACAGGTACCCACATTGTAATATGTGAATAGGTATTCAGTTTCAGGTGCGTAGGCAACTTATTGCACCCAAACAGTTACCGGTGCAATCCACAAAACAATCAAAACTCTTGATATATACTTCTATACCTAACCCAATTTATATACTTAAAACTAGCTGTAATGTTTACATCCTATAAGTGCTACATTGTGAATTGAAATAAATCATTTGTTGTTCAGTGCTTTAGTAGATCAGTTACTTGGTGGAGGATCATTTGAACGACGTCATAAAAATCATCTTCCTGCAGTTTTTTGTTTCAAATGTTAATGAATCTATTGAAATGATTTGAAGCGGTATTTATCTGTTATTGAACCACATCAAAATATTTTGGCAGTGATTCGATGCCCGATGGTGAGAAATATCAGAAATGGAACAATAGACTGCGAAGGATCAAGTTTTGGACATTCATGCATTTTTAATTGTAATGATGGTTATGAACTGGTTGGGAATCAGGACATCACCTGCCTGAGGTCAGGTCAATCAGGACATCACCTGCCTGAGGTCAGGTCAATCAGGACATCACCTGCCTGAGGTCAGGTCAATGGGACATGCCATATCCAAAGTGTGTAGGTCAGTATCGCATGCTTTACACATATCTCTACATATGAAGTTTTATCACAGGGTTTTCTTTTATTAATTACGATTGATATTTGGTATGTCAGTCATGATTTATAGTCTAGTGACTGTGGGGCGTCCAGTGTTCAAAAGTGTGTCCCATGTTTTACTCTTGATCCCTGAAGGGGACCCATAGAAGATTGAACAAAACTTGGATATACAATCCAAATGTGAGACAGAAAGCTGTAAAGATGGTGGCCAAAAGCTCATAACCAATATAACTCAAGCTTGATCTGTCCTGTAGTGATGAACAGGGTATCTTAACCTAGGTTTGGGAGGTCAAGGATTCCATTAAAAGATGAACAGGGTATCTTAACCTAGGTTTGGGAGGTCAAGGATTCCATTTAAAGATGAACAGGGTATCTTAACCTAGGTTTGGGAGGTCAAGGATTCCATTAAAAGATGAACAGGGTATCTTAACCTAGGTTTGGGAGGTCAAGGATTCCATTAAAAGATGAACAGGGTATCTTAACCTAGGTTTGGGAGGTCAAGGATTCCATTAAAAGATGAACAAATAGATATTGGTGTAGATATTAGGGGTCAATGATTCCATCCACAGTGCCCTTTTTGCTTTTCAGATGAAGTGGGCCCTGGGCCTATGGGGCATTAACTAAGGATACATTTTCCATTGTGGATCATTTACCTTGTAATATATCATTCTAATTTCAAAGATAGGTACACTTTAGTTTAGTTTAGGTGTTAATTCAATTAATATGTAATGAAATTTATTTGCTTCATATGCTAGTTAATTGATATGTATTACGAGAAGAGAAGTCAAATTGTTAATAACTTAATAACAGAATACAGTTCATTTATTAGCTGTTACTGGGCACAAGCAGTAAACTAAACTTTCGTGAAACAGTTTCTGGTTAACTGATTTCCATTCATTTAGGCCTTTTTGTTTATATCCTGATTCCTTGAACATCCAGAGCTATGCCGAAAAGTTCATTTAACTTCTCTTTAAATTCTGTGAACTAAACCATATTCACAGTGTGTGATATAATCTGATATATTTTATGTGTATTGATGCTGAGGGCTCAAGTGAGGCCATAATCACGGTCCTGTTGCACCAAACACTAAGGTGGCCTTAAGTCACTCAGCAATGTTTAAGGCTGGCACTAAGGTGACCTTAAGTCACTCAGCAATGTTTAAGGCTGGCACTAAGGTGACCTTAAGTCACTCAGCAATGTTTAAGGCTGGCACTAAGGTGGCCTTAAGTCACTCAGCAATGTTTAAGGCTGGCACTAAGGTGACCTTAAGTCACTCAGCAATGTTTAAGGCTGGCACTAAGGTGACCTTAAGTCACTCAGCAATGTTTAAGGCTGGCACTAAGGTGACCTTAAGTCACTCAGCAATGTTTAAGGCTGGCACTAAGGATAAGCTTAGTGCTAAGTCGTTTTGTACTACGTCTCTCTATAGATTAGGAAGGTTTCGAGAGTGATAGGTGTATAGCAAACTTCACAGATTCAGCATGTAACATGTATCTCTTGAATAACCTGAGTTGACAATGATCTTCTTAATTTCCCCCATTTCAGTTGTTCATCACTTACATACGTGATTGCATTCACAAATACGTCAGTTCAATCAAACACTTGTTTTTTTCACTACCAAATTGTTAAAAACGATGCTCTACTTTCAGATTCCCCTACAACACAAAACCTGACGCATAGCAAAAACACCAAAGGCATATACGAAACTGACGTTTGGATTGATTGATACCGATTGAAAAAAGTTCTTGCAGATCCTGAAAATGTCACTTCTTCTTCTGATTCACTGAGTGGATAAAGGAAAATGTTATTATCATATGTTATGTTATGTAGTATCAAACTATGCAATCATCAAAAAAAGAATAAACTCTATCGGCCATTATTCAGGCTGGAATACCCGAAGAAATTTATTAAATGACATTTATCAATAGACTGTCTATTAGGTGGAAGTCTACAAAATAGAATTTAGAATAAAACGTTTTTGAGATGAAATGTGACTGAGACTTCTTTGTTCACGACTGTATTCAAATATTCTTGTTTTCTGTTAGTCTTTTTAAAAAACATAGCAGCGGTACAAATATCCAAGAAGGATTAAACACATATTGTTATTATATGCCTAATCAATCTTAGGGACTTACCAACTTATTCACTAACTTAATCAATGAAACACTCACTGACTCACAGACTGGATCAATGCTTATTGACTCTTTGAATACTTTGCTGAAATAAGACTTTAAGTTTCTGTAGGATTTACAGTAGTATTGTAGTTTAGACAAGTCCAAATCCCGTACATCAGCGTATATGCCATACGTCAAGGAGGAGGCGTGGTGATGCTGACGTTGCATAATGAGATTGAAATTGATTTATAATTTATGTTTGAATAGAAACAGTTTTCAATGATATATTGTCTCATGTAACTTATGTGTGTAACTAAATCCTACAAAAATTTAAATTCTAATTTCAGCTTAATAGTCAAAGAGTAAAAAAGACAGTGACTCAGTGAGTAAACGAGTGTGTCATTGATTATGGTAGTGAATAGGTCCGTTCATAAGTAATATTAACACTTCCATACGATTGATTATGCTTATAATAAAAATATATGTTTAATCATTCTTGAAGTTTCGTACCGCTGCCATGTTCCTCGGTCTCCTTGAAAAAAACTAAAAGAAAACAAGAATATTTGATTACAGTCGTCAATGAAGAAGTCTCAGACCCCTTTTATTTTATTTAAAAAATTTAAAAAATTTAAAAGTTGATTCTGTTTTGTAGACTTCCACCATACAGACAGTCAATTGATAAATGTCATTTAATAAATTTCTTTCTCAAAAGGAAAATTATAAACCTTGGAAGTGTATTACATGACTTTTGCGAAATATTTTCACAAATCTTCACTCTCGCTTGACTTAAACAAACATTCACTGTTGTCATGTGACAAACTCTCTGAAGTGTGTCACTGACTAAGTTAGTGAAGAAGTTGGTGAGTTGGTCCGTTTGATTCCTAAGTAATAATAAACACTTCCCTAAGATTGATTATATGACAGGACATTTATCTAAATTGCCGTAAAGATGTATGCAGAGGAACCATGTCCTAGCTACATCACAAGCTTGTCGAAAATTAGAATTAAATATGCTTCATAAGGTAAACAGATGTTAGATGATTGCGACGTTTGATACTACATAACAGAACATAAGGATGATAACATATTCCTCAACTTTTTTCAACCACAGTTAACCATTAAAGATCGCTGTTTGTGGTTAGGTAAAATATTGATCTTTTAACATTGAACACTCTTAAAGCCCCATTGTCATATTTGCATGCGGTTCGTGATACAGTTTAGCTATTTGAAAAGGAAATACATTACTCGACGGAATTTGCTATCATATTTACATGTTTTAATTTAAAAAAAATGAAATACTTATTTTGACATCAAAAGTACAGTCCCTTATGCAAAAATGCTCTAATATTTAACGAACCCGCTTTTGGTGACGTCATCATTATGTGTTTTTGATTCTCAGTTACCTTTAATTGCGTCCGATCAATTTAAGTGGCAATGGGTACTTGATTCGGAGAAAAATAAAATAAAATTTAGTTTTGCATGACAAGGACCGCTATCAAGTGTATATTAAGGAAACGAAATTGTTCATGTTGATATGCTGGGGCTGCTGTCATTTCTGATGAATTTTTGTCAAAATTTAACTTCTAAGTATTTAACTGTATAAAAACCAGGACAGACACACAGTGAGGATATGAGACACGGTTGAAATCTGGAGGGTGGCTCAGGGAATCAGGTTGAATCTGCGAAGTGTGCTGTTGTGCTGTTGTGATGTTGTGCTTTAAATGTGCAAATTATAGTTTGAGGAAAATACGCTATAAGAAAGTGAAAAACAATTCAACAATGCCCAAATTCTAAAGCTTTCTATGTTTGGCAAGAAGAAGCTTATTAAAATTGAAACTCACACAGGGATCTGAAACAGCCTCTGTAACATGACAGACTTTAGACCTTTAAATATAATGAGAATTAGGGTCGTTATGATGATGTTTTATTTATTGTGTATCTCCTTGAACACAATGCAAGTGATGGTCAAACACTGTGTGAAGGTCAAAAAGAAAGTCTTGAAGACCTAAGTACTGCCGCGGCAGGCCTAGTTTTACGTGTATCTATCATACAGAAATTATCATGATTTTAAATACTATTCTATGTGGTAGAGAATCGCATTACATATTGTTGACAAATTGTGACAAATGTTGTGGCAAGCTTTGTTTTTGAACCATGTATGACAGTTATTCAGAAGTGTCTGCACTTTACTGCATTTGTAAAACAAGAACTCAATCGTTTCAGATTCACTCTCACATAAAGAACAATGCTGATCATTATTTTGTCCAATTTTATATAGAAATGATTTAGTTTTTGCAAAGACGTCAACATTAAAAATTACGGATTTGGTTGTGGATAGTTAATCTTTGATTAATTGCGAAGCATTTTTAAATATGGTCTTATGTGATAGTGTTGTCTAGGTTGACATAATTGTTCCAGTGAGGTCTGATTTTGATCACATATCACATAAATTAAATTTGCAACCTTTAAAACGAATAAGATATTCAAGTAAGTCAAGAAGGTCATCGGAGAAATGGGCACAACTGATCGTAAAAGAGCATATACATACAAGTTGAATTTTCAAATGAAAATGGGAAAGCATAAAAGATAAGTATCTGCAAATATAACACTGAAATATACTTGTAATTTTATTTTTGTAATACATTTATGAATACACGTGATGGTTTACCTAATATAAAAGGACAAAGGATTTCAAACATCTGTAATCAACTCATAATGAGATCATTAAGCTGTATCCACCACCCAACACTCTGTCATTATCCCCTGTTGTTCCTGTAACTAGATTAACATGTGGTCAGCAGACCCTGTGTCCTTTGGAAACAATTGATTGATCTTACTGTGTCTGGAAAAGGTACATTGAAATATTTTAGCTAGCAAAAATGGCATGACATTTTAAAAAATGGGCAGGGCAGGGCAGGGCGGATCAGAAAAAAGGGCGCACACCGCTAAATATGCCTAAGGGAAACATTAGTTATTGACATTGGAATCAATTAAGAAAAATTTAAAATTATTGTATGCAGAGAAACAAATAGCCGTTACAATTGTTCAGGAATTATATTCACATAAAAACTGGTGTGAACTAAATGTGCTACGACATTAGCACCCACAGAGACTAGTCTTTCGGGATTTGTGGAATTTCAGATCATCCACAGCTTTAAAATTAAAGGTACATGTCGGGCTGCTGCCGTCAGTTTGTTGGTATTTCGATGAAGACTATTTCTTTCTATTATATGCCAGCGAATCGTAAACGATCATCTAAGATACGTATGGCATCGTGACGTTACACGTTGCATCTTAATTTCATCGTTGACTGACAACAGGTTCATTTTTATTTTCACTGGTGACTGATAAGATTGTTTGTATTCATAGATTGATTAAGTGACTGATAAGATTGTTTGTATTCATAGATTGATTACGTGACTGATAAGATTGTTTGTATTCATAGATTGATTACGTGACTGATAAGATTGTTTGTATTCATAGATTGATTAAGTGACTGATAAGATTGTTTGTATTCATAGATTGATTACGTGACTGATAAGATTGTTTGTATTCATAGATTGATTACGTGACTGATAAGATTGTTTGTATTCATAGATTGATTACGTGACTGATAAGATTGTTTGTATTCATAGATTGATTACGTGACTGATAAGATTGTTTGTATTCATAGATTGATTACGTGACTGATAAGATTGTTTGTATTCATAGATTGATTACGTGACTGATAAGATTGTTTGTATTCATAGATTGATTAAGTGACTGATAAGATTGTTTGTATTCATAGATTGATTACGTGACTGATAAGATTGTTTGTATTCATAGATTGATTACGTGACTGATAAGATTGTTTGTATTCATAGATTGATTAAGTGACTGATAAGATTGTTTGTATTC
The DNA here is from genome assembly GCA_916613615.1 of Steromphala cineraria. Classification (NCBI taxonomy): domain Eukaryota; kingdom Metazoa; phylum Mollusca; class Gastropoda; order Trochida; family Trochidae; genus Steromphala; species Steromphala cineraria. The sequence continues at coordinate 71,165,060 of OU744726.1, read as the reverse complement.
ATAGATTGATTACGTGACTGATAAGATTGTTTGTATTCATAGATTGATTACGTGACTGATAAGATTGTTTGTATTCATAGATTGATTACGTGACTGATAAGATTGTTTGTATTCATAGATTGATTACGTGACTGATAAGATTGTTTGTATTCATAGATTGATTACGTGACTGATAAGATTGTTTGTATTCATAGATTGATTAAGTGACTGATAAGATTGTTTGTATTCATAGATTGATTAAGTGACTGATAACACAATGTTCTGACACCAAGAGTCTGATCTTACATATACGTACTAACACGTTGCGTCGTCATTCTGTTGCCGATGCCTTTTTGAGCTGACTCAACGTAAAATGAAAGTCAATTTCGGTTATAATGCAATGATGTTATCATATGATAAATAGAAAATGCATATTTTCTTGACACATGTCATGATATATCGTGAGAGCTTTCACAAGTGGTAGCGGCTATCGTGATCAAAAGTGGTATTCGTCAAGAAAACTCAAGTTTGCTCTGAAAATCATTTGTAAGCACCATGACGGTTACATCAAGTTCAATTTTATATGGACAGTTGCATTTGATGGTTATTTTATATTTTCAACTTTTTGATCTACGAGCCTGTGGCTCAAATTTGTTGCAACTCAACATTCAACCAGTGCCTGTCAGTCATATGGAGATGCGGTCCCTGCAACTTCAGGTTCCAGCAGTGAGTGTCTGAGGTTTGTATTCCAACAACCCCTGGTTTATTCAGTGTCTGTCTGTGGTCCGTGTTTTCTTTGCAACCTGAAGTTCAACTAGTGTCTGTTTGTGGCTCATATTCCCCGCAAACCAAGTTTCAACAAGTACTTGTCACTTGTTACGAATGAATTTGGAATAAGAATAATGTCCCCAGTCAAACCAGCAAAATATAACAAACAATTGTAAATAATAAAAAAAATTTAATTAATCTAATTAGGAGATAAACATATTGTGTTTGGAAATCAGCGGCATATAACGGAATGATTATAGCTCTAAATTTAATTTTAATTTTAAATGGATAACTTAGAGCTATAATAATTCCGTTATATGCCGCTGATACCAAACACAGTATGTTTATCTCCATTCTACCATAAAAACGATTTAAAATTGAACTATATTCTTTCGCATTGACTCAGGCGTACTGTGTCATGATGCCCGTGCACGATTTCCACGGAGCGACATTCACACAGTGTTGACGGATTTGGTTATCTCGAATGACGTTACAAATACCGTAGATGGCCTCGGAGATTACCGACAAATATCCGAATGCTGCAAAGGGAGCTCACTCTATTCAGTAGACGTTTTATTATTTCGTGACGGTTGTAAGCGTTATGTTAAGTTCTGCATATATTCACAAACTTGACGTCGGTTTAATTGCATTGGTGTTGTAAATAAATTTAAGGTAAGTGTATGCCGCATTTCGATTCATATTCGTATGAAATTCTGGCCGGCAACTTTGTCGAGCCTGTTTTGGTCTAACGCTACAGAATGATGGAACGTACGAACGGGAAATCTGAACTGTTGTCAGTATTTTACCGGTTTTGACAGATTGCAAGCGTTAAGCTTGTGGAAGGTTTGATTAAATTCTATAAGTAATGTTCATACAACGCAATAATTGCATATTTTGTGAAATTTTTCTACACAACAGCAATATTTCAGAAATACTTGTTGCTAGGCAACAAATGAATTCTTGCGCATTAAACTTAGTTAACAGAGCACCGTATAACCAAATTATACGCCCTCAGATTTTTCAAAGCAGCCAATCAGAAACGAGTATTTTGCACATTTATGGTAGAATAATAAATAAAGTGTTTAAGATTACAATATCAAGCTAATGCGAGTTTTGATACAATGTCAAATGAGTCACATCAATAATCTAGCTAAACATAGTCACCAATCCTTATGAATCACACAGTTGATGAATGATGAAACAGTCAGTAGTCTTGAATGTAGATAGATGGATCCAACTTGTAAAGGTGTCCGAAATCAGTGGCACGGCAGATGATCGCAAAGTCAAATCGTAATAAGCAAGACGATCTAGAGTTCTTGATCCGGCCCTTATAGTTATATAGGTAAGATATACCTTCTAGAATGTTCCTCAAAGTTCCATGACAAACTCCAATCAGAAGAGTCCACATCAGATATTCAAGATGGAACATTCTTGATTAGAAGATTCTAGAAATAACTAGTTTAAATAATCAAAACATGTTAAAGGGTGACACACTAAACAATACAACAATGTTATACAATGTTAAACAAGTGAACAATCACACACTCATAACAGTGTCTATGGTTTATGTTCCCCACTACTCCCAAGTTCATTCAATGCCAGTTCTCGACAACCAAAGATATAAGTGTCTGTCTGTGACATTCCTTACAAAATCTAGTTAAACCAGTGTCTGTTCTACCAGCATTATGTTCCCAACAACCCAATTCAACCAGGTTCCGCCTGTGCTCACGTTCCCTGCAGCCCCAGATTCAACCAGTGTTATGCTACGGTCACACTTACACGATGTCATAGACGTGCTTATAACGAGGTTCGGATTATCGTAGTAAAAGGTATTTTATACTGTTTCCAAGAACAAGATACGATGTACCGCGAGTGTATCACTAACACATTACGTTCACATCAAGAGAGACTTACGTTTTTACTAAGACTTGCGTGCGTGTTTGTCAAGAAAGGCGCGTGTTCACAGCGCGTGATGTAAGAGCTGCTACGTGCTTAAAACGTTGATATTACGATATAGCCGTGTTTTATACGTCATAATACAATCACAGGGAAAGTCAATCATGGATGTCGACGTTTCATCTCAAGCTAAGCTGGTTACTGTCCCCACCAAGCATTAAGCAAAAGCAAAAGACGACTAAGACGAAAATGAAATGTCTGGACAAGATCATGACTGTTGCGTTAAAAGTCATTTCAATGAATCAATAAGCACTCCGAATTCCAAATTAATTGTATTTACTTTTTAAACACTTTAGAACTTTTATTAACTTTGGGTGTCTATGACCTTTTCTAAATTTCATGCCCCCTTTTTGGAAATAGCTAAGGCATAGACCCCACGTCGGCGACATCACCTTTTTATGAAAGAAGACGTTAAACCCAACAACAAACATCAATAAGCACTTGCAAAATGATACTTTCATATTTTATTAGAAAAAAACTCTTCCTTTTATTTTTTATTATTCTTCCAGTGTCCATCAAATGAGCATAAATTGAACAACAAGGCTAAACAAATAATAAAAAATCTAGTGCTGACAAAATATTTGTTTAATGTCATATACCTAGATTTTCTTAGTTGTCAACAAATAATATGCTATGTTTGTTACATAGGAATTTGAATTATGAGAATTTTGACAATCAAACTCATTAACTATCAGAAAACAGTAAATATGTGAAGGAACGAAATTGATTTATTTCAAAGTCAGATTTATCAGTTTGCAAACATCTTATCTCTTTTGGGCTTGTCCCCGTGACCTATATTGTTAATAGTTTTGGGATGAAATAACATATAATTATAATAAATATGAGACTTATTTTTAAAAACAAAGAAAATTAATGTGTTTCTGCCTGTTGTTTTTCGTCATTTTAATAGGAAACAATCAAAAAAGTGAGCGTAGCTCACTAATACCCCCGACAGTGCATCCCTGACCAACTAAATTATTTTTCACTTCCCATATAGACGTCTCTGATCCCCCAAGAAGAGGAATAGAGAAGAATGATTGTTTTGTCGTCAATTGGTCAGACAGAGTCTTTTTTCATAAAATGTACGTTATCTTATCTTTTAACTCTTCATCTTTTCTTTTCACCTCTCATAAATAATACGGTAAAAAGAAATGTGCAGAATTTGAAAATAATATTAGGATAAATAGTTTCCCGCAATTAGTCAGACAAATTCTGATATTGGAAGATGAATACCATTAAGTACAAAACATGAACATTTCAACAATAAAATAATTAAACCTAATTGGTTCTTATTTAGCAACACACCCCTCCTAGTGGAGAAGAGTGCTTGTACACAATTGAAAAGCGAATAGATGAATAGTTTTTCTGCCATAGGTTGGACACATTCTGACTGAAAATGTCTAAGTGTCTAAAAAAACATGAACATTAAAAATACATTAAAATATTAACGAATTTTGGTGTAATTTCGCACAGCATCCTTCCTAGTAGGGAGAACAATTTGAAAAATTTGAATAGTTTTTCCGAAATAGGTTGGACAAAAAGTGTCCTCGGACGGATGGACGGACTGAATCGTTGGTATTACACTATACCCTCGACCGTTGGTCGGCGGTATAATACAAACCATATGATATGATTTTATACTTAAGATGTTACTAAATACATGAAAGTTGTAAATTGAAAATAATATTTCTTTTTTTCTGACATTGGCTTGTGAAAGTTAACTGATATCTCTGACACTTATGTGTTACGAAAAAAATATAGTTTAGATCACTCTGGGCAATCGTAGCTAATTACGACCTTCGCCGAAAAGCAACGTGCACATCAAGTTCGTTGTAAGTGTAAATGGCGTGTGTATCTAGAACATATAGGTGCATATCAAGATGAAGTTGCACGTGATACATCGCGGATGACATCGTGTAAGTGTGACCGTAGCATTAGTCTCTGGTTGATGTTCCAAGTACCCCTTGTTAAACCATGATCTGCCAAGATTCAACCTCTCTGTGGTTAAATCCCCCCCAACCAATAATTCAAACTTGACGTGTGTTGAGTATATGATTGTAGAATTTATTCAGCCGTTTTTCAATGCTTAAATAGATTTATAGATTTAATATTAGGTTTAGGTTTCAGATAAACCCGGAAGATACGTGCGGTATGGGAGCCGAGCTCCTTTATCGTTCTGTATCAGGCTTGTTGTATATATATATAACAGCTTGGGTTCCCATTAACCCTAGGTTCTATCACAGTTGCCTATGATATCGGTCCCTCTTAATGAATAATATCTCCGAATCGATTTAATACCACAATGATAAAATATAAGATAGAGTGAGAAAGATGTGCAGATAAAAGAATAGAGATCGAGACAGATCGAGATAGAGAGATCGAAAGATACTAAGAAAACATAAGGACGCACAGAGCAGTAGGTGTATTTATTCACATAAGTCATTGGTCTATAAATAGTCCACTATAGTGTTGGGCAGGGACAGATACGATACGCCTCTACTTTTGACCTCAATCACAACACACATACAAAGCCCCAAGCACGCTCAATGAACATGTAGACCAAGTGCTATTATTAATCCAGCCAGACATATTTTACCCTTTGGTTGTCAGAGTACAATACATGTTGAACATATCTTGGTCTATGGCATTGAGATGGTTAACATTTTCTCCACGTTGTATTAAATCGCTTTCAGTGGTTTGATTATATGACATTCATATCTATATGCAATATATATAAATAGACTGAAGTTTGTACCCGACACATGAACAACGGTAGAGGTTATATTACCGTAAAGTCTAAAAACGTCACCCAAAGGCTGGGGTTCGATTCCCGGCATAATTAAAGACATAATTGATAGGGGACCTTAACTAATGGCTTGCCGCCTAGCGCTCTGGCTGCCAAGGGTCATGTCAGTAATATGAATTTCCGTTATGAACCTTGTACCTAGGATACGAAACTGTTGTTCTTATCATTAATAACTGTTTTCGTCCAGTACTTATGAATATAATAATTTTCACATTCACAGAGAGTAAATAGAGATAGATTTCAATAAGAACAACATGAAAGGAGAGGGCGCTATTAGAAGGGGACTACGGTATATAGGCATGTGTGATTACTCTCGGGTAGAAACCAGGAAGTAGGGACACGTAAAGGTAAACTTGTTACCTATCCACAAAACGTTAAAACAGAGAGTGAGACGGTATAAATGATACATATCAGGAAGTTTTGACGTGTATTGTTACTACGTATCTACCAAATGGAACGTCTCAGTCCATAGAGACGAAGCGAGCTAGGACATGAAGTAAGGTGGGGTAGAGATCAGGAGACATACAAGCAGGAAGTAAATAGACACTGGCAGGACGACAACATGTCGAGAAACAAGTCTAAAGATGTCAACTCTCGCTGTACACTTATCAGCAAAACTGAGAACGAAACGTTGTTTCGAATGCTGGGACCTAACTGTCTTGTAAGTAAACTTTTATTAATTCATAGATTATCATCGATGATAATAATAATAACAACAACTCTAATAATAACATGGTGTGATGGTACATGTAGTAAGACGTTATCTTTATTGTAAGTGTTGTTAGTGTATCTATTATGACTTACTTACTTGTGATCTTTTAAAATGTTCATATTTTTCTATGCCATGAAAAGTCCAGGTTACTTGATTACCCGATGATACAATCATATTAGCTGTATTGTAAGCATACACTTAATGATTTGAGAATCCAGTGATACAATCCTATTAGCTGTATTGTAAGCATACACTTAATGACTTGATAATCCAGTGATACCATCTTTGACTCTACGTGAAATGAATTAATTGTCCTACTGTAGAATCATGGATATATTTCTGTTTACAAATACATGTATGTTTACTTGTATCACCTAACATCATATTATATACGGATCGCGAAATGTTGCTAAGGTTTTTTGTAAACAATCAAAAGCGTCAAGGCCTGTTTGCATTCGATATCTAGGCATTTCTAAAGCCCGGCCTTAGTGAATCTATTTTGATCTGAATTATGCAAACGAGTATTGTGTAAGCAGATATTGCAGGTAAACAGATCGCGTAAATAAAGACATTCATAACCTTTCAACATGAACATGCCCGTCCGATTAACATAAAGTATCAATAATGTCGGTTTAGAGGGTCTACAGCTTTCTCAATCAGTGATAATATCAATGTACTGTAAATAACGTTTTACTTGTATCGTTTGAACGGATGGCTTTTCAGCCTGCATGTACTACCGACCAAACGATACTACACACATCAGTTAGAAGTAATCACATGTATGATTTTAAATTAAATAATCATTATTCCAAGAACAGTGGTTTTGTATTTTTAATAAACGTTTAATTAAATTACATATTTTAATGTTTTATAGTTTATTTTTTAGGTAACATAACTCTTCATCAACATAGAAGACATCATCTATTTGTAAAGAAATAAACGTGCCTATTTTTCACATATCTATTACATTTTAACATAGTGGTGGTCAGACGTGTAAATTCTATTTCTTATTCCTGACTAAAAAAAAGATAAATTTTGAGATATTTTTAACCAGCCACCAATAATTGTATTCCAATTACGGCAAATATGTGTTGTTATAAAGTAATCATGATCAAATGCAACACAAGTGTACTTACAAATGATAAACCTGCATAAGAGGGTTTCAAATGGGGGCCTCGCGTATAGAATCAATCAGTAAAAGTAGCCTAATCAAGAAATCTCTTCATTTATATAGAAATGCTCATTCTAGCTTAGAAAAAACTGTTAAATTTTCGGATTAAACTGAAATATCAGTATTCCTTACCTGCATGTTCACACGCTTTTGTCAACAATTGTTTAATAAGAGGGAAATATCAACAATAGTTCCTTACTCGGCATGATAAAAGATGTTTTTATCTGTGCACGTGAACCTTCCGACGACAAAGTTGTTTTTGACGCTGAAACTAATAGTTAATATAAAGTTTGATATAAGAATATTTATCTTTGTCAAAAGTCAGTATCACAAACTTGATTTGTAATCTATTATATTTAAACTCATTTTAATTGAAACACCAATCACGAAATATGTGCATAAAATGTTGATAATAATTGATTTAGTCATATTACCCTAACAAACCAACATCATCACATCTTCATTATGAATGTAAGGGGTGTCTGGCTTTTGTCTTGAGTGTAGTGTAAGAGGCGCCTCATCATCGACTCAAGCTGGTGTCTTGACTGTCGTTTTCATCTATTCAAATCGTTGTGCTTATTTTTGCATTTCCTTACTGCTGCACGATATAGTAGCTTTCTATTCGAATATATGATAAAAAAAACAGATATTAAAATGAAAGAATCGTTCTCTGTTAGAATTTGAATTTGTGGCCTTCCTATATGTGTATGAAAAGGTTTTTAGAAGTATTAGAAACAACGACTTTTATTTCTTATATGACTATACTTAAAAGCCTTTTGTCCTTGATTATTCGATGCAGAAAGGTTATTGGATGAATCTCATACATCATATCATCCATCTAATCTCATAACGGTAACATTGAACACCTTCACAGCCATATATTACAGACTATATGAAATCAAACCTTGACCATAACCTGAAGAGAAATGAAAGGGATTAAGTACATATCCCTGTTGCAGACCCTCTCCTCTGGAGTTGTCCAGCTCTTTCTTGCTGATTCCAGTTCCGAGCAATGGAACAAGCACTACTGTGGAATTGCCTGCTTCGTCAAAGACTCAAACCAAAGATCTTACTTTATCCGGATATTTGATATAAAGGTTTGTCAAAGATAGCACATTACTCCTCCGTCAAAACATATGTTCCGTCATTATAGTGAGTGTAAAAATAACCACAACAGAGAAACACCGAGTGGGTTACTTGAGTACATATCAAACGTAATCAATGGTGTCGTTTCATAAACAAAAACTGAATTGTGTTCATTATTATCAATTTATGGCTAATCGCTGTCGGCGTTGAGAAAGGACATATGATATATTTTTTTAAATTGTTGTTCATCATGTCTGCCGATGGGCTAATGGCATGGCATGGCGTCCGGCATCTGGCGTCAATCCGTTCTGTAGTAAACTTTTCACTATTTCGATTTCTTGTGTTGTCTCTGTGAACCCTTATAAGAGGACCACAGGCCAAACCCTAAAAACCTTTTTTGAGCGTCATCTCAAGCAAGAAAAGGTCTAAAAAACTGAAAACGCGTGTAAAGACTACAAGCTGATGGGATTCTAATGTACTAATTTACTATGTGACCCCTCATAAGGGCACCAGGGCCAAAGCCCTCAAAAACCCGTTCATATCTCAACGAGCAAAAGGCATTATGATTAAAAAAATCGGTGACTGCATAACCTCTTATAAAGGGCACATCCTAAATACCTATTTTCATCTGTAAAAGCTTTTAAAGACTTTTTCGCATGAGTGTATGCCCAGAAGACATGCGATTTCTATTTATCATATTTGGCCACACTCAAACTCTTAACAGTTGTTTTTTTAATGCAGACAAAAAGGCATTGAAAGCTGAAACCTTGTTTGCAGTCTCTTTAGCTAATTGGCATTTTAATGTTAGATTTGGTGACCCTGTGGCTCCAGATAAGGTTCTAAAGAGCCACATTCTTAAAAACCTATTTCTATTGTATTTTCAAAGCATATATTTGGAATTCATAGATTTGACCCTATGACCTTTAATATGGCGACCTTGCCATAATTGATGAGCTACAGAGCCTATGACCTTTATTAATCACCAATAATGGTAGTTTGAATAGTTGCATCAAATGAAAGTAACATCGTGTCACTTTAACATGATATGACAATACCTTATAAATTTGAGAGTAATTACATTCTTTGTTCAATTAAATTCACGTTAAATTTGATTTAATCCTTAATTGCTCTACCCCTCAGAGAGAGCAGATGGTCTGGCAACAAGAACTGTACCAACAGTTTCGATACAAGGCGCCCAGAGATTTCCTTCACACCTTTGAAGCTGATGTGAGTGTTTAAACGAGTTCCTCAGATGTTAAAATAAACGATACTGTATAATAACAATTTTTAGATTCAAAATAACGTTTCAATCCACCAGTCCCTATTCAAATATAAAAATCATTATTCAATCACCATAATATATATTCGTATAAATTGTTAATGATTTAGTATAATTCTCTGTTTCAGAAAATAATCCAAGAAAAGTTGTAATCGAGATCAAATTCTAAATTGTAACTATACCTAGGATTAAGTTTATATTAATTCCTTCATATTTGATATCATAGAAACTTTAGATTGCCCTTTAATAATCATGAGTGTAATGATGTAGGTACTGTCTAAGTTAAAACATTAACAAAACTTACGAAATCAATGGCATTTCAAAAAGCCTCTGAATTTTCAAAAATTTCCTCTGAACCTCACTTACCATGTGAAAAACAGTAGAAGATAATTGAAAGTCTGGATGTGTTCAGATTGTTGGTGGGTCTATGATATATGTTAGACAATACTTCTCAGAAACAGACCTTCCCGGGCTATATTTATTTCTATTTTTTTTAATGTAGAGTTGCCAAGCAGCTTTGAACTTTGCCAGTGAGGATGAAGCGATGACCTTTAAGAACATCGTTGACCAGAAACTGACAGAGAGACACCAACGTCGAATGAGTGAGTGTTCGCAGGCCAATATGAGCTGTTTCAATAAAATATTCACTCTTCAATGTATTAAGATAAACAGTTTTTAGGATAGTATAAACAAATGTTAGCAAATAAGAAACGATCAAACTCAATATCTTTAGATTGACAAATATCTATGCTCGCTATTATTGTATTATCACGGATGATGTCGTAAAAATTATGAAATTATGTCAGTATTTACAACAAATAACAACAGATTTTTCGAAATTATTATTCAACTCAATGTCTTGAACTTCTTTCGTGCAACGTTCTGTTGTTAAATACTAACAGCTTAATCATGTTAATGTTAATTCATTCAGTTTGTTGTGAAACGATTGTTCTCATTTCTATAAAGTTACTGATTTTTCTCTGATGTATTCTTAATACGTTTCTCCTAATGTTTCTGAACATTGTTAATCAACTTTACCCTTAAATCAAACATACATTTGGCCCATTTACAATCTAGAGCATTAAAGTTTTTGGTCATACTGTTTCATTATTCACATATATGGAACTGTCGACCTTAAGTTATTTTATTTAATGATTCTTTGAAACTTCCAGATAGAAAAAGCAAAATGGCGCCAAGAGCTGCAGTTGGTGGAAATGCCAGGGCGCCCCCGACTGTACAGAATAACGCTGCTCCCGTCCAGTCTTCTGGTAGGAAGCGGAGAATAAGCTTTTCTAACCCCATCCTGCCTCAGTGAACAAACGTTACGTTAACTCCACTAATATGTACCCTGGGCTCAGAAGCTAGATTCGCTCGCGCGGCCCAACTTGGGATAGAGCCAATCAAATCATTTTCTCGTTGAAATTTTATCAAGAAGGTGGCGAGAAAATGATTTGATTGGCTACAGGAGACAGGATGTTCTAACCCAAAATATCATGTCAGTCAAACAATGTTTATTGTACAAAGGCAACGGATCCATATACAGTCTAGCTACATACTTTCAGTACATATTATATAGACAATAACTTACGAGTGACGGGGAATTACAGATTATCTTTCCCGAGTTATTTTAATTTCGTAATTCTCGAGCCTTGGCGAGAGAATTACACAATTAATATAACAAGGGAAAGATAATATGTCATCCCCGTCACGAGTTGGTTATTGTTTATATTACCCATCTAATTTTCTAAGGTAAAAGCTAAGATTCTTAAAGGAAAAGATTTGTCTATAAGGAATTCACAAGGAGTCAACCTCAAATTCATACGCGTTTGCCGTCGCTTTACTATCGATATACCTACGCACGGCTAAATATCCCTTGCGAAGTGTTATACAAAATTAATTTTAAATGTTATTGGTGTTGAAAGTTTCGTTTTTCTTTTTTTTATCTAGCTGTCATTTCAAGTTGAAATGATTTGAAGTGACTGCCGACGTCCTAGGGTAACAACATACAAATCGGCGCAAACTCTAAATTCCTATGACGTCACCGTTGACACAGTGACGTCATAGCCGCTCGTGTCTATGACGTCATTACAATCGAACGAAACCCGTCGCATTCTACGCGACCGAAAGCTTTTCGCGACGATAAAGTTATTTGATGATCGATAATTTCTATACTTACGGTCAATCATGATTTGCATCGGCACATGTGAAAATTGGCAGATAGTAACAACATGGAATAAATTGAACTTGTTTAGATTTAGAATCAGGGAAAACAACTTGTCAGTCGATTACAAGTTTGAAAGATGAATGAAATAGTCCCGGCAAAACTTTTAATTTGATTGGTTCACAACAACCAATCAAAATACAGCTAAAGGTGTAACTCCCTAGGGACTTACAGAAAAAATACTACCCTGTGTCCGTCCTCCCTTATGGGTAATATATATATATAATCTACAAATATTTCTACAAAAATAAATCGTAATACAATACAATATTTCACTCCTAATGGCATAATTGGCTCAAAATTGTTTTCTTCAAATGATAATCTACAATACGATATTTTTTTTAATTTGATCGGAACACCGTATGGATGGCTGAATGTACAACTGCATACCATAAGTTTGTTCACCTGCTTGTGATCTTAATGCAAATATCATGTAATTCTGGTTTCGTTTTTACGTTCATAAAATAACTCCAGGACCACTTACAGAAGATCATAACTTATCCATTTGTAAAATAATCATTCCAAAAAAAACATATCTCAGGATCGTCTTGTCACTGGTGCTGGTATCGATATTTGACATTGCTAAATAGATAGATGGGGTCATATTTGTGAAAATGGGATTATCTTAAATTGCGATTAAAATCATCCATGTAAACTTTGTAGGAATATAATCAGCACAGTCACGTTGCCTTAGCGCAAAGGAACACATATGAATAAGATCTAAAGCTGTTGATCACTTATGAAGGATGTGGTAGAGCAAAATAGAAATCAGTGTTTTCAAAAGTTTGACCCCTGGTACATGGTCACTTCAATGATCTGCCAAATTTGTTACAGCTATCTGCTAGGTATTATATACGAATATGTCAATGCAAACTGAATCTTAGCTTATTCAGTGAAATTTCATCATTATCGGTTTCGTTTTAACAATGATATGATGTTACAAATTCCATGATATTTGCACAAAAATACGAAGGTAAGTGAACAAACTTACAAACAAACTTAAGATACGCAGCTGTATTTGCGGTCTTCGCATTGTGTAATCCAAGCCACTCCAGCTCCAAGATTGATGAAGATACTTTGTAGAACTAAATTTATATGAAGACATTGCAGAAGTTCAAAATTTTACCTTGTTACATTACGAAATTCAATATTTAGATATATTATGTAATACTGTGATTGATATTTTTTTCGTCTTTTGTCTCTTCTTTTATATTGTTTTTATATTTGAATTTTACAATATCCAGTGTCCAAGGTAAATACGGGAGCAAGTAAAGCTACTCAGAACGTGGGCAAGAAAACAGAAAAGGGTAAAAAGGATCGGCTGACGAAGCAAGATATTGGATCTCCTTCTAATTTTATGTAAATATAGTTTTTTTAATTTTAGGTAATGTTTAGAGTAAAACAACAAAAGCATGAGTGATAATATTTATCTGTCTTTAATGTAAATAACTTTTCTTAAATTTAATTTTTTTTAGAGATTACTTGAAAGAGGTATATTGGGTTTTATTACGTATATATTTGAGTAAAGGTATACAGGGTAAGATTTGTAAACACATGTTAAGCAATGAAGTCTATTGCATTTCCTTTAAAATTGGAATGCAATAATAATTTCCTTTTTAACATGTTCATTGTTTTAATTAGTTACTAAATTTGTCAGTTTTCAAATAAAATTTTCAACCCTCTTAACATAGTTATGTTTATTCAAATGTTCTAATATCTTTATTACAGACACGTGAACCACGTTGGTTTTGATCCAAACAAAGGTTTGGAAGTAAGTATGTAACTGAAACAATAAACGTCCATACTTTCTGTTGATTGTATTCTTTTAAGCTTAGTGGCAGTTTCCTATTAATATAATATCATGTACTTTACCTTTCATATCATGCACTGTACCTTTCGTATCGTGTACTGTACCTTTCATATCATGAACTGTACCTTTCGTATCGTGTACTGTACCTTTCATATCCTGTACTTTACCTTTCATATCATGTACTGTTGTACTTTGCCTTTCGTATCGTGTACTGTACCTTTCATGTCGTGAACTCTACCTTTCATATCATGTACTATTGTACTTTATCTTTCATATCATGTACTGTGCCTTTTATATCATGTACTATTGTACTTTATCTTTCATATCATGTACTGTGCCTTTTACATCATGCACTGTACCTTTTAGATCATGTACTGTATCATTGAGATCCTTTACTGTACCTTTTAGATAATGTACTGTACCTTTCACTGTACCTTTCATATCATTCACTTTACCTTTCATATCATGTACTTTACCTTTCATATCATGAACTGCAAATTTTATATCATGCACTGTAGTGCCTGTACCTTTTTAGATCATGCACTGTTCCTTTCAGGTCATTCACTGTACCATTTAGATCATGCATAGTACCTTCCACTGTACCTTTCAGATTATGCATTGTACCTTTCAGATTCAGCACTGTACCTTTCATTGTACATACTCACGTTTTCATCTAATGCTGTTGTTAATATCTAAAAGGAATCAACTGAAGCAAATAACCTCTATATGACAATCAGAAGAACAATTTGTTTTGAGTCCTTTTGAAAAAAAAAAAAACTATCATAAAGAATATGTTCCTTAGGTTAAGTAAATAACGAAAACAACCCAGGAATGTATATCTCATATTTCTAGATACCTGTTCGATATCAAAACCTCCTACAAGAGTTCAAAGTTTAAATGTCTCTACTTTAGATGGACAAACTGGACCCTGACATGAAGCGACTCTTCCAGTCTGTTGGAATCAAACACGACGATAACATCGACAAGGATACTATGGAGTTTATCTACGACTTCGTGGATAAGCGAGGGGGATTAGACGCTGTGAAGAAAGAAATGGCGGTGACGCCCCCTCCGCCTCCAATCACTAGAGCTGGTGAATAAATTTGGTGAACTTAGTTCCGATAGAACTGTTCCTTTAAGGGTACACGTGTTTGATGAACTAGTCTTCCATCCTGTACTTAATGATATCTTGAAATAACAAAACAACTTGAAGGGCGAGTCTGGATTGAATTGCCAGTTTACCGAGACTCCTTTGTTATACTTAATAAAATAAACGTTTATGAGAATTATCATTTTCAGAGACTAAATAAAAGTCTAATGGTGAACATGAAATGTTCTATAGGTTTTACATTCTCTCCCTATTCAAGCTGCGCCCCAAGTTCCAGGACGACAGGCTCAAACTGCACCTCGGCCCCGACCACCGGCCCCTTCCACACCAGCTACCCCTCCCCCTCCACCCCCCAGCCGCAGGGTGGGCGCACCGACTCCTCCCCGGCCCCCAGCTCACTCCAGCAGAGGCGCTCCCCCACCCACTCCCCGGGACTTTCCTCCACCCCCTCCTCACTGCAAAGGAGGACCCCCGGCACCTCCCCCACCTCCCCCACCTCCCCCGGCGGTTGGTGGTCCCCCTCCTCCGCCACCTCCTCCCTGCGGTGCTCCCCCACCACCACCACCCCCGCCTCCCCCTGTATCAGACGCACCGGCCGGTGGGCGGGGCAACCTACTGTCTCAGATACAACAGGGCATGGAGTTAAAGAAGATCAGCTCAGACAGCCGTCCGTCCAACGCTCGGGGAGATCTCCTGGATGCTATCAAAGGTGGATCGGCCACTCTTAAGCGGGTACGTGTTCATTGTCGATTATGAATTTTGTTTTATAGCCAGAATTTTCAGAAGATGACAATTGTTGTTTATAGTGACTTCCTAAACAGGTGAGGTAGTGTTTGCTTCCTATTTTGGGGTATACATGTCCACAGAAATTGAATGCCTGTACTGTGAGAATGTGTGACACAAAACAAAAGTCACAAATACGAAAAGTCATCAATTTGTTATTTCATTGAAGGAAAGAATCGACAAGAATAAGGAGTGATAATGAAGCGCTATTGCAGGTGGATGGTCAGCAGGAGAGAGCCGCCCCTCAGTTGGAGGATGATGGCGGCCTGGTTGGAGCCTTGGCGCAGGCGCTCAGCAAACGCAAGACTTTCATACAGGGGATGAGTATGTGATTCTTGAATATTTTTCAGGGTTGTTTTCATTTTTTCTGATCAGTCAATGAATACGATGACAAATACTATGTTGTTGCGAGCTGTCAATTGATTTTAGTTATGGTATCTAACTTAGTTAAACACTCGCCCGAGGTTACGATTGGGATTTCAAAACCTTCGGAGAGAAATCTTCGTGGGAAGTTTGATTTTTCGCTCAGCTTTCTTTCAGAAGGTTTTCAAATTTCAAGCATAACCTCGTCTCTCTTTAAACCTTTAAGTAGTTGTACTAGAAAAGTAACGAACAGTTAAGAACGACTCAATACACTTGTTAGATTCTAGACTATCGATTATTAAGTACTGACAGAGAAACTGCTGTAGCATAGGGGGCACGTGCACGTACCCGCTCAAACACGGACATTCGTGCTTCGAGTGAAAAGTGCATGTACCCATTCTTGAGTGAACACATTTTGATACATCATTCCATTGGGAAATGGATTCTTCTATCTTTTGGTATGTTCGTTAAAAAAATTTCTTTTATTTCAAAAAGGGTTGTCTCGAATTGAACCATTGATTTCCTGTCCAAGAGATCGCCCTTTGACCTTAGACAACGTGGCACAATGCCTTTAAAATTATTATTTTTAATCGCGATATTTCGTTGATATTTGAATTTGTTACAAGTATACATGTTTTGAACTTAGTCATTTTCGAAATTTGTCTGACTGATTGCGGAATATCAGTTATCCTATGTTTTCAATGTTTGCACATTTGGTTTACCTTATGAGGAGAGATGAACAGAAAAGATGCCAAATAATTGATATTACAAGACATTGTCAGTGTTATTCTATGAAAAAAAGATTTTGTCCGACCAATTTCAGAAAAACAAAATTCATTCATTCTTCTCAATTCCTCTTTTTGAGGGGTCAATTGCTTTGCAGGAGACGTCAAAATGGTAAGGGAAAAATAATTCAGTTCGGTTGACTGGGATGTAAGGTCGGGGGTATTAGTGAGCCACGTTCACTTTTTTATTGTTTCATGTACATTTCCTTCATCTTCTATATCATCCTCAATTTCAGATGATGACGATGATAGTGGAGATGAAGATGACTTTGATGACGAGGAATGGGACTGAAGGTGTTTTACTCATTGTCGAGTTGTTGGTTTCATTGCTACACATAATTCAACAGTATTACCAAGTTGTTTGATAAGAAATTCTTAATTTTTGTGCTCATAATAAAAAGGTAAAGTTCACAAATTCAAATTCAAGCACACGATTGATTGATAACGATGAAAGCGCACTCAAAAACCTATATCGTCACAAGAAGCATTCTAAAATTACTGTTTTATATTTTATTTATTTAATAAACAACTGCCCTGCTACTTGCCAGAAGCGTAAAAACTATCGATTTCTGCTGTGCCCAATTCGCCTCCATGGTAAATGTAAAAATCAAGTTATTAGATATATTTTATAGAAATGTCGTTTCCCATAAACAAAACATTGTATATTCACTACTCAAAAGAAGTTTTTAATCACATTTATATAAAGTCACCCAAGACACGACTGGGCAATGTTTCTGACCTTAGCCATCTGACATTCTGTGTTTTTCATGAAAAACTGTCCTCGTTACAATGGTGTCCTAATGACGTAAAACAAATGACTTTTCAAGAAAGCCTATGGACTTTACCTGAGCATTTGTCAGTTAAATTTCATGATGGACGAGTAATTCAAGATCCATTAATGACAAATGCATGACACTTTGGTAATAAGTTGAGGATTGAGAAAGCATTAATAAATTTTACCATACCCACCAATACCACAATTTCATAGAATTATTTGATTTTCTCAACTATTGTCGCGTAGTATATAAAGCGAAACTTCCAGGCAAGGTATAACCCATACCAGTGAACATAACCACTATATATTTCTCTTGCTGCTTGCTTCGTCCTTGAGTGTAGCACTTTTTATTCTTTTCTTTTCTTAGCTTTATTATAGTAATCATAAAGACTAGTTCAGCAGCAATAAGCTAGAGACAAAGCACAGAAAAGATGGGAAGACACTACAAGGCTTACATTAGCCAGGGGTTTTATATTTGAAATATGCCTAGCTTGAATTGGAGAATCATTCTACTACTGTTATTTGCATGATGTATTCATATTAAAAGACCAATGAAATAACTGTTTTCATTTGTTTTGTTTTTATATCTTCTTAAATAGATAAATGTACAAAATTTGGTTCTTGTCGATTTATATAAATGCATTTAACAGCTCTATAAAATTGTTTCAATGTGTTATTTTATGTCATATCACATTTAACTTATGTTATTTAAAGATTGTTGAGTTCATAAACTGAAGATAGAGCCATTGGTGCGGACCGGGCTGTAGCTTGTAAGGCTCTCTCAAATATACAAATGGTCAGTATTTAAACTTACACCATTACGGAAAGTTATGTCAATTATTTTTTCTGAATAACCGAACTTCGACTCGGTTATTTTCATATATTGAGGTCGGTTATTGTGGCAATGCGAACGACCGCGGTTATTTAGAGGTTTTTATATTTTGACCTGACATATATATTTATCACGGGCAGATACCTTATATCCTCGGCTTCATCTCGAGACCTTTTTCGAAACTTCCGGATGTAAGTTGTTTTTGTTTAGTTTTGACGAAGCAACCTCTAAATAAGTACCTTATTCGTACGCATAACCAATATAACCACCCGAACCAAAAGAAATCACATACATTTTAAGCATTTCATTGAATTGAAAGACTTTCAAAGTACATGTTTCGACAAGTGTATCAGATTCGGTCACGATCGTTTTCCATCCTGCATGAGAGATGCTCTACCGCTAGTACTGGTAGTCCTCTCTCTATCACTGATTCTCATATAGCCGGTCACACCTGAAATATGTACAAAATAGAATAGAATATCACCTCGTTTAATAGTTTTGAAAAAGCATATTATAAGTAAAAGTGTGCACAGATTCAAAGACTCATTAGCGACAAATATTCGAACGATTTAGCGTTTGTTTACCTTTTCTAATTTTTTTAATCTGGATATTTTATCCGTTATGGTTTCAAAATAAGTCATGACCACTACTTTCAAGAGACCTAAAATGCTACCCTATATATTTAAATTATTGAAAATGAACCTTGATACAGTATTTTTTGCAATGAGACGGTAAATTCAGTGTATATGACATCATAGTTCACAATATCTTGTTTTAGTGACATAGCATGTTATACGTTTATCATATTTTGAATTGACATATATCATTATAATCTAGATGCTGATTGACATAAAGAAAGAATTTTTTTCTATTCACATATCTTAAAGTTATTCAAATGCACCGATCGTTTTCGTTTTGTTTTGGTTTGGTTGTCCCTACAATGTCCGAATGAATTACTCAAACTAGTACTGTTCTCTATATCACCACTATCAATCTGTTTGTCGAAAAAGCTCCACGCAAATACTATATTGTTACCTTAATCGAAAATATCTCCACATGCCACAATGTTCTGTCGACAAATTCAGCAAGCAAAACAGCAAGCTGTAGTTGCTATTTTTGGAACAGTTACGTAATATAAACGTTTCCCTTTAATTGCTCATATTCAATGTATGCTCTTAAAGTTCGTCATATTTTCTAGCCATAGATATACTGACAGAAAACCTTTTGACAAAGTATTGTTGATATGATATCACGCATATTCTATACATATATACACATTAGAAGAATTCTGGTCTGTCATAACTCAGACATATATAACTGAATTCGTAAATGGAGCTACCTTTGCAAATCACTTAACATTGATTTTGAAAAAAAGTCATTAGATGTAGTAATACTTTTTAACTGCACTGTGTTAGAACGTTTTAATCTCACTAACGGCCTTTATGAGACGGACGATTGGATTAGTGGATAAAATCTTCCTCAGCTCAGGCGGTCAAAGGTTACCCTGACGGCTGGACTTACGGGGCCTTCTGAGATCTATAATCTGCGTACCTAGTGAAGAAATATATAGATATTATTACCCGTGTAAGTGTGTCATATGACTTTTACGAAACGAGTGTGAATTTTTTTATTACCCGAGCAAGAGCGAGGGTTATTCACACAATTCCACGAGTCCAAAAGTCATATGACACACTTCCGAGAGTTATAACTTTTTTATTACGAATTCTATTCCATTTTACCATCTTAGAAATATCAAAGAAACTTGCAGCTTCCCTTGCGACGGCCGGCTACAGTGACGTCACGAACAATGATGTTATGATGTCACAGGCGAAAATATACGGGAACTCGCGCTACAACAATCGTTGCTAGGCAAAAGTGATATGTGCACTAGTGCTCATATTGAAAATATGTCACCACTTATTTTCAACCATATGGGTAATAAATGATATGATACGATTTTTCCAAAAAGTAATGTAAGTAAGAAAAACGCACAGCTGCACATAGTTGTCTTATTATCAATATTTTTGTAATTCGTCACTTGATGACAGAAAATTTTATTCTAATATTTTCATGCAAAACCCGTTTATTTGTGATTTGGAAAATATTTACAATCGTATCAATATTTACGGAACTTCGTCAAACATTTTTGTCATTTGTATGTCAAAGGGTCAAATTTCAATGACATGTCAATTAGTAATTAAAATGCGGGCTGCGTATGTCGACAATAGCAGGAATAAGTTTTATTCAATATTTCAGATAGAGTGAGTCAGAAAGAGATATATAGATAAAGGGTAGAGAGACTGACTAACATAGCGAGGGATACATCATAATCAACTTTATTCAAATATATAGGCCCCTGGGCCCAAATACAGGCATTTCATATACAAAAATAATAAGTAATGATACGCAGAACTTACGAGAAGTAGATAACATGAAATTAATAATTAATCACAAGAAATGTTATTTAACCTTTTACGTCGTTTTTCATAGGCATAGGAAATATAGTGGCTTAATTTTTTCAACATGTAGTGATCGTTTGAAGAAAGAATTTGTTTAAATGCATACATGTTTACATTTCTAATATTTGGCAGATATATTTTTCTTAAATCATTATAATATGGACACACAGAAATAAAATGAAATTCGTCTTCTATTACTTCCTTACAAATTGGACAAATTCTATATATACAAACATAGAGAAAGACAAAGGGGTAGATTTATTATTTATTTACATACATTGGTCAAAAAATGGTACACTGCAGTGCAATGCAGTGACATACACGTTACCCTGTTCCTGTGAATCAAATCAGAACATACATATAAATTCAAAGCACACTAAATAAACAAATAGACTTAATGCTAACTTGCCGCAGAGAGTGGTAGATACAAACTGTTTAAACCTAGCGAGTTGATATCCAAACTAAAACCGTTATTTCAGTAAATATACAAACATTTCTACAAATATAGATTGTAATCAAACAAAACAACTTTATTCATAATGCAAAATTTGTTTCAAATGGTTGTCCAAACCTGGGTCTGTTTGCCCTCCTCATATTGATCAAATGGAATACCGTGCGTCCCGGTGTGCGCAGAGACACACCTAGTGGGGTATAAAGTGAGGTTGGGTAGAGAGAATAAAATTAATACATACATGCAGGAAGTGGAGCATTGACAACAGAACAAGCAACATGTCGAGAGACAAGTCCAAAGATGTCAACTCTGGCTGTACCCTCATCAGCAAAACTGAAAACGAAACATTGTTTCGTATACTGGGACCCAACTGTCATGTAAGTAGTTGGTGTTATCAATTGTTGATCATTGGTGATGGTAGAAAACGATCAACTGTGTTGTTAGTGTCTCTCCATATGACTTGCAAGTGTAGATCTCACAAATATATTGATATTTTCTCCAAGCCTTGATTGAACCACGGATTTCAATGTTGTTGTGCATAAACGTTTAATGACTTGATTACCCAATTTGTTTGTTTGTATATGTTAAATGACTTGATTCCGAATGATACAATCGTTGTATCAGTTTTGTTTGTATAGTTTCCATGACGCTATAACCCAATGATACAATCTTGGAATCTGCTGTGTAGTATTCATGACTTGATTGTCGTATTGTAGTACCATGGGTACAGAATTGTTTACAAATACATGTGTGCTTCATTGTATCACCTAAAACAATAAATAACACACAGAAAATGTAAAGATACGTTTGCATTCAATATTTAAGTAATTCTCAAGTCTGTCACAAGTGGATCTATTTTGATCTGAGTTTTGCTTACGTAAGCAGATTTGGCAGGTCAACAGGTCTCGTAAATAAAGACATTCATGACGTCACAGGTTGAAAATATCTGTCACGTTAACATTAAGTATCAATAACAATATAATCTGCGTAGCTTAGTGGTGCAATATAGATCTTAATTTATTGAGATTGGTATCAA
Source organism: Steromphala cineraria (assembly GCA_916613615.1). NCBI lineage: Eukaryota > Metazoa > Mollusca > Gastropoda > Trochida > Trochidae > Steromphala > Steromphala cineraria. The sequence continues at coordinate 71,142,680 of OU744726.1, read as the reverse complement.
TAACGGCCAATCGGTTTCGAGGGTCTAAACTTTTCCGGGTCATTGACAATTTTATTGTACTCTAAGGTCAGGAAAATAACATTTCCTTGGTATCTTTTGAACGTTAGGATTTTAAACTTGAATATATAGGCCTACTACCAAAATAAAATACACCTCAGTTGAAGTTAGCACATATATGTATTTAATTCATTGTTTGTAAATAAAAGTGTTTTTTTTAGCATTTTAAATGACATTTTAAGGAAATGACTTATTCTTACTTATTTTAATGCAACACAACTGTTCATCGACATAGACGACTTATGCTATTTATAAATCAATAAACGTGCCTTTGTTCACACATTAATAACATTTCAACATAGTGATGGCTCTGGCAGTGGTAATTATATTTCTTATTCATGTATTATATATCTTTTTATATTGTAAAATATTTTAAACAAAACACTAACCAAACACCATTTATTTTATCCTAAATACCGCAAATATGTGTTATTGTAAAAAGGTCATGATTAAATGCAATGATTTGTTTTGTCAAAACATAAGAGGTTTTCAAATGGTGGTCTCGCTTAAAAAACCAATCAGATTATGTTTTAAACTATGTTATAAAAGCTGCCTCATGAAGAAATAATAAGTATTTACAGGAATGATCACTAAAGAGAAGTGCTAAATTTTAGGATTGAACTCAAAAGAAGCAAAGTAGTACTTCAAAACTATATGATTACATGGTTTTTATCAATAGTTGTATAATAAAAGGAAAAGTACAACAATGTATTGGGTTCTTATTAGGTATGATAAAAATGTTTTGATCTGTGAACGTCAACCGTGTAGTCTTTGACGCTGAAATCAACAGTTAAAATAAAGTTTTGATATAAGAATATTTATTTTGTTCAACGTCAGTACCATTAAACTTGAGTTGTGTTGTATTCTTATTAAAAAATTTCTCTTGTGAGTAACATGTTGATAATGATTTATTTAGTCATATTATCCTAGCAAACCAACATCATCCTTATGTCTTAGTGTGAAGTATTTCCTTCCTGCAGCATGATAAAGTGGAAATATATTAGATTGATTTGGCAAAGAAAGTTGCTATGAAATATATACTATAAGTTTAAATCATGAAATGTTTTATTAATGACGTTCATATATATGTATTTATATTGTAAAAGAATTCATGATACAAATGTATTGAGCCGAGGTTCATGTAGGTAACACTTCGCTTGCAGACTGTCATTAAATACAGACTATATAATATCAAAAATGTATCACACTTCCTTGTTTTTTTTCGATGCAGAGATGTTAGTGATTAATATATTATCTCAAATCTCATATATCATCCCATCTAAGCTCATTTCGGTAACATTAAACACCTTCATGATCACAGCCATATATTACAGACAATATGAAATCAAATCTTGACCATAACCTGAAGAGAAATGAAAGGGATTAAGTATATATCCCTGTTGCAGACCCTCTCCTCTGGAGTCGTCCAGCTCTTTCTTGCTGATTCCAGTTCCGAGCAATGGAACAAGCACTTCTGTGGAATTGCCTGCTTCGTCAAAGACTCAAACCAAAGATCTTACTTTATCCGGATATTTGATATCAAGGTTTGTAAAAAATAGCACACTATTCCGCCATCAAAAAAATAAGTAAGGGGATTTAACTACAATATTTTCCATAAAATCTGTTCGGGGGAGTTATTAGAGTCACAAATGCCAAAGTTATCAATGATATCATTTTCAAGAAAAGAATGAAATTGTGTTCAATATTATCAATTTATGGTTCTTTGGCATTTAAAATGAACATGTAAGATATTTTTATTTTTTACTTTTCTTGCCTGAAGCACTCGATGGGCTAATCGCATGACATGGCATGGAGACCACCGTCTGTACGTCAATCCATTCTGTTGTTAACGTTTCACTATTTCAAGTTAGTTTCCAGAACCGTTGAATCAAGAAATCTCAAATCTTGTGTATTTATTCCTTGATTGAAGGGGGTCCTAAGTTTTTGATGTGGTGACCTATCACCAAAAACCAAAAACCTATATACCCCTCTTCTCCAAGAGTTTAAGGCCCAGAAAACTGAAATGTTTTGTTAAGACTACAAGCTAATTGGGATTTCCAAAAAAGGATTAAGTGATTCTGTGATCCCATCTCCATTAGCAAAAAACATTTTTCAAGAAGCAAAAGGTCTAGAGAGCTTAGCTAATTAGGATTTTAATTCACAGATTTGACTATGACTCTTCATATGGTGACCCTTTGACCATTTGCTTAATGTATAACAGATGGACCTGTGGCTCTATTTGTGCCAGCTTAAATTGTACATTGTATATTTGTATACAATGAAAGTTACATAGTGTCACTTAAAACTGAACAGTACTTTTTTTAGAATAATAACATGAATAGTTCTATTAAATTCAATTAGCATTTGATTAAATCCTTAATTGCTCTTCCCCTCAGAGAGAGCAGATGGTATGGCAACAAGAACTGTACCAACAGTTTCGATACAAGGCGCCCAGAGATTTCCTCCACACCTTTGAAGCTGATGTGAGTCTTCTAAAAAGTACCTTAGATGTGAACTCTGAAACACTGTAAAATAATAATAATATTCAGAACCATTTAAAAACGTCTTCATACAATAGTAAATAAATGTTGCCTGTTCAGAAACACTTCTGGTGAATCATAGCCTGTTTTACATTATGACATCAAAGAAACTGACTGTCACTGTCACACGTTTAGCTTATCGTTATGCAGATTGACCTTTCAAAATTTTGAATTATGGTGTAGGTGCAATCTAGCTTAACTTTGCTTTCTAAGTCAAAACACTATCAAAACGTACGGAATCAATTTGCATTTAAGAAGACACCCTTTACCCATATGATCTGACTCATATAAAACTGTAGAGGTGTAGAGATGTAGAGACACTCTGTTTTATGCAGAGATGTCAAGCTGCTTTGAACTTTGCCAGTGAGGATGAAGCGATGACCTTTAAGAACATCGTAGACCAGAAACTGACGGAGAGACACCAACGTCGAATGAGTGAGTATAGTCCAGCAGATAAGTAGGGAAATTGTGTTTTTTGTGATACAAGCATGAAACTTGGTATATTGATCGAGCATTCTTTTATGAAAATTTTGAGATATTTAAATGTATTCCTCGAACAAAAATGGCAGCCAATAAAAAATGGCGGTTTTCTCTATCGTTTTATCTTTCGACAAGATTACACAGATCAAAGAGGACATGAGTAACCTGTTTCTGGGCTAGCTTTGGTCACGTGACCAAGTCTCAGAGAAAGGACATCAGAGCCAACCTTCTCGCAGGAGGGGAGGCAAGGGTGGGAACTAAAGATTAGTGAGTTGTCAACTGAAAATATGAATAATGACGTTTACCAAAAATTACTATTATTAAACTTACTATTATCATCTCCGACTCACTGTAGCCAAGACTACAAGAACGGTGGAGGGCTGCCAGACCCAAGCAAGAAGGTAGCCACCTTAACAGTAAAACTGAGCGAAAGTGCTCAGTTACAATCACTAGATCCCACTGACTCGGAGACCAGACACCTACCTTGTGTTCTATCCCAAGCGCTTCCCATCAACTTTAGTGGGTGGAGCGGGACACCTCTGAAGACGTTCGCCTCCTCACTGAGGGTATGCCGAAGCAGGAACACATGTCTTCACACCTTTTCCCTGACATGCACATTAAGGAAGACCTGAAATGGTCTCAACTGCAGCCGGCCCCTCTTAGCGAGGTCCTGCACTTAAGTGAGCAGCCCAATGATCTGTTTGACCTAGCGGAGCAAGAAGTCTATTCGCTTCATGCGTTAGCGGGGAACTGAGGAGTGCAAGGAGAAGGGAGAGTAAGGTGGTTGGCTTAAGGTCTGACTTGGACAAGTTAATCAACTACCCAACTGAACAGAGCGATTAGCGATGGGTACCGACTCCGTCGCCCATGTATGTGGTGAACTGGAGATGGTGAGCGAGAAGAAAGTTCACTATTGGTGAAAAGCCACGGAGCAAATGATATTCCAAATGGGAACACAATCCACTGAGAATGGCGCTCCTCCAGGACGAAACTGAGGTACTTGCGGTGATCCCGGAAGTGGGAATGTGCAAATATTACCCATACGGGCGAGGATACACGAGTGGATATTTTTTTGATATCCGCACATGTGCTTTTTAGTGATTCTCAACGTTGATTGTTCGGTTCCTAAGAGAATGAAAGACGATTGGTCGACGGAACTATTTTCAAGTTTCATTGATAAATCGAACGTGTCGAACGTATGTCGATTAGGTTAAAAATAAAATCGTAGAACGATGAATATTACTGTACATCATATAACTTACAGGTTGATATTTAAACGCAGTATTATTTAAAACTATTCATCTACGTGTTAAGTTTCATTGTGATCTCAAAATTGTGCTTTTTCCAAAGGTACGGTAAGCGCTGTCTGTTTCTAAACAAACATGGCTGCCATCGAAAATTCATGAAATCTATCCAAGCACAAGAATTTCACTGATCCATTAGTAATTATTAACACATAAAAACCATAGGGACTCAAATTCAATACATACATTCATGAAAGCAATAACTTTTACAAATCAACATACTCATAGTTGATCAGCCCTGGGAACAATCCTACCGTGATCACAGGCCGATTAGAGTTATCGTTCTTGACACTTGCTACGTGAATGAAAGTAACGTCGAAAGAAACAAATGTTGTTCAAACTTCAGATTATTTGATTATCCTGACATACAGACTTGTTTTGATGCATTCTTTGTAAGTTTCTCTTAAAGATATTGCCATTTTATCAAGTATAGTTTTAAAAAATTGACAGGTTTTTGACATTTTCGTTACAACATTGTGCCGTCAACAACACATCACAGTGGTAGTACGGCGTGACGATCGGCTGATTCAAATACTTATTATCTTTATCAAATAATGTTGTTTGTTAAGAGTTTTATGTGTGTAAATTTGTTCAATGTTGAAAAGTGTATTATATCATTCAGGGACATTATTTTCGTCATTTTCGTATTGTTTTGAAACTGAACTAGATTCCGATGCGTTGTTGACTAATTCACTCTGGAGATGTTCGGTTGGACACGCGTATGAATACTGATCAGCTGATTGGTATCACTTACTACAGCATTACTACGATTTCTCAATCGCATCTTTTCAGTCGTTTTTTAATCATATTTCATTACAAATGGGTAATATATAGAATAACCAACTCGGTACGAGTGATTACGGGATATCTGCCCTCGTCAAAATAATGTTAAGTCGCTCGCCAAGGCTCGCGACTGTGAACATTATTTCGACTCGGGCAGATATCCCGTAATCACTCGTACCTCGTTGGTTATTCTCTAAGTATGCGTTCTCCGGGCCAAGGGCTCCAGCAACCGCATGACTGATGACAAAAACAAGTGACAAAGATATGGCGGCAGTACGAGGAAGGAGTGGTTAATTTCGACTTCTTCTGTGTGTCTTGGGTGGAACGAACACAGGGGAATAGAACCCCGACTTGAGGTTTGGGACCGAGATTTCCTCTACTGCCCCCTTGATATAAAAATCTCCATCTGTTCAAATGTAGCGTTGAGCCTGTCTGCCGCCCGCGGTGCTCCGTTTAGTCGCAGGTGATAGGTGGGCAGAGACAAAACTGGTATCTGGAACCCCCGCTTCAGATAGTGACACACAAAATGGTCCAGCCTCAGCTGATGCCAAGGACCCCGATGCGAAAGGACACGCCTCCTGCTTAGAAGTGGAAGGCTGACCTCCCCATATTCTCTTCTTGGGAATGAACGAACCCGATCTCCGCTCCCACTGCCAGCCTGTTTGTCAAGTCCTGCTGTGTCCCTGGCAGACATATTCAGACATATGTCCGCCTATTCAGAACCTGTGTTTTGCTTTAAATCAGCGGGACAGGAAATAGCCTGTTCAGTTTCTTCCTGGCATAAAACGCACTTCTTCCTATCTGTCAGAGTAGTCTGTTGATTCAAAGACTTAAATTGTTTGTAAGCAAATGTCAGGCACGCAATATGCAGCACCACCAGCACCAGTCTTGGATGGGAAATTTTTTGTATCATCACAATTGTTAAGAGAGTTTTTGAACAAATGATTCATCAACAAGCAAAGACTGAAGTCCTGTTGAATCAGATATGTAATCCGCGGACCGAATTCTGCAAAAGCAGTTGTCATTATTTTGCCCTTGTGTATCACTGCAGTTGCTCTTCTCGAGCTCAGTATGAAATAATTGCATATCAGTCTTAGTTAACCTAGCCTAAATAATACTTACTAATATTTGACCCTCCAATGTTATATATGCGAACGCATACTATTGCGGTTTGGTAAGACGATCCCTGATTAGTCAATTCCAAAGATCGGCTGACGCGACCTTCTACTACATCTTGCTAGACTCAATATCGGAGTGAAGCGAGTATTATTGAGATAAGATTAATTTAGACTGTTAGCATATGCACAACAAGTAATTACATAATACCTGAATTGTGTTTTACCTAAACACACGTGATGTGTTTTTTAACTGGTTGGGAAATTTAATTAACTATTTTTCATTTATTAACTTGTAGCCGCCATTTAAATCTTTTAGTAAATCTGGAATATCCCTATATCCAAATTTCACTCTTATGGTACCCCCTAAATGTGTACCAAATGTCATGCTTGTATCATTAAAGGCACTATTGTATATACATTCTTCACATATCTGCTGGACTAGTAATGGCCAGTCACTATTGCCTGTATCAATCAAATATTCAAGCTAAATGAATGCAGATCAACAGCTATTTTAGGACAGTTTATATGTCACTTTTTGATGTCATTAGAAGATTGAGAAATTGCATCAATATTGACAACAACAATTTCGATATTCACATTCAATTCAATGTCTTGGATTCTTGTAACATAAATACAACTAATTCAACAAATAATGTAGGCCTATTCTAAATTCATTCAATTTTGTTGTGATATTGGTTGTTTTCATATCAATGCGATAACTGATTTTCTTTGATTTATTCTAAATAGGTTTCTATTAATGCATCTAAACACATGCATATCAACATTATCTTAAAGATGCTGTATCATACTTGCAATATTTTAAAAAGTATTTTTAATGTATTCTACGAGGGGTACTGTGCTTTGAGCGTCGAAATAAGTATGTTATTGTTGATTAAACAATCTAAATATGATATCAAAATTTCGACGAAATATTTTTCTACAAAGTGATGTATTTCTTTTCTCAATAGTTAAATTTCATCCTGAACCGCTTGCAAGTATGAAACAGCATCTTTAAAATCGAACATACGTTTGGTCTATTTACAACCTAAATATGTTAAAATCAACAGGTTTTTGTTCATATTAAGGCCATACTGTTACAGTATTCACATATATGGAACTGATGATTTAAATGTATATTGATTGGCCCATTTATAAATGATCATTTTAAACCTCCAGATAGGAAAAGCAAAATGGCGCCAAAAGCTACAGTGGGAAATGCAATGACGCCCCAGACTGTCGAGGATAGCGCTGCTTTGGTCAAGCCTACTGGTAGGAAGCGAAGAAATAGCCTTTCCAACCCAAAATATCACTTTTGTTAAATGGTCCTCTGTTATCGAACTGTCAGATGCGTATGTTGGATGATGGTAGATATATTTGGATATGAAATTGGTGCAGTGTTGGCATTCTGTCCTCTAAGCCACTCCAGCTCAATTATTTTCATGAAAAAACTTATAATATATATAAAGATATATATATATATATCTTTTAAATTGCTCCAAAACAAAATTGATATCTAATGTACTTTTGTGAAGATGTTTTCTTCCTCTTAGTTCGTCTTTATCTTTTGTTTGAAATTGTTTTTATGTAGATATATATTGTTGTTTTTACAATCGCTAGTGCTTTAAGGTAAATACGGGAACTCTTTCTAATATTGTGTAAATATTGTTTCTTTATTTCAGGAACTGTTTGGAGTAAAACAACACGTGAGAGGTAAAGCAGGACTTCTAGTATATATCCGTGGTCTACTAAATATATATCGGTCTTTAAAGGGGCAGTAGCACGTTAATGCTAAATGTATTATTTTGACAGTGTCAAAAATCTCATTACACAAGCCAATCATCCATAGTCAGAGGACAAAGTATGAGGATTCGCATAAAATCCATTGGCGGCCATTTTTTGTGAACACCTTTAATTCATTTTGTGTAAGCAAATGATATCGCATGGCTTAACTTTACGTTATATATTTGAATTATTACTGCTCCATTTAGTTTAAATTTACATTTACATTGTGTTTCATGTGGCATGTAAGACTACTTTTCTCTTTTCAAATGTTCATTTATTGAATCAGTCACATTTTCCATCTCCCTAAACAAAATAATCTTTAATGAAATGTTCAATGATCTTATTACAGACACGTGAACCACGTTGGTTTGGATCCAAGCAAAGGCTTTGAAGTAAGTATGTAACTTTTACAATAAACGTCAATAGTTTCTGTGGATTGTATTCTTTGGAGCTTAGTATCCGTTTCCCGTTAAAATAGTTAGAATAATGCAATTGTGGATCCTTGTCAGATGTCTTTTTTGGGTGTTCTTTTATAAGTTTGCCTTTTACAAGGGTGAAACCTAAATCTACCATCCTGTATTGTTAGGAAGATGAAGATCCTTCTTTCAAAATAATGGATCTGCCACTATAAAGGCAGTCGGAACATGTTTGTCAAGTTAAGGACACCATGTTAACGTCATTCATTCATCAAAAGTACTGTACCTTTCGTACCATTTACTGTGCCTATCGGATCATGTACCTTCAGATCCGGTATAGTACCTTCAGATCCGGTATAGTACCTTCAGATCTGGTATAGTACCTTCAGATCCGGTATAGTACCTTCAGATCTGGTATAGTACCTTCAGATCTGGTAAAGTACCTTCAGATCTGGTATAGTACCTTCAGATCTGGTATAGTACCTCTGATCCGGTATAGTACCTTCAGATCTGGTATAGTACCTTCAGATCTGGTATAGTACCTTCAGATCTGGTATAGTACCTTCAGATCTGGTATAGTACCTTCAGATCTGATATAGTACCTTCAGATCTGGTATAGTACCTTCAGATCTGGTATAGTACCTTCAGATCCGGAATAGTACCTTAAGATCTGGTATAGTACCTTCAGATCTGGTATAGTACCTTCCGATCTGGTATAGTACCTTCAGATCTGGTATAGTTCCTTCAGATCTGGTAAAGTACCTCTGATCCGGTATAGTACCTTCAGATCTGGTATAGTACCTTCAGATCTGGTACCTTCAGATCTGGTACCTTCAGATCTGGTATAGTACCTTCAGATCTGGTATAGTACCTTTAGATCCGGTATAGTACCTTCAGATCCGGTATAGTACCTTCAGATCCGGTATAGTACCTTCAGATCCGGTATAGTACCTTCAGATCCGGTAAAGTACCTTCAGATCCGGTGTAGTACCTTCAGATCCGGCAAAGTACCTTCAGATTCGGTATAGTACCTTCAGATCCGGTATAGTACCTTCAGATCCGGTGTAGTACCTTCAGATCCGGTATAGTACCTTCAGATCCGGTATAGTACCTTTAGATTCGGTAAAGTACCTTTAACATTTTCGGCTGATATAATATCTCGTTCCTATGAAGGCAATCATATCAGAGTTGTTTCTAAGTTTCCATACGATATGGGATATTGAAAACACAGAGAGATTCCTTGATGAATCAAACTCATTTAACTTCTACATAACAATGAGAGAACTGATTTGTTTTGGTCGTTAGAAAAAAGGGAAAGTGAAATTCCAATTCTCTTTTATTCCTCAGTTTAAATCGAACATGAAAACAACCTAGGAATATTTATCTAATATCTATATATGTTCGATACCAAATGAAATTTTCCACAATAGTTTCAATGTTTAAATATCCACATCAGATTGACAAACTGGATCCCGACATGAAGCAACTCGTCCTGTCTATTGGAATCAAACCCGACGATAACATTGACAAGGAAACCATGGAGTATATCTACGACTTCGTAGATAAGAGAGGGGGGTTAGACGCTGTGAAGAAAGAAATGGCGGTGACGCACCCTCCGCCTCCAATCACTAGATCTGGTGAATACTAGTACATCAATTTGGTGAAGTATGATATACATCAATTGGAACCTAGTTGGACATTTAGAAGATAAATAGTTGCGTTTGTAAAATTTCCGGGATTCATTGTTATTCAACACCGCAAATTTAGTTTAAAACCGACGGCGTTAGTTATAAGCATTTTAAGAGCGAACTCTATTTCTGCGTAGGGAACTCTGAGTTGAAAGGATCTAACGACTGATTCATTATTGTTATAGGTGTTCGCAGCTTTAAAGAATCAGGAATTCCTAGTGTTATAAAAATTAAAATAGTGTTCTTATATTGCAAACCAGTTGCACTCATAACGATGAGATCTTATAGTTTTCACTGTGAAATTAATGAGAGGGAAAACAGTTATATAATTCATAAACCAACAGGAACAAACCCTACTAACAAATATCTTTAACTCGCCCAGACCATTGTGATGGTGACGCATTCATTATGACGTCATAACGGTTGGACTTTGTCACGTCGTGCCATGGGAATGGCATTCGAAAGAAACCGGCCACATGGCACAAGGCGGCAAATTAGGAGAAACTTAGCCAAATAAGAAAGTTCTAAAACTAAAGCAAATAGAAAAGAATTTATGGCATCTACGGGAACGCGCAAGTTAGAAAATGACAACAACAACAGTAAAATGTGAATCGGGCATGAATATTGGAAGAAACAGTACGTTTTAATGTTAAGGCAGACCAAATAATGTATCCTTTCGCGGTGATTCGCCTCAGCCAATTTGCGGTTGTTCCTTGCCATTTAACACTGGGAAATCCTTCAAATCAGCTAATCAGAAACAAGTATTTACCGAAGTCATATTATAATTTGTGTTAACAAATTCCTTTCTCTTGTGTAGAATTCAACTCTTTTCATTAGAAAACGGTTAATGAGAACGTTTTGGGCTGTCTCAGATACAACATTTTTATCCCATCGTTATGTTACTTCCTGAAAATGTGTGATAAAGTCATCGCCCTGTATGTCTGTCCATCCGTCCGTCCGTCCAACCATCCGTCAATCCATCTGTATGTAATGATTTCGTCCATCCATAATCATTTCGTTTCTTGAGCAGAACTAAAATTATTAGAACTAGCTCTATGAAACTTAGTATGTCGATTAGTCGGTATATGAAGATGTGCCTTGTGGTATTTTCAACTTCATCAGATTTTAATTTTTGGCAGTTTCCATCGAAACGTAAACAGATTACAGTTTCCATAGAACATATCAAAAACTTTGTATGTGGATAAGTCAGCATGTGCGTTTTGGTATTTTCAACTTCTTCGAATTTTTATTTGTGGTGGTTTCAATGGAAACGAAACGTAGTTTCCGGAGAAAAACTCAAAACTGTTTGACCTAGCTCAGCGAAATTTAGAATGTAAATTTTCAGCATGTGTAGATGTGCCTTTTTTATTTTTAACTTCTTCTAAATTTTAAATTTTGCGGTTTTGATGGAAACATTACTTTTAATTGGGATCTGTGGGATATGTCATTATTTATGACTCCTGTAGGACAATGTATATGTAATTTCTTGATGTCATTCAAAGATTAAGAAATTATATCAATATATACGAGAAATAACAACAACATTTTTGAAATTCACATTCAATCCAATGTCTTGAACTTCTTTTTACATAAACTAAACGCCAAAAGAAATGTTACACCTCTTTGAATTTGAATATAGTAAAAAGTTACGTGTTCAGAGGAATTTGCTTTGTTGTATTTCAACACTCCATCAGTTTAATGTTTTGTGCTAAAATAGCAGACCTGTATCTTTAATGATAAATAAGTTATCTCCAGTTTTTCATGGGTGGGGTCAATTGTCCTATTTCCGATCATGCACGAAAACATAAAATCAGAGAATAATCATTAGTTTAATGACAAATTGTATTTTCATTCAAATATGCCTGAACTCTTCGTCTCACAGAAAACGTCAGTCGTCTGATGAAAGCAGGTGGTTTGTGCCTCCATTCGGCCATCAATGCAGCAATAAGTTATTGACGTGTGTGTGGTTGGTGTCGACGTTGACGGATCCTTCGATCAATGTAATTCCAGAGGTGCTCGATGAGATTTATATCGGACAATCTGGCACGCCAAGGCAAAACGTGGACGTTGTTGACGTTGAGGTACTGTAAAGTCACTCTGGCTACATGAGGACGAGCATTGTCCTGTTGAAAAAGGGTGTTTGGATGGCGTTGTAAGAATGGGATGACCTCTGGCTGTAGGACCCTGTAAATGTACCTCTGCGCCGTCAGATTGCCGTCAATGACAATGAGGTCGGTGGTTGCGTTGCCCTGTATCCCACCCCAGACCATGACGCTGCCTCCACCGGAAGGGATAACTTCCTGTATGCAGCAGCGTGCCTCCCTCTCACCCCGGCGACGGTACACCCTCCTTCTCCCGTCTGCTACGTGCATCTGGAACCAACTTTCCTCGGCAAATAACACTCTCTGCCGGTTTTGGTTCAGTCAACGTCAAACATTTCTGGCCCAAGCAACGCTGTTTTGTCGATGTCGGCGCATCATCTGTCCATGTTGTTGGAGCCTTCTTCTCACCGTCTGGGACTGATTCGGTGTCCAAGTGCAGTAGAAGCTGTCGTTGTGGCAGCTTGAAAGCGGTTCCTGAGATGCAGTTGAAGCAGGTACCGATCTTCATTTGGGGTTGTCACTGGCGGCCTACCGCTTCTGGTTCGGTCTCGAGGCGATCAGGTCTGTTGTAGACATCCACACAGCCTAAGAATGGTGAGACGATGACATCCGAATGCGGCAGCGACTTCTCCATCAGTGGACCCAGTCTGCAGCATTCCAATCGCTCTTTCTCGCTTGTCAGTTGTTAATCTTGACATTGTAATCGAATAATGGTGTGAAATAATGAAAAGAGGGGCCTTTTGTACCCAACTTAACTGATTTCAATTGCATTTTTTGCGTGGTAAAAATTCTATGGCTACGTTGTGGTGACATGATCCTTCTGATGAAATCCAAAATGTAAAAGAAGTTCACAATTTAGAAAGATTTAGAAACAGATCTTGTCCGTAAACATGTGCCAGAGCTTCCTAAAACAGTCGAAGCACATTTTTAACAAAAACGTTTTCTTAGAATCTTATGGTTGTGTTTAGAAATAGAGAAATAATAAATCTCAATATTCCGTCATTTTCAGACAAAATAACGAATAAATGTTTCTAAAAACATAACTTATTTCCATATTTGTGAATGTGCATTCATTATCAAAGAAAACAACGTCAGTTTGGTTAAGTTTTACAATTTTCACTTCAATTATTGCATGATCGGAAATAGGACAATTGACACCACCAATGAAGAACTGGCTATAACTTATTTACCATTAAAGTTACAGGTCTGCTATTTTAGCACAAAACACCAAACTAATGGAGTGTTACAACACATCAAAGCAAATTCCTCTGAACTCGTCACTTTATATGATATTCAAATTCAAAGAAGTGTAAAAAAATTTTGAGCGTTCAGTTTACATGCAACTAATCAAATAGTGTATAGGCCTATTCCAAATTCATTTAATTTTGTTGTGATATTGGTTGTTTTCTTTTTTTTGTGGTATTACTGTTTTTTCTAAATACGTTTCTCTTAATGTTTCTTTAAATGTTATCAACATTACCTTGAAATCAAACATTCGTTTTACATTTACAATGTAATTAAATATAGATCAACAGGTTTTTGTTTTAGGTCATACTCTTACAGTATTAACAATGTGGAACTGTCGGTCTTTATGTATTTAGATTGGCCCATTTATAAATGATTCTTCGAATTTCCAGATAGGAAAAGGCAAATAGCCCCAAAAGCTGCAGTGGGTGGAAATACCAGGGTGCCCTCGACTGTCGAGGAAAGCGTTGCTCCAGCCGAGGCTACTGGTAGGAAGCGGAGAAATAGTCTATCCAACCCAAAATATCACTATTGTTTAATATTCCTCTGTTATCGATCTGTCAGGTGCGTATCTTTGATCATGGTAGTGGCTGGATATATATGTAGATACAATATTTGTGAAGTGTTGGCCTTCTGTCCCGTAAACCACTCTAGCTCAATTATTTTCATGAATTGTTTTGTCGAACTACAGTTATAAATAGAAGTTAACATCTTTTAACTTCCTCCATATAACAATTGATATTTAAATTATTTTTTGTAATACTGTGAAGAGTTTTTTTCTTCCTCTAAGTACGTCTTTCTTCAGTTAAATATTGTTTTATGTAGATATATAGATAATTTTACAATCGCCAGTAGTTTAAGGTAAATACGGGAGCAAGTAAAGCTCCTCTGAACGTGGTCAAGAACACAGACATGGGTAAAAAGGATCAGCTGAAGAAGGAGGACATTGAAGCTCCTTCTAATTTTGTGAAAATATTGTTTCTTTATTTCAGGCACTGGTTGGAGTAAAACAGTAACTGAGAGGTAAACAGGAGTCCTAAAGTATATCGGTCTTAAATCTTCTTGAATTCAGACAGACAGACAGACAGACAGACATATAATTAAATATACATTCGAGTAAAGGTATACAGGGTAAGATTTCCAAACGGACGTTTATGATTTTGTGTAGCGATTAAGTCTATTACTTTGCCTTTCCAATTGTTATGTAAGGATACTTTTCTCTTTTGAAATGTTCCTTTATTTAATTACTTACATAATTTGTCAGTTTTCAGACAAATTTTCCATCCCCTAAACAAAATAATCTTTAATGAAATGTTCAATGTTCTTTATTACAGACACGTGAACCACGTTGGTTTTGATCCAAACAAAGATTTTGAAGTAAGTATGTAACTGTTACAATAAACGTCCATACTATCTGTAGATTTGTATTCTATGAAGCTAATTAAGTAACCATTTCCTATAAACATTAATGTATAGAATACTGCAGTTGCGGATCCACGTCAGATGTGTCGTGTGGGTGTCCTTCAATAACATTGCCCGTAACATGGGTGCGCCTAAATCTAACATCCTGTATTGTTTGGAAGATGCATATTCTTCATTCGTCAAAAGTACTGTACCTTTCGTATCATTTACTGTACCAGATCATGTACCTCTGATCCGGTATAGTACCTTCAGATCCGGTATAGTACCTTCAGATTCGGTATAGAACCTTCAGATCCGGTATAGTACTTTCAGATTGGGTATAGTACCTTCAGATCCGGTATAGTACCTTCAGATCCGGTATAGTACCTTCAGATCCGGTATAGTACCTTCAGATCCGGTATAGTACCTTCAGATCCGGTGTAGTACTTTCAGATTGGGTATAGTACCTTCAGATCCGGTATAGTACCTTCAGATCCGGTATAGTACCTTCAGATCCGGTATAGTACCTCTAGATTCGGTATAGTACCTTCAGATTGGGTATAGTACCTTCAGATTGGGTATAGTACCTTCAGATTGGGTATAGTACCTTCAGATCCGGTATAGTACCTCTAGATTCGGTATAGTACCTTCAGATCCGGTATAGTACCTCCAGATCCGGTAAAGTACCTTTAACATTTTCGGCTGATATAATATCTCGTTCCTATGAAGGCAATCATATCAGAGTTGTTTCTAAGTTTCCATACAATATGGGATATTGAAAATACGTTTGAGATATACCCATACTTTCCGAGGTGTATCGCTCAATAACCTCCTGTTTGAATCGTGGGTCTCCGAGGCGTAGCGTATACGTAGCGGAGCCGAGGAACCACGATTCAAACAGGAGGTTATTGAGCGATACATCGAGGGAAGTGTGGGTATATCTGACTTATACCCCACTCCGGTCGAGTCATATTTGACAAAAAGGAGAATTCCATTATTCTTTAAGTATACAGTTCTTGACCTAACTAGATCAATAGAATATTAATAATACTCTTCTAATTGCGATTTTAAACCATAAACTAACTTAATTTCATTAAAATTGGTACATACTAGTAATTATATACATAGGTTTATATATATAGAATATATGTATACATAAAACAAAAGAAAATACCTCGGCTTGTATCAATCCTCATTAGCTCAGTCGATAGAGGCGCTGCTCAACAACATAAAGGTCCCTGGTTCGATTCCCACAATCTCTAATTATAATTCTCAAAAATATAAAATTCTAAATTTTACAAGTCCGTTTATTTGCCAACGTTGAAGATCTCTTCTCCTGACTAAGTGCAGATTAACAATTAAGTGTTGGTGTATCAGAAAAGTAGAGGTGTATCAGTAGATAATCTACAGTTACATCATCGAAAGGAGAGGTGTATCCGTCAATACACCTACAGTTAGAACAAAGTAAACCATAGCAACGAGACAGGAAGTGGGGTATAAAGAGAATTTCCTTGATGGATCAAACTCATTTAACTTCTACATAACAATGAGAGAACTGATTTGTTTTGGTCGTTAGAAATAAGCAAAAGTGACATACCAATTTTCTTATAGAATATATTCCTCAGTTTAAATAGAAGATGAAAGCAACCTAGAAATGTTTATCTCATATTTCTCAATTACACCTGTTCGATACAAAATTTAATTTTCCACAATAGTTTCAATGTAGTCTTTGCTTCTAGAGTTAAGTGTTTAAATCTCCACATCAGATTGACAAACTGGATCCTGATATGAAGCAACTCTTCCTGTCTATTGGAATCAAACCCGACCATGATATCGACAAGGATACCCTCCTTTTGAAAAAAGCAAAACTGATAAACCAACTATCATAGAGAATGTGTTCCTTAGGTTAAGTTAATAATGAAAACAACCTAGGAATGTTTATTTCATATTTCTAAATACCTGTTCGTTATCAAAACCCCTACAACAGTTTCAAAGTTTAAATGTCTCTACTTTAGATGGACAAACTGGACCCCGACATGAAGCGACTCTTCCAGTCGGTTGGAATCAAACCCGGCGATAACATCGACAAGGATACCATGGAGTTTATCTACGACTTCGTAGACAAGAGAGGGGGACTAGAGGCTGTGAAGAAAGAAATGGCGGTGACGCCCCCTCCGCCTCCAATCACTAGAGCTGGTGAATAAATTTAGTGAATTATGATTTATAATCGATTGGAACATAACCGGACACTAGCTGTCAACAGTCCCTCATATTCCTTTCCCTGAAAGTGAACGCAACCCTTTCCTTTAAAACCTTTTTGATTTTAATATTGCTCTCTATGAAGGTGGATTCTGTTATTGTTTGATAGACTATAAGGATGGTTGTCTTTTAAGGAAGAATGAGAAGAACAGTGTTAAAGGGACACTCTTATTTGGGTATTTTTTTGTGGAAACAAAATTCAAGAGAAGATAGTGATGCATTCTATTCTTTGTCAAATTGTTAAATCTAGAACAATTAAAATGTTACCCTCAATGTTATAAATGAAAAAATGTGTGAAATAGTGATATTATAACTATAAGCATAAAAAGGGGAGGAAACTTTCCACATAAAATACCCTGATAGGACTGTTCCTTTAAGGGTACACCTATATGATGAACTGGTCTTCTATCTATAGTAAATACTATTTTGTAATAACAAAACAACTTAAAGAACTAGTATGGATCTGAATTACGAGTTTTCTGAGACTCCTTTGTTAAACTCAATAAAATATAGATTTATGAGACAGAATAAAGGTATAATGGTGAACATAAAATGTTCTATATGTTTCACATTCTCTCCCTGTTCAAGCTGCGCCCCCAGTTCAAGGACGACAAGCTAAAACTGCACCAGCTACCCCTCCCCCTCCAGCCCCCAAACGCAGGGTGGACGCACCGCCTCCTCCCCAGCCCCCAGCTCACTCCAGCAGGGGCGCTCCTCCACCTCCTCTTCCATTCAAAGGAGGACCCCCTGCACCTCCCCCTGTGGTCGGTGGTCCACCTTCTCCCCCTCCCTGCTGTGGTCCCCAACCCCCACCACCCCCGACTTCTTCTGTACCAGACGAATTGGCTGGTTTGCAGGGTATGCAGCTCAAAAAGGTCAGCACTGACGGACGTCCTCCCAACGCTCGGGGAGAACTCCTGGGTGCTGTCAAAGGTGGCTCAGACACTCTTACGTTGGTATGTGCCCCTTGTCACTTGTGAATTGAGATTTAGAGTCAGATTTTACAGAAGTTAAGAATTTGTGTTTAAAGTGACAATCATTAACTTCCCAAAGTGGTGAAGTAGTGTTTGCTTCTAAAGTTAAGTGTTTAATTCTCCCCATCAGATGGACAGGCTGGATCCCGACATGAAGCGACTCTCCCAGTCTGATGGAATAAAAACCCACGATAACATCTACAAGAACATCCTGGCGTTTATCTGCGACCTCGTAGAGAAGATGGGGGGTATAGACGCTGTGAAGAGAGAAATGGCAGTGAACCGGCCGCCACCTCCCATCACTAGAACTGGTAAATACATTTGGTAAAGTATGATAAATACAAATATGGAATTTGACACCAGGTGTCAACCGACACACATGTATTGATTGATTTTAATAGTGCTCCTTATGATTGTTGATTCAGTTCTTGTACAGTGGCAAGCTTCTAGATTCTCGAGTATTAAGTAATGTCAGAGAAACTACAATGGCATTGAGGCCATGTACAATCTCCAACACCGAAATTCGTGAAGAAAAGTTGTTTTTTTAAGGGCTTTTCTTGCATTATTGACAACAAGCTTTACAGAACGTTCACTCCATTAGAATTGGTTATATAAGCTGAGTCCTGCACTTTTTCTGTTCTAACAAAACCTTTTTTGACCTGTGAAAGTGTACCAGCATATGTATACAAGAAAACTCCTTTCACAGTCTCAACAACCATACAATACTGTTTCATGTACATTTCCACCATCTTCTATACCATCCCCTGTTGCATGTACATTTCCACCATCTTCTATACCATCCCCTGTTTCATGTACATTTCCACCATCTTCTATACCATCCCCTGTTTCATGTATATTTCCATCACCTTCTATACCATCCTCTGTTTCATGTACATTTCCATCACCTTCTATACCATCCTCTGTTTCATGTACATTTCCTTCATCTTCTATACCATCCTCTGTTTCATGTACATTTCCTTCATCTTCTATACCCTCCTCTGTTTCATCTACATTTCTTTCATTATACCATCCTCTGTTTCATGTACATTTCCTTCATCTTCTATACCATCCTCTGTTTCATGTACATTTCCTTCATCTTCTATACCATCCTCTGTTTCATGTACATTTCCTTCGTCTTCTATACCATCCTCTGTTTCATGTACATTTCCTTCGTCTTCTATACCATCCTCTGTTTCATGTACATTTCCATCATCTTCTAAACCATCCTCTGTTTCATCTACATTTCTTTCATTATACCATCCTCTGTTTCATGTACATTTCCTTCGTCTTCTATACCATCCCCTGTTTCATGTACATTTCCTTCGTCTTCTATACCATCCTCTGTTTCATGTACATTTCCATCATCTTCTAAACCATCCTCTGTTTCATCTACATTTCTTTCATTATACCATCCTCTGTTTCATGTACATTTCCTTCGTCTTCTAAACCATCCTCTGTTTCATCTACATTTCTTTCATTATACCATCCTCTGTTTCATGTACATTTCCATCATCTTCTATACCATCCTTTGTTTCATGTACATTTCCACCATCTTCTAAACCATCCTCTGTTTCATGTACATTTCCATCATCTTCTAAACCATCCTCTGTTTCATGTACATTTCCATCATCTTCTAAACCATCCTCTGTTTCATCTACATTTCTTTCATTATACCATCCTCTGTTTCATGTACATTTCCATCGTCTTCTATACCATCCCCTGTTTCATGTACATTTCCTTCGTCTTCTATACCATCCTCTGTTTCATGTACATTTCCATCATCTTCTAAACCATCCTCTGTTTCATCTACATTTCTTTCATTATACCATCCTCTGTTTCATGTACATTTCCTTCGTCTTCTAAACCATCCTCTGTTTCATCTACATTTCTTTCATTATACCATCCTCTGTTTCATGTAAATTTCCATCATCTTCTATACCATCCTCTGTTTCATGTACATTTCCTTCGTCTTCTATACCATCCTCTGTTTCATGTACATTACCATCGTCTTCTATACCATCCTCTGTTTCATGTACATTTCCATCATCTTCTATACCATTTTCTGTTTCATGTACATTTCCTTCGTCTTCTATACCATCTCCTGTTTCATGTACATTTCTTTCATCGTCTATACCGTCCTCTGTTTCATGTACATTACCACCATCTTTTATACCATCCTCTGTTTCATGTACATTCCCTTCATCTTCTAAACCATCCTCTGTTTCATCTACATTTCTTTCATTATACCATCCCCTGTTTCATGTACATTTCCTTCGTCTTCTATACCATCCTCTGTTTCATGTACATTTCCATCATCTTCCAAACCATCCTCTGTTTCATCTACATTTCTTTCATTATACCATCCTCTGTTTCATGTACATTTCCTTCATCTTCTATACAATCCTCTGTTTCATGTACATTACCACCATCTTCTATACCATCCTCTGTTTCATGTACATTTCCTTCGTCTTCTAAACCATCCTCTGTTTCATCTACATTTCTTTCATTATACCATCCTCTGTTTCATGTACATTTCCATCATCTTCTAAACCATCCTCTGTTTCATATTCATTTCTTTCATTATACCATCCTCTGTTTCATGTACATTTCCTTAATCTTCTATACAATCCTCTGTTTCATGTACATTACCACCATCTTCTATACCATCCTCTGTTTCATGTACATTTCCGTCATCTTCTATACCATCCCCTGTTTCATGTACATTTCCTTCATCTTCTAAACCATCCTCTGTTTCATGTACATTCCCTTCATCTTCTAAACCATCCTCTGTTTCATCTACATTTCTTTCATTATACCATCCCCTGTTTCATGTACATTTCCTTCGTCTTCTATACCATCCTCTGTTTCATGTACATTTACATCATCTTCTATACCATTTTCTGTTTCATGTACATTTCCACCATCTTCTAAACCATCCTCTGTTTCATGTACATTTCCTTCATCTTCTAAACCATCCTCTGTTTCATGTACATTCCCTTCATCTTCTAAACCATCCTGTTTCATCTACATTTCTTTCATTGTACCATCCCCTGTTTCATGTACATTTCCTTCGTCTTCTATACCATCCCCTGTTTCATGTACATTTCCATCGTCTTCTAAACCATCCTCTGTTTCATCTACATTTCTTTCATTATACCATCCTCTGTTTCATGTACATTTCCTTCGTCTTCTATACCATCTCCTATTTCATGTACATTTCTTTCATCTTCTATACCATCCTCTGTTTCATGTACATTACCATCGTCTTCTTTACCATCCTCTGTTTCATGTACATTTCCGTCATCTTCTATACCATCCCCTGTTTCATGTACATTTCCACCATCTTCTATACCCTCCTCTGTTTCATGTACATTTCCTTCATCTTCTAAACCATCCTCTGATTCATGTACATTTCCACCATCTTCTATACCATCCCCTGTTTCATGTACATTTCCTTCGTCTTCAATACCATCCTCTGTTTCATCTACATTTCTTTCATTATACCATCCTCTGTTTCATGTACATTTCCTTCTTCTTCTATACCATCTCCTGTTTCATGTACATTTCTTTCGTCTTCTATACCATCCTCTGTTTCATGTACATTACCATCGTCTTTTATACTATCCTCTGTTTCATGTACATTTCGTCTTCTATACCATCCTCTGTTTCATGTACATTACCATCATCTTCTAAACCATCCTCTGTTTCATCTACATTTCTTTCATTACACCATCCTCTGTTTCATGTACATTTCCTTCGTCTTCTAAACCATCCTCTGTTTCATCTACATTTCTTTCATTATACCATCCTCTGTTTCATGTACATTTCCTTCATCTTCTATACCATCCTCTGTTTCATGTACATTTCCACCATCTTCTATACCATACTGTTTCATGTACATTTCTTTCATCGTCTATACCATCCTCTGTTTCATGAACATTACCACCATCTTCTATACCATCCTCTGTTTCATGTACATTTCCTTCATCTTCTATACCATCCTCTGTTTCATGTACATTTCCACCATCTTCTATTCCCTCCTCTGTTTCATGTACATTTCCGTCATCTTCTATACCATCCCCTGTTTCATGTACATTTCCACCATCTTCTATACCCTCCTCTGTTTCATGTACATTTCCACCATCTTCTATACCATCCTCTGTTTCATGTACATTTCCTTCGTCTTCTATACCATCCTCTGTTTCATGTACATTCCCTTCATCTTCTAAACCATCCCCTGTTTCATGTACATTTCCTTCATCTTCTATACTATCCTCTGTTTCATGTACATTTCCACCATCTTCTATACCATCCTCTGTTTCATGTACATTTCCTTCGTCTTCTATACCATCTCCTGTTTCATGTACATTTCTTTCATCGTCTATACCGTCCTCTGTTTCATGTACATTACCACCATCTTCTATACCATCCTCTGTTTCATGTACATTCCCTTCATCTTCTAAACCATCCTCTGTTTCATCTACATTTCTTTCATTATACCATCCCCTGTTTCATGTACATTTCCTTCGTCTTCTATACCATCCTCTGTTTCATGTACATTTCCATCATCTTCCAAACCATCCTCTGTTTCATCTACATTTCTTTCATTATACCATCCTCTGTTTCATGTACATTTCCTTCATCTACTATACAATCCTCTGTTTCATGTACATTACCACCATCTTCTATACCATCCTCTGTTTCATGTACATTTCCTTCGTCTTCTAAACCATCCTCTGTTTCATCTACATTTCTTTCATTATACCATCCTCTGTTTCATGTACATTTCCATCATCTTCTAAACCATCCTCTGTTTCATATTCATTTCTTTCATTATACCATCCTCTGTTTCATGTACATTTCCTTCATCTTCTATACAATCCTCTGTTTCATGTACATTACCACCATCTTCTATACCATCCTCTGTTTCATGTACATTTCCGTCATCTTCTATACCATCCCCTGTTTCATGTACATTTCCTTCATCTTCTAAACCATCCTCTGTTTCATGTACATTCCCTTCATCTTCTAAACCATCCTCTGTTTCATCTACATTTCTTTCATTATACCATCCCCTGTTTCATGTACATTTCCTTCGTCTTCTATACCATCCTCTGTTTCATGTACATTTACATCATCTTCTATACCATTTTCTGTTTCATGTACATTTCCACCATCTTCTAAACCATCCTCTGTTTCATGTACATTTCCTTCATCTTCTAAACCATCCTCTGTTTCATGTACATTCCCTTCATCTTCTAAACCATCCTGTTTCATCTACATTTCTTTCATTATACCATCCCCTGTTTCATGTACATTTCCTTCGTCTTCTATACCATCCCCTGTTTCATGTACATTTCCATCGTCTTCTAAACCATCCTCTGTTTCATCTACATTTCTTTCATTATACCATCCTCTGTTTCATGT
Source organism: Steromphala cineraria (assembly GCA_916613615.1). Taxonomy (NCBI): domain Eukaryota; kingdom Metazoa; phylum Mollusca; class Gastropoda; order Trochida; family Trochidae; genus Steromphala; species Steromphala cineraria. The sequence goes on along the minus strand of OU744726.1, from coordinate 71,119,104 downwards.
ACATTTCCTTCGTCTTCTATACCATCTCCTATTTCATGTACATTTCTTTCATCTTCTATACCATCCTCTGTTTCATGTACATTACCATCGTCTTCTTTACCATCCTCTGTTTCATGTACATTTCCGTCATCTTCTATACCATCCCCTGTTTCATGTACATTTCCACCATCTTCTATACCCTCCTCTGTTTCATGTACATTTCCTTCATCTTCTAAACCATCCTCTGATTCATGTACATTTCCACCATCTTCTATACCATCCCCTGTTTCATGTACATTTCCTTCGTCTTCAATACCATCCTCTGTTTCATCTACATTTCTTTCATTATACCATCCTCTGTTTCATGTACATTTCCTTCTTCTTCTATACCATCTCCTGTTTCATGTACATTTCTTTCATCTTCTATACCATCCTCTGTTTCATGTACATTACCATCGTCTTTTATACTATCCTCTGTTTCATGTACATTTCGTCTTCTATACCATCCTCTGTTTCATGTACATTACCATCATCTTCTAAACCATCCTCTGTTTCATCTACATTTCTTTCATTATACCATCCTATGTTTCATGTACATTTCCTTCGTCTTCTAAACCATCCTCTGTTTCATCTACATTTCTTTCATTATACCATCCTCTGTTTCATGTACATTTCCATCATCTTCTATACCATCCTCTGTTTCATGTACATTTCCACCATCTTCTATACCATCCTCTGTTTCATGTACATTTCTTTCATCGTCTATACCATCCTCTGTTTCATGAACATTACCACCATCTTCTATACCATCCTCTGTTTCATGTACATTTCCTTCATCTTCTATACCATCCTCTGTTTCATGTACATTTCCACCATCTTCTATTCCCTCCTCTGTTTCATGTACATTTCCGTCATCTTCTATACCATCCCCTGTTTCATGTACATTTCCACCATCTTCTATACCCTCCTCTGTTTCATGTACATTTCCACCATCTTCTATACCATCCTCTGTTTCATGTACATTTCCTTCGTCTTCTATACCATCCTCTGTTTCATGTACATTCCCTTCATCTTCTAAACCATCCCCTGTTTCATGTACATTTCCTTCATCTTCTATACTATCCTCTGTTTCATGTACATTTCCACCATCTTCTATACCATCCTCTGTTTCATGTACATTTCCTTCGTCTTCTATACCATCCTCTGTTTCATGTACATTTCCACCATCTTCTATACCATCCTGTTTTATGTACATTTCCTTCGTCTTCTATACCATCCTCTGTTTCATGTACATTCCCTTCATCTTCTAAACCATCCCCTGTTTCATGTACATTTCCTTCATCTTCTATACCATCCTCTGTTTCATGTACATTTCCACCATCTTCTATACCATCCTCTGTTTCATGTACATTTCCTTCATCTTCTATACCATCCTCTGTTTCATTTACATTTCCACCATCTTCTATACCATCCTCTGTTTCATGTACATTTCCTTCGTCTTCTATACCATCCTCTGTTTCATGTACATTTCCACCATCTTCTATACCATCCTGTTTTATGTACATTTCCTTCGTCTTCTATACCATCCTCTGTTTCATGTACATTCCCTTCATCTTCTAAACCATCCACTGTTTCATGTACATTTCCTTCATCTTCTATACCATCCTCTGTTTCATGTACATTTCCACCATCTTCTCTACCATCCCCTGTTTCATGTACATTTCCACCATCTTCTATACCCTCCTCTGTTTCATGTACATTTCCTTCATCTTCTAAACCATCCCGTTTCATGTACATTTCCACCATCTTCTATACCCTCCTCTGTTTCATGTACATTTCCTTCATCTTCTAAACCATCCTCTGTTTCATGTACATTTCCACCATCTTCTATACCATCCCCTGTTTCATGTACATTTCCTTCGTCTTCTATACCATCCTCTGTTTCATGTACATTTCCACCATCTTCTATACCATTTTCTGTTTCATGTACATTACCATTACCTTCTATACCATCCTCTGTTTCATGTACATTTCCATCACCTTCTATACCATCCTCTGTTTCATGTACATTTCCACCATCGTCTATACCCTCCTCTGTTTCATGTATATTTCCTTCATCTTCTATACCATCCTCTGTTTCATGTACATTTCCTTCGTCTTCTAAACCATCCCCTGTTTCATGTACATTTCCACCATCTTCTATACCCTCCTCTGTTTCATGTACATTTCCTTCATCTTCTAAACCATCCTCTGTTTCATGTACATTTCCACCATCTTCTATACCATCCCCTGTTTCATGTACATTTCCTTCGTCTTCTATACCATCTCTGTTTCATGTACATTTCCACCATCTTCTATACCATTTTCTGTTTCATGTACATTACCATCACCTTCTATACCATCCTCTGTTTCATGTACATTTCCATCACCTTCTATACCATCCTCTGTTTCATGTACATTCCACCATCTTCTATACCCTCCTCTGTTTCATGTACATTTCCTTCATCTTCTATACCATCCCCTGTTTCATGTACATTTCCATCGTCTTCTAAACCATCCTCTGTTTCATGTACATTTCCACCATCTTCTAAACCATCCTCTGTTTCATGTACATTACCATCACCTTCTATACCATCCTCTGTTTCATGTACATTTCCATCACCTTCTATACCATCCTCTGTTTCATGTACATTTCCACCTTCTTCTATACCATCCTCTGTTTCATGTACATTTCCATCATGTTCTATACCATCATCTGTTTCATGTACATTTCCTTCGTCTTCTATACCATCCCCTGTTTCATGTACATTTCCTTCGTCTTCTATACCATCCTCTGTTTCATGTACATTTCCACCATCTTCTATACCATCCTCTGTTTCATGTACATTTCATTCGTCTTCTATACCATCCTCTGTTTCATGTACATTCCCTTCATCTTCTAAACCATCCCCTGTTTCATGTACATTTCCTTCATCTTCTATACTATCCTCTGTTTCATGTACATTACCATCGTCTTCTATACCATCCTCTGTAACATGTACATTTCCATCATCTTCTATACCATCCTCTGTTTCATGAACATTTCCTTCATGTTCTATACCATCCTCTGTTTCATGTACATTTCCTTCGTCTTCTATACCATCCTCTGTTTCATGTACATTTCCATCATCTTCTATACCATCCTCTGTTTCATGTACATTTCCTTCATCTTCTAAACCATCCCCTGTTTCATGTACATTTCCTTCATGTTCTATACCATCCTCTGTTTCATCTACATTTCCTTCATCTTCTATACCATCCTCTGTTTCATGTACATTTCCACCATCTTCTATACTATCCTCTGTTTCATGTACATTTCCTTCGTCTTCTATACCATCCTCTGTTTCATGTACATTTCCTTCGTCTTCTATACCATCCTCTGTTTCATGTACATTTCCTTCATGTTCTATACCATCCTCTGTTTCATGTACATTTCCACCATCTTCTATACTATCCTCTGTTTCATGTACATTTCCTTCGTCTTCTATACCATCCTCTGTTTCATGTACATTTCCACCATCTTCTATACCATCCTCTGTTTCATGTACATTTCCACCATCTTCTATACCATCCTCTGTTTCATGTACATTTCCTTCGTCTTCTATACCATCCTCTGTTTCATGTACATTTCCACCATCTTCTATACCATCCTGTTTCATGTACATTTCCTTCGTCTTCTATACCATCCTCTGTTTCATGTACATTCCCTTCATCTTCTCAACCATCCCCTGTTTCATGTGCATTTCCTTCATCTTCTATACCATCCTCTGTTTCATGTACATTTCCACCATCTTCTATACTATCCTCTGTTTCATGTACATTACCATCGTCTTCTATACCATCCTCTGTTTCATGTACATTTCTTTCATGTTCTATACCATCCTCTGTTTCATGTACATTTCCTTCATGTTCTATACCATCCTCTGTTTCATGTACATTTTCTTCATGTTCTATACCATCCTCTGTTTCATCTACATTTCCACCATCTTCTATACTATCCTCTGTTTCATGTACATTTCCTTCATCTTCTATACCATCCTCTGTTTCATGTACATTTCCTTCATGATCTATACCATCCTCTGTTTCATGTACATTTCCTTCATGATCTATACCATCCTCTGTTTCATGTACATTTCCTTCATCTTCTATACCATCCTCTGTTTCAGGTGATGATGATGAAAGTGAAGATGAAGATGACTTTGATGACTTTATATATGGAGCATCATCTAGTTGTTAGTTAAGAAATCCCTTGTGCTTTAGCTCAAGAAAAAAGCTAAACTTGGAACACAACTTCTTTGATGAAGGATGTCCACTAGACTGCAAACATACTCTGCAGCACCAAAATGTCCTAGTCTTATGAAGATAAACTACCAGATAATAATATAATCCATAATTTAGCCTTGATGCTTGCTAAGTGTTGAACGCAGCACCTTTTATTTTTTCTTATTAAATTTACTGACTGGACTACCTACCGATAACCCAAGGATTTAAGTCCTAGGCTTGATTTAAAATATTAACCATTTCATAAGAGAAATATATCTTTTAAAGTAAAGCCCTGGGCATAATTCGAGGGGAGGTAAAATATAACAAAAATTCTCTCAACATTTAATCAATGAATCCTGTTTTTGTTCAGAAGTCGCAAATTAGATGCTGATGGTTTATTTGTTAATAATTTCATCCATATTATGTTGAAATAGTGAATGAAAAAAAAAGCAACCCAACCTGTTATGTTAAATTTGAAAAAAAATACTCATTACAGTTCCTGATTGAATATTGCAAATGCCTTTATATTTTATGTATAGTATCTTTTAAACCAATGCCTGCACTCAATTTCAGACCCCCTTTTAGCACTATACAGGCAAAATACAGACAGAGGAATTCCATCAACATTGAACATTTTGGAGGGAGAAAATAAAATATAAAAGCCCAAAGCGTTAAACTGGAAAATATATTCTTATTAATAAACCTATGGACTTAATAACGACTTGAATACGAGGATCACAGCTAGTTTGTTGCAACAAGTTAGATATGCAACAAGTTAGATATGCAACAAGTTAGAAATGAGGTGCAAAAAATGTCAAGAAAATGCAGAAAAGCTATATTTAGCCAGTGGTTCGGACTGACTCGAAATATGCCTTGCTAGAATTTGAGAATCCTTCTTATCTTTAGATTTGCATGATGTATACATATGCAATGACAAATGTAATAACTGTTTCCATTTTTGTTTGTTTTATCTTTTCTTAAATAAATAAATAATAAAAATAATTGTTCTTGTTGATTTTTATACATCCACTGCTCTATCAAACGGTTTGTATGTACTATTTGCTTCAGATAAATACAACAATCATTGAGAATTTGTTTCGGTTTGTGTCCTTTGTAGGAATTGGTAAAGCTAAATGCCAGCTTTTTGAATAATTAGAGAAAGAAGAAATTGAAGAAAATCATATAAAGAGACCACAAAAAACGCTGCTAGCTTGAATGTTTATTTTTCAATATTTCAATCTCAAAAGAATCAAAAGTGATCCAATAAAGAGTAATGCCCTTATCAAAGACAGCGAGTTTTCAAGTGTTCAAAAACTAGTTCAACCTAGGATATAAGAACTTGATCATTTGAAGCAATTTTTTTTCCCCAATACAACAAAATAATTTCAATTGAAGGAGTCTGATTAAAAGTGATTCCAAGGAATAAAAGTTTTAAAATAATAACTCAGAGGTCTTACGGTTTGGTACCAGTTCATTTAAGTGAACAGTAGTTAGCAGACCAGTCACATCAAAGACAGCTTGCAGCAATCATGCTTAAGGTGTATATATTTGAATTAGTACTGCGTCATTTAGTTTAAATACATTGTCTTTCAATTGGAACCATTAACTTTAATTTTCCTGACATCACCTTATATTCCCCATAAAAACGTGCTACTGCCCCTTTAAGGTTTGGTTACTTGCTCCTGGCTACTGACTCAAAAGTCTTTTACCATGTGACTTGTAAGCTGAGCTTACATCAGAACATTTATAGTTCAGGGCTGTGACCAGACTTAGTGAAGAGGAAACCTCCTATTAGAACAATTTGTATCTCCAAAAAATTATATTTTTAAAATTGTATTCCTTGGAATTAGGTCAATGTTTATCAGACTGTCCATTGGTGGACATAATATTTTCCTTACAATACATTCAGTCCTATAAAGTTATAGATTTTTTAGAATCACACATTAATATTACAATGATACCGACTAGTATTTTGGTAAAAAAATTCTAATCTATTACCATGGCACATATTGCAAATCAGAAGTAATGTACCTACGCATTTGACTTATCTAATAACTTAGTGTGAAATTTACTTATGAATAGTTTTCAACCACAAATGCCAAGTATAATATATTCATGATATCTAAAACTTTAATTATGTAAATCTGTGTACAAATATAATCCTAACATGATACTAAATGTAAGTACTAAATAAGTATTTCCTTGGTCTTTGTCTATGCTGTCCTGGAACTTTTTGATTAAAGAATAAATGCAATTTTCACTGTGAAATAATGTATTGCTATTGATTAAGAGGCATAACTAGTAGAATATCCATCAACATAACTGTTACAGTGGAATGATGGAATACAATTTAAGAAATCATATTTGCCACATTCTTAAACTTAAATATTCCATAAACTAATCAAATGCATATCCACATGTGAACTGACACAAAACATATTAAGTTAATGTGAAAATATGGTTAAATATTCATCATCCCATTACCAAAACCTAATGAAGCGGTGGTTTGATTTCAACAAAAAAAGCTTCATTTGGTTGATCTTCCCATTACCAAAAAGCTTTTTATTCATGATGTATGTTTATAAACTGTAGATTGCTTAGTCGTCCCATTCATCATCGTCATCTTCATCATCATCATCGTCATCATCTTCGTCATCTGCAACCAAACAAATGCAACAATGTGAGAATGTGACTCAGTAACGCAATAGATTGAGCATGAGATCCTAATATTGTCAAAGTTGATGATAGGCAATGATCAAGGGCATCAGATTGTCACAAAACCATTGTAACTAGAAAGTGTTTTTAGTCATTCAAACAGATGTCTCCCCAATACACAGTATTTGCTGAATTTAGTTTTTTTAACTCAAATCAAAATTCTTTCAATAAAACAACAGGGACTGTAAGTTTTGGTCATATTCATGAAACTAACAGTTTTCTTCAAAATGAAAAAGTCCAAACTGTTGCCATGGCATCCCAAAAATATACAATTGAAAAGAAGTTGAAACCCCCAAAAAGGCATATCTACATGATGTGAAGAGGCAGTATACCAAATTTGGTGAAGATTGGTCCAGAAGTTTCAGAGTTATGCTCCGGAAACTAACCCTAACCTTCAAAATGAAAAATTCCAAACTGTTTCCATAGAAACAAATAATATAAAATTGAAAAGAAGTTGAAACCACCAAGAAGCACATCAGCATGATATAAAGAGGATGCAAATTTGGTGAAGTTGTTTGAGAGTAATGCTCTGGAAATGTATAGGAATGCCAACAAGGACGGAACTCAGCCAAAACCAATATGTCTTCCAACTCTCGGGGGGGGGGGGGGGGGGGGGGGGGGACAAAACAATCTGCAGGTGAATGCAATGTAGACCCACCTGAGCCCTGGATGTGTTTCTGTCTGTTGGCCAGGGCCCTTGCTAGAGCTCCCACCAGTCCCGCACTGTCGTCCTGCTGGTTCCCCCCCTGCTTGTCTGACTGCTCAACCTGCACGACAAGGGTTAATGATCACCACAACCTACAAAACTGTCATTACTTTTGATATCAGTTATATAAACTAGATTAGCGTTTGCGGGATACCGCAAAAGCAGAGCAGCCCCGGAACTTGGGGTTTCGCCTTACCCTGTTCCGCCTTTTACAGGCCTCACCAAATTGGGAATTTTCTCGTGACCTTGACCTTTGACACTCAAGGTCACACAATCAATGAACACATTTCATTGAGTATAACATTATTGTAATGAAATAAAGTGTTAAAAATTAAATTAATCCATTTTCTCCATATATGTTGACCATGCTGTGACCTTGACCTTCGACAGTTCGTACCCAAAACTTTTTGAAAATGTTGTACTTCTCAAGAGATAATATATACAAAATCTAAACTTCATAGCACAAAAACTTTTCAAGTTATTGTGTTTACAAGGTATTGCAATAACTCATATCTCATGACCTTGACCTTTGACCTTCAAGGTCACACAATAATTGAACATTTTTTATTGAGTATAACAATCATGTATTGATTAAAAGTGATCATAGTTAAAATAAAGCATTTTCGCTAAACCATGCTTAAGTCATGACCTTGCTGTGACCTTGACCTTTGACGAATTGTAGCCGAAACCTTTTCAAAATCTTTTACTTTTCCAAGGATGATATATACCAAGTTAGAGCTTCATAGCACAAAAACTTTTCAAGTTATCACGCTTACAAGGAATTCTTAGAGTGAATACATATCTCGTGACCTTGACCTTTGACCTTGAAAGTGAATGTGTCAAAATCGTTCCCCCGAGGTATGAGTAATAAGGTATGAATAAGAGTTCTGGAAAGCTTAGTGGAAAAAAGTTATAGCTAGTAGTACGAGTGCGGCGGCTGCGGTGGCGGCGGCGGCGGCGGCGATGGAAACTTCACAAAAACTGAGAGCAGACCCGTCCTTAGACGGGGCTGCTAATTAAGTTGATAATGAAACTCACACTAAGGCAACTTAAATTTTAAGTTTAAGTGAAGCCAGTTTCTGGTGATTTACAATAAAAAGGAAATACATGGCAACTTTACTTTAGTGTACTTAAGAAGTTTAATAATTATTCTTTACAACAGAGAATTGACCCAGACTTGAGCGATCTAATGAATAGTTCACCTTCTTGAGATTAGCTCCCCCCTGGATGGCCTTCAGCAGGTTCCCTCGAGCATCATTGCTGCCCCCCTTGCCCTCTGCTGGGTCCACCTTCTTGAGGGACATTCCCTGGTGAATCTGGGCCAGAAGGTTTCCTCGGCCTGCTCCCCCTCCTGAAGCCGGTGTGTCCATACTATCACCCCCTGGGGGAGGCGGAGGCGGAGGGGGTGGCGGGGGTCCACCAGCTGGGGGAGGAGGGGGTGGAGGTGCCCCACCCATCGGAGGTGGGGGTGGGGGAGGGGCTGCCATTGGTGCCGCTGGTGGAGGTCTAGGTGGGGAAACGACCGGTGCTCTAGGAGGTTGGGCATGGCGGCCGGGGGGTGGGGGAGGAGGTGCCTGGCTTCGGGGTGGGATACGGGAGGGAGGTGGAGGAGGTCCTCGGCTCATGGGGGGAGGGGGTGGGGCTCCTGAAGTCCTGGCAGGGGGAGGGGGAGGGGGTGGCTGGGCAGCACTTCTAGCAGGGGGTGGGGGAGCTGAAACAAAGGTGCTGGATGATTAGTTTGTATGCTTAATGAGATCTTATAGTGATTGATGGGGTGAGATGATGACTTTGAGATCGAACATTATCAATATTTAGTTTTTCATTTTGAAGAATGATAACAAATTTCAATAAATTTTTTCATTGATGTTCGTAGCAAGTGCTAGATTAATTTTCAGTTTGTTTGTTTTCTTCTAACACTGCTTATCACTTTACGACAATGAAGATGAATGAAAGAGACCACATTCCTCCACCAGCCAATAGGTCAGCTGTGTACAAACAAGCAGAAGCAATAAGAGCAGAATTCAAACAAAAAATAAAGTATAGTTGACAATTACTAAGAAAGGGGTGATAGCTTTGAAAAAGTGGCGAGAAAAAATGTCAAAGATTATGGTAAAGGACAAAAGGTCAGATTAAAAGGTCAGGTTTTAGTGTGAGTGGAGGAGTTATACCCGGATGAGACAGATGGAAGAAAGTTGCTACTTGATTTCTCTATTTTAGTTCCTTAAATTTACTCTTCTTTTGACAATGTAACAACCTAAACCTCAAGGTTTTATTTGAAACTTGTTCATTTAGATTTTAAAATTGTTTTTATATTAGGACAAATGGTAACATGATTACTTAAACATTATCCATTAAGTTAAAGCAGCTCGAGAAAAACCTCATGAATGAAAATCTTCAAATTAAATATTGGCCCTTCATGACATTAGAGTCCATATGATATGTCATTGCGTGTACTAATATCTAGGTGCAGGTTGATATGATTATTGAAGAATAGTTAGTGAAAGAGAAGTATATGAGGACATACACCCACCCACGTGGAGGACAATTCCCACCCAGACAATTCTCATTGGACAATTCCTATTGGATAATTCCCACCAAAGACAATTCCCACCCAAGACAATTCCCACCCAAGACAATTCCCATTGGACAATTCCCATTGGACAATTCCCACCCAAGACAATTCCCACCCAAGACAATTCCCAACCAAGACAATTCCCATTGGACAATTCCCACAGAAGACAATGCCCAACCAAGACAATCCCTACCCTAATAAAAGAAATTATGCAAAGGATATTTTAAGATATTACACTTAAAAATTAATCAAGGCTTGGGTTGGCTGACACTATGGACGCTGACAATACTACACTATAAATACCATTCAAAAACCACAAGCTAGTAACTCCGTCCCTTCATCTATTCATAATACAAATCTTGACAACCTACAAGCTGTTTCTCCTACAGTAGCATCCCAGTCATTTTGTAATTCAGGCAATTGAAAATAAATATGTGGGTGTTAAATATAGTGAATCTCATAAAACATATATCTAAGAACAGACACTCCACCCAATCATAATAATTGTTCTTTACTCATAATTTTTTTTAAAAATCAAATAAGGAATTTCAGTCAACAGATCGGATAATTTGGCTAAATATTGAGTCAAATATAAAATAAAACAAAAAATATAAGATTTTAATGTTCAAAATGAAATTTAGATAATTTGAGAGAAACCCCTGGAATGCTTTTTTCACAAATTCTTTAAAGGCACATGCACATCTTTGAAAACTTGTTATGGGGGCTTAAAAAACTAAATAAATCCAAAAGATCTATCAAAATAAATTAAGTTAGTTACATTATATTATTATTTTATTTATAATCTATGAATCATAATTCACAAAATGGTAAATTGAAAAGTACTTAAAACAACAGAACTGTTAATTCCTGCAGTTTCTGTTTAACTCTGATGTAGATAAGTTGATGATCAATGACGATACAGGGCTGTGTTGAAGTAAGGTGTATCATGGAGAAAGTCCCCATTTCTACCATTTACTGTTCTAAACTGATTACAAAGTAATTTGAATTTAGTTGATTTTGTCAATTGATTCATCTAAGAAACCGCTGATCTTAAAGTTTAGGCATAGCTCAAAGTTTGTCATTAATACACATATCCAGATACCAAACTGTAAACATGTGCATTTGTGCCTTCAAAGAACCAAGTTACACATAGGACACAACAAGGACTATAATTGACATACCCCTTATACTTCCCTTCCTGTTAATGCTACTATACTTGAGACATATTGGAATGCATATCAAAAACTTCATCATAAGAGTATTACACAGAGTGGGCGAGCGTGATATTGTTGTGCCACTTGGGCTATATTTGTGCCTCCAAAGAACCAAGTTACACATAGGACACAGCAAGGACTATAATTGACATACCCCATAATATCAATACCCCTTATACTTCCCATTCTGTTAAAGCTACTATACTTGATATTACATTTTATGAGTATTACATAGTGGGCGAGTGTGTTATTGTTGTGCCACTTGGGCTATATTTCGGCCATGAGTGGCATGCTAATGAACAGATGTATATAATAAGATGCAAACTTGTAGAGAAATCAGAGAGCAGCAGAGCAAAGTAAACCAAAACGTGAGACTCTAACCAACAGCGGTTGGGGGAGGGGGTGGTGCGGGCCTACCAGCCATTTCCTTGCGCACGGCTTCTATACCACCGTTCTTCTCTACGAAGTCGTAGATGAAGTTAATGGTCTCCTTGTCCACTTGGTCATCCGGCTTGATGCCCACCGACTGGAACAACATCTTCATGTCCGGCTCCAGGTTGTTCATCTGTACGTCAACAATTGGATATTAATAGTTTTGGATATTTCCACCTATGTGGCCAAATATAGTATTATGTGGTTACAGATTGGTAAATATTACATGGTTAATGTGTTTTTTCCAGGTTATAAGAAAGTCAAAGAAAAAGAACTATTGGTACATTGGCTTCTGGTAAATTTACAGTCTATTGACAAATCAAGGACTAAAGAGTCCTTGTGGTTCACCTGTAACCTGCATGAGTCTTCTCCTCCTGAATGGAGATAAATTGGTCAAACCAAAATCACTTCCCTATTCTGTCTCTTTACTGAATTGAATTTAAGAAATTGGTAGCATATAAGCGATGGTAAAGGTCTGACAGATGACAGTCTAGTAATGGACGCTAGGCAATTCCATAAGCCCAGCAGGTCTATAAGGCCTAATGATAAAACTATCAGTGACATATACTCACATCAAACCCCTTGTCTGGATCCCAGCCAACGTGACTCACATGTCTGTTGTAAAGAAGAAAGACATATTAAAAATTGTCCTGGTGCATCATATCTTTAGGGCTTTGAACTTAATTCATTGTGAATGTCTTTTGAAGAATATTCTAAAAAGGTTGAAATTATTGACACTTAAACCTGTAATTATCATTTTCAAGCAATTCAGTATCAGTCAAGGAGGTAATGTAAGCTGAGAATAGGGAAACTCTTGAAGTAGAGAACATCAGAGATGTCAGCAATCAACATGATCCCCTACTTTTTAATAAGCACCCCAAATTTCACAGTCATATGTCAAGGGTATCCCCTAGTTCTAAACCATGTGCATTATTGGTGACCCAAGCTTGCTCCCCCCTCCCCCCCCACCTGAAATCTGTGGGGGTGCTGATGTCCTCCTTGGTGAGCTTCTTGGGTCCCCCCTTGTTCTTCTTCTCTTTGTTGTTCTTCTTGCTGGAACCGTTCTGCTTGTTGTCCGCGATGTTCAGCGTCACTGGCGCCAGCACTGCAGTTTATAACAAAATACATGTACCTTGATGAATCTTATATGAAATCAAACTGATGCACACGTTATCTTACATTGTGAATCTTTGATATGCCAGAAATTTAACTTCTATCTAAAATACTTAACATACTTGACTTATATGTCTATGTGTATATATACAAATGTTGGATGATGATGATGTCTATTTTGTGCTGCAGCTCTCGACATTCCAGACCTTACTAATGAAAAAAAGACAGATTATAACATTTTATTTCTCAAAATATTTCTATGACATTAGAAACTCTCGGAGAAAATATGTCTGAACAACGCTGCTGGAAATATTGCTATGTGTCTTTTATGGTTTGAATTTCTTGTAAATTTTGTAATACATGTGTAGCTATGTGACTGATTGATATTTTTCTTTATTTTGTAATCTTCATATGCCATTGGAGGAAATAACGACATTCATTTATCAATCTAAACCTAGGAGAGATTTCTATATCTCAAAAGCATATAAAAGATGTATATATATAGATTGCATTTCTATCAGTTCTGTTGATAAGAGAGAATACTGAAATGCAAACAAAATAATTGAACTAATATAAGAAAAAACAACCTCTTTAAAAAACAAAAATTGTAAACAAAAATAAAATCTAGAAGATACTTTTATATCACTGGAGCTAGCTATTTATCTGAGGACAACACCAACACACTCACCTGGAGGGGCACCTGTTGGTCTGGAGGGGGGTGGGGGAGCCATACCAGCCCCCGGGGCCTGACCCCCGCCTGATGCAGACACATTCCTTCTCTTCTGGGTGCGCTCTGAAACAGTCAAACTTTCCTTATATCATTTTAGAACAACTGTCAATAATGTCTACATTCAACATCAAACTATAGTTTCATTAATGTTATATTGCAGAAGAAGAAGTATAAATATTCCCAAGGGAAGACAGGCAAGGATATAATTTAGAGTTTCAATTTGTTGGTCAACTTACGCATCTTGCGCTGATGCCTCTCAGTGAGTTTCATCTCGACAGTTGACTTGAACTTCAAAGCCTCATCTTCACTGGCAAAGTTGAGCGCTGCTTGACACATCTGTAGAGGAAAGGTTAGGCTGTTATATAGATATGACAATTGTACAGCATTATTTCTTGAACTACTAAAATCTTTATAACAATATTGATTAAGGGTAATTATCCACTCTCTTGTTGACATCAGTTGTCTTTCTATGGTCTATAAATATTTTTTTCCAGTGTGCACAAAAAAGCACTCTAACTAAAACCAGATCTGATGTTGTAATTGTAATTGCTGACCTAGCCAAAAATCTACTACATGCACAGAAATCAGTATGGCTTGTTGGCTTTTTTGGTATTAAAACTGCTAATAGACAGCTAATTATTTCAAACTCTGGACTATAATGCAGCTTAATATGGGGTTAGATTTGGATTAGAAACGTTGAGAGAAGAACTGAAACTTACGTCAGCCTCGAAGGTGTGGAAGTATTCGCGGGGCGTCTTGTAGCGGAACTGGTTGTACAACTCCTGCTCCCACAGCAGACATTGTTTCTGAAGGTAAAGGGAAGATTATCTTAACTACACGTTATATATAAAACCCTCTATTATACATACATTCTTACAACATAAGAACACATGCATAATTAGAAAATTGCACTTGTGACAAGAATACCCAACTCATTTTCATGGTAGCAATTTGCCTTATTTTTGGTTACGTTTGTTATCTAACAATAGAAATGATATCAGTATTAAGCTACTGTTCTGTCAAAGCACTGGTTTACCTTGATGTCATAGACCCGGATGAAGTAAGAGCGCTTGGAATTGTCCTTGACGAAGCACGCGACCCCAGCACATCGTTTCCCCCATCTTGCCTTGTCAGGGGAGTTGGCTAGGTACAGCTGTATTATTCCCGATGCCAATGTCTAGACCGTGAAAATCAAGATTATCAGTTGTAAATTGCATTCAAATATCTTTTTAAATCAAATTAGAAATAATTCTCATGTTCAGTTAAATATTGTAAAGAATGATGAAACTTCTTTTGTTTGTGACACAATTTGACTTGAAGTTGTAATATGACATTCCAGATTCTCTAGCTATGCCATGTAGAAATGTTTCTACATGTATAAACATATGCTAGTACCCAGCAGGCATTTTAACGTTGAACCAACGTTGAAATAACGTCGTTTACCAACGTTGAATTGACGTCGAATTTTGATTGGATTTGAAATTTGCCGCGACGTCGAAATCTAACGTTGTTTCAACGTAGAAACGACGTTAACAACTACGACGTCGAAACAACGTTGGTATAACGTTGTCTCGACGTATATTTAAAATAAGGTATATCGTCGGGAATAGCTTTATCAATTCAACCAACAAATTAACAAGTCAAAAACAAACCGAGATAATGTTTACATAATTGTTTATTAATCGTTTATACATTTCTATCAAAAGCCGTCTTATCCTGTCTTCTTGTACATGTTTCTTCACAGCGTTGGTCATCAGCAAAGTTCTGATAGATAAAAAACCCAGATATAAATGAAGTGAAAAATCAATCACATAAATTGTATATGTCGATACCTTATCAAATATGTGCTAATAACTTGTCCCGTTCTTATGAATCCTGCCTTGAATGACTTTTGTGTGCATTGTAACTGATTTATTGTTTATTTGTTAACTTATTCAACATTTGAAACTGGTAAAATTAATACATAATGAATGTAAATGGCATTTACAACAGTATACACTATACATACCTGAGGGTACTCCCCGGTAGTTTGACAGATCAACTCCCAGAAGCACGTGCATGTATCTTCTCTGCCTCGCCTCTCCAGCTCTCTCCTCCCTCTCAATCAGCAGACCCTGAAAAAAGTTTATATTATTGTATTATATTTAAATATAAACAATATCTTCGGACTCTTCCTAACACATTTCTTTAAAACACTTCTTGATGCATGGATTGAGTCATTGGATAGCTTCAAACAAAACTGTAATGGAACTGAAAAGTGTCAGTTAGGAATTTCCCTTAAAATTAATTTTCATATATACAGTATTGCACATTATGATTATACAATGAATCGTACATGTAGGTTCAAGCCTAGGCTAAGTGAGTTGATATCAATCTTAGTCCTATTATATACTATAGTATAGTTATGCTAAACTGTCATGCATTAAAATATTAGATTGTCACTGGTAATATTGTGTTTTGCAACTGCAAGGAAATAAATAATTGAAAACGAATTTCATCCATCAACAGTTCAGAAAGAAATATGTGGTATGCCATCATTCCGTCATACTTGAACATAATTATAGGATTAGTTTGATAAAGAAATATAAAGTTAACAATGAAAATAAAATTAGTTTAATATAACTGGACCCCTCCTAGATAGTTCTTAAATACGGACGTATAATTTCTACTTTTGACAAATGATATTTCAGTTATTATCATTGAATACTAATTACATCTATAAGGCCTACATCATACACAGTAACATGTACATCATGTGCAAATGATATGCCATGTGGATCCTATTTGATGTCATTCATATGCGGAACAACACTATTACAACAACACTCACTTAATTAGCCATATCTTTCTATGCCGTGATCATAGTTCAAGTGACTTAGTCATTCAAATAATTGATCAATATTATATAGTTTAATTGCTAATCTACCAGGTTTGAACACAACCCTTTTCGTGATGTTTTTCCTACAAACGTAATATGGGACAACGCTGATTATAATGCCGTCATTGCCACTAAATGAAAACAATTCAACTGCTGTTTCATTTAAGCTGATGCTCAGAGTAAGACAATTATTAATCAAAAACAACAACGGAACTGTACAGTGAACGCTTTGAACCACATGAACTCGTAAACAGCTGATCGAAAACTTTACGAACTCCGTGCAACACCGGTTACGATATCAAGCACGTTATGCTATGCCACAACACTGTTCAACATGGTTGCGGACACAAGTCGAATGACAGCAGAAGTTTGGAAACCTATGACTTTCTTTTATCCGTGTGACTCACTTAACTAAACAAATGTTATTTTTCAAATAATAGTTTGATATCAGTGCTATAATAATATATAATCGTACTAGATCTACAGTTGCCTTGGCACAAGGCCTACATGTAAGTCAACGAGATGCGTTAAATTTTGACGTGACGTGTGATAACTTCAAGTTTATAAGTATTGGAATGACTACTGAAACTCAATGATGGAAAGTTTGTTAATAGAAGAAGGGAAATACTTACCATTTGAGAATAGTAGAGCGATGTCAGTCCACCCGAATCGTGATCCGATATAAGATCTAACCGAACGTTGATTTCCCCTTACAGTTACATCGACCGACAAACATGGCGACGAAAGTTCTAAGATTGTGACGTAATAGTTGAAACAGTGACGTCATCAGCATTTGTGCTGGCGCGAAAATGTGGTATGCTTGTTGGCGTTCAAAGTAACTTCGGAAATATAAGAAAAACTACTTTTTTTCATATGCATACGCCATTTAGGGAAACAAATTATCGGCAAATATTGTTTATGAATAAAGTGCTCACGAATTCGTTCCTGGATTTTCAAGTGCTAGCCTATTCATGAAACATTGCTTTTAAAATGATATATTTATTCATTTATTCATTGATATAGATTTATGACTGTTTTACATAAATTAATGTATATTTTGCGTACTTTTTTTAACTGATTTCATATCTATACATTGCATTGTTAGTTAGTCCTTCCATAACGGGGCGCTCTTTACAAGTTTATAGGCGAATATCACACAATTTTAGAATTATTCGCGTTTTTAATGAATGATCAACTAACAAACGAAAATATTTAGTTTCACAAGAGACAAACCTATTTTCATCTGATATAATTCGTAGGTTGTAAAATCGGAACAACGTAAAGTCATTTATCAACATAAATCTCATAGACATAGACCTCGGAAAAAGCTACGTTGAAACGACGTTGTGTATCTTTATTTTCTCGACGTGGAAACAAGGCCACCTTAACCGAAATAACCAACGTTGAAACAACGTTGTTCAGTCAACGTCGAAAGTACCGACGTCGGGGCCACGTCGTTGTTTTCGACGTCGAAATGAGCGACGTTGTAACAACGTTGTTACATCAACGTCGAAATTAACAACGTCGAAGCAACGTTGTCTTTATCGACGTCGAAATTACTGACGTGGAAACAACGTCTTTTTTAAGTTGAACGACGTCGCGACCACATATCAACTAAAATCCAACGTCGATTCCACGTCGTGTGCCTGCTGGGTATAGTTTATTTTCGTCTTTTAGGCCATTGGCCCATGTACATCATTTTATACACATAAATAGTTTACAAGTGACAGATAATACGTTATGTTTCACACATTTTGCTACATTTAAGATAATATCATATAATAGCAAAATATTCAGTCAACCCACCACAAATTGCAACAGAAATTAAATCAACTGATTTACACTCTATGACTATCCCTTTATAACATATAGAAAATCTAGGAAAATCTAAGCGGTGGATCAAGGTCAAATGTGGCTTTCAAGGTCACAGGGGTCACGGGAATAGATTTCGTATCAGATTTATTTATATTTTCCTCTTATATGTATCATGTTGCACATCAAATACAAGCTGGTTGTTTTTTCTTTTCAAATATGACACTTAAAATAGTCTACTTAAAGCATATTGTTATAAAATTCAAATATTTGATTTTAAACCTCTATTATCTTTACATTCAGATTAAGGTAAGAGACTTATAGCAGTATATGCCTACGCATTGTTCTCAAAGATTTATAAAACAGTCACAATATAATGTCTGTTTTTCCCTTTCCTTTCAGGGTTCATTCAATCTTTCAACCCAAATTTGGGCTTTTAGATGCCATTTTCAAGCCTTTATGGCAAATATTAGTGCATTAATTCAAGCCAGTGAGATTAAGCACGACTGACATTGGGAGTAAGTCCCAAATCAGAAGTAGCGAAACCACACAAAGGTTTATGGATGTTTTAACATAATGCAAAATAACTCCAAATTTGTGTTGAACAAGACACAAGCAATAAACTTTGAGATGATTGTAAGTGACTTTTTAGGCTTTTTCGAGGTTTCTAGCCATTTTCCGGGCTTTTGAAGGCTAAAACAGGGTTTTAAGGCTTTTTAAGGTCATGCGCCCATGTTCAGGGCTTTTATATCCAGGCTTGTACGAACCTTGCTTTCCAAAAGGAATGTCAGATTTAAGAAATTAAAATACAGATATCCATCGCATGAGCTACTTACTTTTTTTAATGTGTATAGAAGCAAACAGTAAAACTGCATCATAGATGTTATGATCTTGAGAAAGTACCAGATTTCATATCTTAAATGTGTATTCTAATTTTAAAGATCATTAGAATATGCCATTCCTAATATTGCAAAGAGGATCTGATAATTTTTAAGTGCAATCAACAAATTGATTGTCATTTAGTATATGTCTTGTTATTTAGCCTTTTACAATGTCATGAATACAAATTTCCTTGTGATTTGATTGCACATATAATGATGTATGTGCTATCAGTGCTGTATTTACTGAACTGACATTACCTAAAGTGAATCAATCTAATATTTTCTGCATTATAGAAAACTGGTAAAAGTACATGAAACAAGACAAGAGATTTTATAACAGATAATGTATGGACTGGATGTGAACATGCAGGAAATGTAGATTAACATTGTACTTATTTGATTAATGTTGAGATGATGATTATCAATTCATTACAAACTGAATATTTTTGTAGATGTACTTCCAAAGAGCAAATCTTAGGAAGGTCTAAAAATATCAAATATATCATATTTGTGTACACGGTTGTATTAAGCAAAAAATACGAAGATGGATATTGCTGCATCTGTACAACTAAAACACACCTGTTGAACAAAAATGTGTTTAACTACTTTTGAACTCAGTGGAAATATCAGGTAACAGCTACCGTATTTGTTTTATCTTCTCATAAAAGATGTTAATTCTGTTTGATGCGTTTTAAGATAAAGGGAGAATGAACTGTTCATTGATACAAGAAGGAAGCATGTGCTTCCAACTCTAAATAACCAAGAGTCAATTATTGACCCTGTAGCTAAACATGCATGCCATACCTTTAAGAATGAAGACTACAGTTCAGTTAATAAAACTTTGCAAATAGGGTCGCTATTATTGCATGGGTTAATGAAGAAATTTACAATACATTGTATTTAATTGTCAAATATATACATCTACATACAATTTTAGTATTCGTTACTTTTACCTTTGAAGGAGGAAGATTAAAACGTTTATCAATACATGTATATATTAGCAAAATAATTGTCACGTTTTACATGAGGAATCGATTCTGGCTAAAGCTCCAAACAACATTAATAGCACATTTATGGATTATAACGCCTTCCTCATCCCCACTTTCACTTCCCAAAACATGCCAAGTCGAACATTTGTCAACGTTTAGCTTGCTTTGCTCAAATCACAACCAGAGTTAGAAAATATTGTACTATATTTAATTATATTTGTTTCAGAAAAGTAATTAGACTCATATTCAGTTTTTGAAAACTATGTATATGTAAAAAATCGGATTAATTTATCAAATATGAAAATGTAAGGAGCATCGACAAATAGTTATTTGAGACTGTACTTAACTGTTAATCTAAACTTGCTTTTCAAGAGGATCAAGGGCGGATCCAGGATTTTTGAAAGGGGGGGGGGGGGGGGGTCCCATAATTTTTCTCCACTCAGTGGGGGGGGGGGGGGGGGGGGTGTTCAAAGGGGGAAGGGGGAAGGGGGGGGTCAGGACCCCCTGGACCCCCCCCCCCCTCCCTGGATCCATTATCTACTGTGGTATAGTTTCATGGAATGGACCTATTTTAAAGCATAGAAAGCAAATTTTGCACTTAATCAAAGCCCTGCGCTGCTTTGACATCTCCACGACCTTATGTACAGTCAGTCTTTAGTCTTCCATAACAATTCTGATATTCTCAAAATATGAATTTCCTATGCTAACTGGTATTGGAAGTCGTCTGAATGTTTTAGGGATAACATAGCTAATTTTGAGGGGACAGGTATAAAATCCATTATCCCAGAGGTGCAAAGGTTCCTCCCACCTACAAACAGCAAATGTGTAGTAGAAATGTAGCCTATAAATACACTGGTGATAACAAGTATATGTGGTAGGAAATCAATTTTAGCTTTTCTTATTTCAACTACCTCTGGATTGGAATAAGTTCACCTGAATAGATTTAATATATTGATACATCATTTTGGATAAATATGAATATGAAAACATTAGAAAAACTTTGGTTAGCTTCCCCATGATTTACTTATTGGTGCATGTAAATGTCTCTGGATGTCTTTTAGTGTACAAACAAGAGCCTGTATTATATATTTCTAAACCAATACCAATTTAAAGATACTTTGGGACACCTCATACTCTAAGAGTACTTATGACAGTTTTGACGGCAAAATAAATATGTGTAACTAAGTTCACAAAGACAAAGTGCTTTCTTAAAATTCTAAATTTACTTATGCTGCTGTCACATTTAACTCTTTCAAACATGATAATCTGGCTATTAATACTCAGAATTTGCAAAGAGAAGGGGATATGATGCCTCCAGGTAAGGACCTATAACCTCAGCTGATCATTCCCTGAATATTTCACATTGAAAAACATGTGACATCAACCTGTAGAAGTTGTTGGTGTTATATTCTTATGAAGTGACATTTAGATGGTATTGAACAATATTTCAAAGATTTTTGTTCTGACAGCGTTGCAGTGGTTAATGTGTGAAAGAGGTCATACGGATCTGTGGTCAGCAGATTTCGCCCTGAATATAATGTCAAAACAGGTTTCTAAATTAAATATTTGGAATTTATAAAAATATGTTGTATAGTAGAATATTATAAGTGTCATATTTGAAAAGAAAAAACAACTAGCTTTCATTTGATATGCAACATGATACATATAAGAGGAAAATATAAATAAATCTGATACGAAATCGGTTCCCGTGACCCCTGTGACCTTGAAAGCCACATTTGACCTTGATCCACCACTTAGATTTTCCTAGATTTTCTATATGTTATAAAGGGATAGTCATAGAGTGTAAATCAGTTGAAAGCAATTTGTGGTGGGTACTCTGATAAAATTACTGGACTAGAACTATATTGTATTTTATTATGGGTATATTACACCAGCAGAGCAGTTTCAACAAGATTTTCACATAAAATATGTTTTAATATGTTTTAACTTCCAATCAAATGTCACTACCGCAACGAAAATAAAAATGCTTCTTTTGGAAAATGTTTTCAAGTCTTGTTATAAAAACTGGTATGAAATGACAAGTTTTGTTCAATGTCATAAGAATTCACTGTTACTGATTATTTTTTTCGTATAAAGTGTCATTACTTGTAATTGTTTCGATTCGTAAATGAATTTTGGAAATATTTAGCAATACTGTCAACAGAATTACTATGGCCGCAAAAGGTGCCTTGTTAGAATAATTGCCAGTTTTAAATAAACAATAAATCCCATTTACCTTTGCATATGTTTAAATGAAACAAAAGAAAGAATTTGTTGATAATATTTTTGATAATTTGTAACGTTTTGGTAGTGACATGTCGTTTTGGTAGAAAGATAAAAAGATAAAGCAATCCTAGAATACTTAAACATTGTTTGTTTTTTCATTATCAAAGTATTACAAGACATAAAGAAAAGATACAAGTAGTTAGATTGTAATTAATTAAATTTTTCTAACAACAATTACATCAACTTATTTTAATCTAATGTAAGTGCCATTTTGTCACAAACACACATTTCTGCTCGAGAAAGTAACTTAAAATTAATTATTTCTTAGAAACATTTTGATATATTTCAACACATTTGAGCTTTCGTGCCACTTGATTAAGAAATATCGCATGCCTCTATACATTTTAAGTACATTATTTTTTACTTTTCAATGTAGGTATCATTTAACTTTATAATTTTTTTAAATTCATTGAAATATTTTTATCAAAGTATCAACAAATATTCCCCCTGTTCTTGCCAACTATATTATTAAACTTTCATCCAAAGAACATAAAACAAAGTGAAAATATTGTCAAAAATCTCCTTTTTTCCGTCGTTGCGGTAATGACCGTTGCGGTAGTGACATCGTGTTTCAATTTTAAAGACTTTTCAGTGAAGTCATGCTATCATTTTCTCAAAACTCCATTACAAGATACTTTGTAGCATTTATTTCATTACAATGTTTTATTTGTTGCATTCTTCATGGGATTATAGCAGATATTGCATGTGTGGTAGTGACATCTGTCATCACCGCAACAGCAGTTTATGTTGCGGTAGTGACAGGTTTGTTGCGGTGGTGACTGTTGCGGTAATGACATTTCTGTTAAAAATCAAGTCTCTTCATCTTATATACACTAATAAGTAACTTTCGATATCATTTTGCAAGAATTGTCTAAACTGATAAGATTTCAAAGATGTTCTCAGTTTTTTCGTTGAAGATTTACAGTCGATAAATGCGTTGTGGTAGTGACATGTAATTAAATCACCCCCTTAAAATGATAAGAGGGATTTGACATTTTCCCTCAATGCAAGGATATATGATAAACCTCTTTTGAGCACATGACAAACAATGACGCCATCTAGGGGAAGCTGATTAGAAGGTTTCAAGGGAGATTATCAATATTTTTTCATTGCAAATATTTGTGTCTGTTGCGGTAGTGACAATAATGTCATGGACACCTTTTAAATCAAAAATTGTTTATATCTTTTTTTCAATCATTATCTGAATTGGGACACAAGGGCTACATTAAAGCATATACTTTGATAATAACACATAGGTTCATAAAAATTATCAATTTTAAGATGTGCACATTTCAAAAGGATAGATCAATTGAGATTGGGACATGCTGAATTAAGATGTTTCCTTTGGATTCATCTTGAAGTTTAAGAAATTCAGCAAAATTTTCATAATTTGTTTTTAAACATAATTAATATTGGATTATTATTCCTTTATATAACATAAAATTTCATTAAATTATCACATGAAATAAAACTCTTAAGCACTATATCAGTCGGGACACTGGATTGCCATTTTCTGTAGAATGACCCACCAGTGAAAACTGTAAGAATCGGCTGGAACTAGCAGACCCTTTGCTGTACTGAGCTGATATTCAGTGTATCATTGGACCAAAAGCTGATCGAGTTGCTGAGCCCCTGGCGGGATTCCAACCATGGACGATGTATGCTCGCCGTGACTATCCCCGGTAAACCTCCATTCGGTAACTGCGAAACGTAGGGAGGCGAGCATGATCGTCTAACCACTGCACTATCCCGTTAACCCCCATTTATTTAGAACATAAAGCCAGTTTCATCGTGCAAGTGTTACTTTAGTTTAGTGCATATGTTCATATGTGTTGGTAATCTTATCTAGTTCCAGACAGCAAGTATGCTCTCTGTGAGGTTGAATAATGAATATATATAATTGACGATGGCATCATAATGCTTAGCCTATATTTTGTTTAGAAGATGGCTAAGTCTAAGATCCTACTTAATAACTTTTAAGTAATGGTGCAACTCAGCTGTCCACATTGAGGACAGAGATTGATTCAAAACATACTTGTAAATAAGATTAAGTTCTTACAAGATGATTGATATTGCAACATACGATCTGCCATATTTCATATCTGTGTAAACAAAGATTTGGATTTCGAGTTCACTGTTAGTTTATAAGAATAATACACACTTAAATAACTCACCGTACATCCACGTCCAATAAGACTAAACAAAACATCATTTTCAGAATTATTCAGCAAAATACAGGGAACATTGACAGGTTTTTGACGATTTAGAGTCATCTTTCTTCTCGTGTCGACTTGACGTCGCAGGTCACACACTTCCTGAATGTTATCACGTGACAGTTTTCTCTTCCGGCTTTGTCGGATATTTCCGGAGATTTACGGAAACTCACGAATGACAACCTTCAACAGTGAGAGTGATTTTACAGTTCATTTACTGCTAAACCTATTCTAAAGGTATCAAAAAGCTTATTTGAAATCCTCTTATGTGCCAGTCAAAACTGTCTTGAATAATAATATATTCAAACTGGTTAAAATGTAGGTAAAACATTGTATTTTTGTTCTGAACGTAGGCCTATTAACTCATTAATAAATAACCTTTCCTGTTCCACGAAATTTATTGCACAAGTTTCTGCATTTGGTTTTGAGTACACGTTTTTTGTACCTAACGAGCTTTGCGATAAAACCATCTGTAATATAGATAAAAAGATAGACTATTGATTAAGCTTGATGTGTGGAATGTCTAGTTTCAAATAATCATTCAAAATCATCAAAAGCCAGTTTGTGTTTAATAATCGCAGTATAATGAGAAAGTGTGTCATGTTAATGGTCTTTATTCGGCTTTTATTGTCACACGTTTCAATCATGTTTAAATACATAATTAACATCTCAAACTAAATTTGTATAAAAAGTACATGATAACTTTATACATAGAGAGATTCAATAAAAATCGAACCACCCCCTTGATATGTGGGTAAGCTTACTGAATCCGAAATCAAACGTACCATTTAATGAGATTATTATCAGCGGAAGTGGAATTTTCTGTATTACCCGAGCCAGAGCGAGAGTTATACACAAATTGCACAAGGTTCAAAAGGTTTGACAGACCACCATGTGTTATTTTGTTTATTACCCTCGACAATGACGTCACCTACAATGGATTTATGACCTCGTAGACGATATACGGTAGCTAAGACAATCTTTACTAGACTACAGTGATATATGCACAGGTGCTCATATTGAAATATGATCAGTACTTATGCTTAATCCTTATGGTAATAAACATGTATACAAGTCAAAAAAACCAACTGAAATCTTATTAGGTTCTGTCGTTACCTTGAATTGTTAAATTGTGTTTAAATGTCAGAATACGTATATCTTTAATTATGTCTATTACCTATCTGTACCTTAATATATATATCATTTAATTATTAAGAACTTTCTTATCATATGTGTATTCACTATTCAGTCAATCTAGACTTGCAGAATCAGGACCTATATAGACTCTATTAATACAAAGTCACGATGCAGGGCTTCAAATAGACTAATACAGTCCATCTCTGAAAAAAAATCTTCTCAAAACCGCTCCAAGTATTTACATCAAGATGCAGTGCGTGCGTGTGAAGATCGTGAACTTTATGGGGTGCCAAACGGGACTTTATAATTAATCGCTATTTAGTAAGCTTACTAATTCATTTAGTAACCTTACTAAATGTAAACGATTTAGTAAGCTTACTAATTCATTTAGTAAGCTTACTAATTCACTTCTTATTTGATGATTTAGTAAGCTTACTAAATCATATCCGGGTTGTTGAAATGTAAATCAATGACTGCTCCCTAGAAGAAAAGAAAGTATTGTACATTTTGGATATTAAAACCGTGAAGAAGAAATTTAATTTACCATTTTTGATAGTATTTTTGAATAAGGAAGGATTTTACTTTGTTTTATTGTGATACGAGCGAACTCTCGAAATTGCCAGCATGAACCGTCTGAAGAGTAGGAATAGGATAGTTGTCCTATTTTCGTTCAGACACTCAAACAACTGTTTTTGATGAAATATCATACCTTCACCATATTCATATGTCATCTTTGAACCAAAACATCATACAAATTAACTTTGAAATCAAATCCCTTTGCGAAACCATTGACAAACACCGATAGACAATATTGCTATCTTTTTCTTCGGCCCATTTGACCAGATCCCTCTTTTTCAAAGGGAGATAACTCGAACTAAACCTAGTGACACGGGCGCCGGCAAATGTAATGTGTTACTGATACTTTCTGCTGAGCTCTATGATGAGAGAGGCGATCCACGATGAAATATATATAAAAATAGTTTTAAGAACCATATACGCACACAATATTTGAATCTAAATTTACCAAATCTACTGTACGTGCCGTTTGTTTTTGTCAAAATATTCCCGCCATTTTACCACGTGGTGGGGGAAATCATTATTTCAAACTTAGAAACATATTTTCAAAAGCATTTAGTAAGCTTACTAATTCGGCCGATTTAGTAAGCTTATTAAATGAATTAGTAAGCTTACTAAATGGACCGAATAAGTAAGCTTACTTAATGAATTAGTAGGTACTAAATCGTTTTGAATTAGTAAGCTAATTCATTTAGTAAGCTTACTAAATGAATTAGTAAGCTTACTAATTCGATTTAGTAAGCTTATTAATTCAAATCGATTTAGTAAGCTTACTAATTCGAATAAGTAAGCTTACTAAATCGAATTAGTAAGCTTACTAAATCGAATTAGTAAGCTTACTAAATCGAATTAGTAAGCTTACTAAATATCTGCCCGAATTAGTAAGCTTACTAATTCGATTTAGTAAGCTTACTAAATAGCGATTAAAGTCCCGTTTGGCACCCCATAGAACTTCAGTCGTTGTAACTCCTGGCATCCATGCATCGTCGTGTTTTGTAGCAGTCATGACACGAAGGGCGTAGTTTAGATTACGGTCTATTATTTAACAAAAACAAACCAAACAACATCTTCAAATTTATCTGTTTATTGTATGTACACTGGCATAAATAGTCGCATAACAAATATATGAATATGTTCAATTCCACAAAATAGTTGTATAAAAATATCGTTTCAGTTATATTCCTTATCTAATTCATAAAAGCTAATATCACGGACAAAATATATTTTCAGTGATGGTCATTTTTATTGTTTTCAATTAAAACAATATAGTGAGAAAAAAACACATATTGGGGAGGGAAAAGAAGGTATTGATGTGAGGGTATAGGGGGTTCGAACACACCAGCCCATCATCCTGGTTTTGGAATTACTTTCTTAATCATCAAAGGGTGAACCTAGACAAAAGTGACCAAATCTTCTCTTCTTTTAAACGACTCTTTTAACATCTTAAATCGAACCAATGACACAATCGACGTTGAGATTTGCAGTACAACTACGAGAAGGGCTGTGTCAAGTGCCATCTGTCTAACACACATTTATATAGACTAACATTTCAGTCTTAGAAGTATTTTTTTCAATATTGACAATATTTTTAAACAAATCATGTATTATAACAAAATGGAACCCCGAAGATGCTTTAACTTCAGAGCTGAGCAATCTAGACTTGCTATACTTTTCTAGACTTGGTTGGTCATCAATTAAATATTTTTGCTTTAGGGTCTGGATGACAGACTAACATGTATACACCAAGGGAGGTTCATGTACACAGCTCTATAAGAATGGAATGTAGTACAGTATTTCTTGGACGGTCAACGTTTGTACAACTGAACACCCGGCTGGTAATGCCCAAGATTCTGAAAAACACAAACCATAAGTACCATTAACATGACTACTTGTCAAATAACCTGTCATAAAGTAATACACCAGTGTATGGCGTAGAGGGTTCCTGAAGCCGGAATATTTGACATCTTCGTAACTTTATTCAATTAAAATCAATTTCGGGCGGGTTCTTTTTAAAACTTACCACATATATATATATATATAAGCTAATATCAAGGTTTTGAAAGTTAACTCTCATAAATTGATATAAACAATTAATTGTATTGATGCATTACATAGATCCGCCAATGCACAAGATTGTAATATTATTGTTTTTTCAAGGAGTTCAAGTCCAACACATTTAAAAAAATATGGTCGTGGTGAGTGTTTTTGATTCTGTTAGTCCTACTTGTACTCCCTATGCCCCAATTAAAGGGACAGTCCTATCGGGGTATTTTCTGTGAAAACGAAATTCAAGACGCAGTACGTGATGCCTTCTATTCTTTGACAAATTGTTAAATCTAGAACAACTAAAATGTATGTTCATATATGAAAATAAGTGAAATAATGCAATTATCATATATAAGTATAAACAGGGAAGTACTCTTGAATTTTGTTTCCACAAAGATAACTCGATAAGAAGGTCCCTTTAAAGGGGCAGTAGCACGTTTTAGGGGGAATGAGGTGATGTCAGGAAAATGAAAATTAATGGTTCCATTTGAAAGACAATGTATTTAAACCAAATGGAGCAGTAATAATTCAAATACATAACGTAAAGTTTAGCCATGCGATTCCTTTTTCTTACACAAAATGAAATAAAGGTGTTCACACAAAATGTCCGCCAATGGATTAATGTGAATCTTCATACTTTGTCCTCTGACTATGGATGATTGGCTTGTGTAATGAGATTTTTGACACGGTCAAAATAATACATTTAGCATTAACTTTCAATTATCAGTGAAAGGTAAAGGTAGTTTAAGGTATACTATATAGTTTCAGGAGTGAACTGTGGCTAGGAACTGACCGTAAGGTTCGTCATGTGTCTAATATCTCATGTTTTATCTGCATCAGCGGGCTGTCTTTGTTCCAATCCACACTTTTGGGCTGAAACGAAAATGGTTGAATGTTCAACTTTTACCAACAAAAACAAAATTTAGATCAACAATTTTATATAGTACGTCATACTGTATGTATATACTGTACAAATATTGAACTGTCAAATAAATTTATGTAGATTGAACATTCGCAAGTATTTGAGTTAACGCAGACAGAAAAACTACTGGTACTACACTGAATTCCAAAAGAAACTTTGCAATTTTAAAACGGAAATTTCGAAAACGATCTCATATTTACATTTTAATTTAAGTTAGCAATGACATAGTTGAATCCCACACTTTCAAGTTTAAAACTTTTAATTGAGCAAAATTCATGCATTTTTGCAGAAATGGCAAACATGTCATAATCATGTGACATTTCCGCTGGAACTTAGTCACGTGACGAAAAAGCTAAATAACTGTCCATAATGAATGTTTGTCACTCGAATAGTGAAAAAAACACCTTAACACCAGTAAACGGTATAGCAAAAATATCGCGAATCCCCAATGAAAAATGACAAAATTGATAAAAAAAAAGCCCTTTTTACAAGAATCGGTAGTATTTCTTTATTTCTAATGGTAACTTGATCCGGCTATACAGAGAGATTGTGAGGATTGCTGACAACCCTAAAACACAAAAAACAGTTGTTTTTACGCTGCATGAGCGCCGATATCTGTGACGTTAGATCACCGCCAACGTTGTCTCTTAGTGACGTCAGAGATAGCAAACATCAAAGGTCGGCATGTTGTTATGTTGTTGTGCACTTTATGAACTTGGACAGATCTAAACAGAGCTCATCGACTGCTAACTTGATAGCTATTGGTCACTAAACATCGACACATGGCAATTTCATTCGAAGTTATAACGTCAGAATTGGCATGCGATACCAGGAAATAATTGCGATTGTTGAGCTCTTAAGGCTGGTTACCATTTGTACGACTCAAAGATGTGTCAATATGACAAGTAAGACTTGTGTCCACACATTCCCATTAATGGAAAAGCTTCGATGCAGACGAAATGTGAAGTTCAACCTGCTTACAGAAGACGTAATTTAACGTTTGGCCTTTTTTGTTACTTATGGCAGATTTGGAAGTTTGAACACTCCGGCTGCTCAAACGTGGTACTAAAGAAGCACATTTAAGTACTTTAACGAAATTATTGCGAAAACATCATTTCAACGAACGTCTGAACAACCACAATTTTGACCCCTGCCCACTTCAGATCAAATAAGTGCAAAACTGGGTTTCCCACCTTTAATTTGGATTCGCTGGTTGTTTAAACAAATGATTTATTAATAAGAGGTATTTTGTTTTAAATTTCTATCGTTTTTCCTTCTTCAATCAGAATCATTACAAAATGGTGCAAAGATTCTTTTGGAAGTCAGTGTACAACAGTCTAGATCGAATTTTCATTTATTTAAAAGCCCAACAGACTTTGAATTTCTTTAAAAGCTCAGCCTTGGTCATGACAAGGTGAAATTAGGATGGAATTGTATAAAATGTTAACAACGTTGCATTTGTCATAAATGGGTAACTTGAATCATCCTGTCTCAGGGAACGAACGTTACGCTAACTCCACTAATCTGTACCCTGGGCTCAGAAGCTAGATTCGCTCGAGCGGCCCGACTTGGGATATAGCCAATCAAATCATTTTCTTGTTGAAATTTTATCGAGAAGGTGGTTTGATTGGCTATACATCCCAAGTCGGGCCGTGCGAGCGAATCTATAGCTTCTGAGCCCAGGGTACAGATTAGTGAAGTTAGCGTAACGTTCGTTCCCTGAGACAGGATGAACTTGAATACGACAACTATCTTATAAGAATCTTGCATGTAATACCGTTATTGTATGGTTTCCAACTGTTGGTAGATATGAAGGGAGGTAACTCCTGACCTCCTCTAGCGACACCTGGGCGGGCATGTGTTCAGGTAGGCCGCATGGATGGTGAGAGTTTGAAGGAAGTTTCCATTTCTGTTTCTTCCTGTCCACCGCTTCCTTAAACATTGCTCCTTCAGCCTCGTCAACAAAATTCAGACCAGTCATTGAACCCTTCTGAAATAGATTTTTCAAAGAGGTTGAAGTAAATGTTGGAATATTCAACAATTTCAGTTTATATTTTTGGTTTAATGGACTAATTTTCTTATTTCATAAAATTGACGTTATTATGAGGACGTATTGTGTGCCACCCTGAATTTTAGGCAGGGGAGTTGCAAAAATAATCTTTATATATTTCGTTTCATTATGTATTTGAAATATTTACTAACATTGTCGTTGTTATGAGTACATATTGCCCATGGTAACGTCAGTAATTAGTTTTCTATGCCACCCTAATTTTTTATTTTAAGCGATCCATTTGATCTAAGGGGAGGGAATGAGTTGCAAATATAATCTTTTGTTCGTCTTTACCAAGACAATACGTACCGACCCTGTCATATAATGGAATCTGTCGGACGTGACGATATATTTGAACTTTGAGGTTATTCGATGTGAAAGAATTTCTTCTCTTTTCTGAAAAAAAGATCATGATATATGCAACAATGATAATGAAACGGCCCTACAATCACACATCATAGCTTAACTCAAACACATTCTTGTTCTACAGATTCTCACGATGTTGTTTTATCAATAATTCACTCAAATAAATTAAAACTAATTTTAAGATTATAACAATTAAAACATGAAATTATTTCTCGAATGTAATAGAATCTTAACATAAAATATGTTTATCTAAACTTCACTACTTTACTAGAATCTAGCGATATTTTCAATCTTGAACGTTCCCAGTAAACCATAAGTTTTGGTTTTGAAAGCGTTTTTAAAGTTAAAATTACCTTGAGATTGAGGACCTTGAATATGTACTGTTTGCCGGGGTGATCCTTCACCAGACAGATGACCCCGTGACCCCGCTGTACCCACGTGCCTCCATCCGCCTCACACACCTGCACTAGTGCAGCGCCCCGGATCTGTGCACGTGAAGAGTTCAGCATATATGTAATTGACATTTACTGGACATATATAATCAGGGATATATATATATTTATCATAAAAATTAGAACATCCCAATAGCCTGTAATTTACCATTTTCATTCTGGTAACATAAAATTTTAATTACATCGTTTTCTTTTTTAATAAATTGGGGCATTTTATGATGAAAAATTCATTCTTAAATCTCTTAAATCATGTTTCTGGATAATCCCCTGTGTCTATTGTAACCGTTACAACCAAATCAAACCAAACCAAACGTATTTTGTCACATGTTTGATGAAAGAAATACTTTCAAAAGCTTAACAATAGAACACAACATGGTAATAAATTAGCAAATTAAATTGATTTTCTCAAATCAGTTCAAACCAATGTCCAAAGTGTAAAAATCAGTATATTTGTAAAAACGAAATCTTCATTCTATTTTCAAGTTTTATAAACTAAAGCTCAGTGATCATGTGCACGTTGTACGTCATCAGAACTACAAGCTCCCCAACGGTAAAGCACAATAGGGATCGAAGCAGTTTTATGACCTGCTTGTAACTATAGACCACTTGAACTACACACACTGTCACTGTGTAAAGATGATAAATATTTAATGAAACATAAAACTAACAGAAGAGTGTACGACAAAACTACTAGTCTAGTAAAAATAATCAATTGTGAAATTGGGCCACATAGTCACCGATATGTGCATGTCTGCATGGAAATTCTTCTATACACCTTACGAACTCGGCTAAATAACCCCCCACCCGGATATTTAATATACTATAATCTACCCGTTCAACACCTACCTCACAGCGGCGTCCCACAAGAGTCTTGAGTACCCCACACTGATGTGGAGTGAGGTGCCGGGTGGTTATTTCATGTGTCAGTAACATTTTGAAGACAACACTGCTGTTAAAACTGTTCAAAAGTATTTTCTGTTAGTCTATCTGTGGGCAAGTGAGTAGTTAGCCCAGTTGTTCAACAGTCCACACATCCTGATCGAGTTGTGTACTAGAGCAGGGATCTTATAACATCTTATGTACTTCCATGACCAGAGCAGTATCCCAGTTGTTCAGTAGTACGCTGTGGTGTTCAGCAGTTCTCTAGTTCAGGCGACCTGTCCTGTGTTAACCAGCGACACGCTGAGTGTTATCTAGGAGTTATTCAACAGGACACTCACTCACTTCACAGCTTCCTGTATGGCAGACACGTGTAAACACCAGCACAACTCAAACAGCTCACGTCCACAGACGGAGGGGAAACACCGCTAGCATGTGTAATACATACACGAGTGTTTACATACTGCAGCGCTCACTGGGGCAGCCAGGCAGACTATCAGCTGTGCTAGCTTGTCCATATCAGCCGGAAATATTAATGTCACCGTGATCATTCTACCCACTCGTGTGTTATACTAAGTTATAGACACGTTTCAGGGTGCTGGTTGTGATATTTACACGCTGTTACTGAAGCAGGTATAGCTCTTCAACGTGGTGTACCTTCCTGAGATAACATGTACCACTGCCCCTGCCCTAACACTAACACTAACACTAACACTAACACTAACACTAACACTAACACTAATACCACTGCCGCTACTACTAATACTTATACTTCTAATGCTGATACTTATTCTAATTCTTCTACTATACTGTTTCTATTTCTATACTACTACAACTACTTCTACTAATACTAATACTTTTTTAACTACTTAGAACTACTCCTGTTCTACAACCTATATTAAATAACATAATACTATAACTTCATTAATATTATTCAATTTCTTTATAATTTTCATTTAAGTCAATCTAGACTGGAATGAGGACTTAGACTTATTAAAGGCTCCTCTATAATACACATTCATGAAGCAGTAATGCATGAAATGCATGTGTAAATTAACAACAATCCGCCTTCAAAATAGGATAAAATGCGTTCTTATCAAACAGGGTAAGGTCAGTTTGGATGCAAAAGTCACAACGCATGAACTCTACGCCGACTTCCAAAAGAAACTTTGCACCATTTTGTAATGATTCTGATTGAAGAAGCAAAAACGATAGAAATTTAAAACAAAGTACCTCTTATTAATCAATCTTTTGTTTAAACAACCAGCGAATCCAAATTAAAGGTGGGAAACCCAGTTTTGCACTTATTTGATCTGAAGTGGGCAGGGGTCAAAATTTTGGTTGTTCAGACGTTCGTTGAAATGATGTTTTCGCAATAATTTCGTTAAAGTACTAAAATGTGCTACTTTAGTACCAGGTTTGAGCAGCCGGAGTGTTCAAACTTCCAAATCTGCCATGAGTAACAAAAAGGGTCAAACGTTAAATTACGTCTTCTGTCAGCAGGTTGAACTTCACATTTCGTCTGCATCAAAGCTTTTCCATTAATGGGAATGTGTGGACACAAGTCTTACTTGTCATATTGACACATCTTTGAGTCGTACAAATGGTAACCAGCCTTAAGAGCTCAACAATCGCAATTATTTCCTGGTATCGCATGCCAATTCTGACGTTATAACTTCGAATGAAATTGCCATGTGTCGATGTTTAGTGACCAATAGCTATCAAGTTAGCAGTCGATGAGCTCTGATTAGATCTGTCCAAGTTCATAAAGTGCACGACAACATAACAACATGCCGACCTTTGATGTTTGCTATCTTTGACGTCACTAAGAGACAACGTTGGCGGTGGTCTAACGTCACAGATATTGGCTCTCATGCAGTGCAAAAACAACTGTTTTTTGTGTTTCAGGGTTGTCAGCAATCCTCACAACCTCCCTGTATAGCCGGATCAAGTTACCATTAGAAATAAAGAAACACTAACGGTTCTTGTAAAAAGGGCTTTTTTTTATCAATTTTGTCAATTTTCAGTGGGGATTCGCGATACTTTTGCTATACCGTTTACTGGTTTTAGAGGAAACGTCAAGTGATTATGACATTTTTGCCATTTCTGCAAAAATGCATGAATTTTGCTCAATTAAAAGTTTTAAACTAGAAAGTGCTGGATTCAACTATGTCATTGCCAACTTAAATTAAAATGTAAATATGAGATCGTTTTTGAAATTTCTGTTTTAAAATTGCAAAGTTTCTTTTGGAATTCAGTGTATTGTCACGAAAGCATCAAACTTTCCAATGTTACAGTACTTTCTGTATCAAATGTCAATAAATGTATTTTTAGTAGTGACAGATATGAAAGATTTTTAAAGATTCACAGAAGGTTATCTGAGACATCATTAGTTATGATTATGAACATTAGTCAAGATATAAGTAAGGGCAACCAGGAGTCATATTTCCGGTGCTTGAAGGCACACACGACGTGCATCTACAGCTGTATCATTGGGTGCTCGGGGTGTCAATGTAGGTAATAAATTATGCATACGAGAGTAACACGAGACAAGAAGCCGGTTGACGGCGGATGGATGATCTATGTAGATTCTACTCAATATGAACAGAGTGCTCGTTTAGGACTTGAAGTTGGACGTGACACTCGCTACGCTTGAAATGACATTGACAAACGCTTTTGTGAATACGCTGTTCTTGTATGATAGTGTATGTACAATGTGTGACTCATATTAGAGACGAATTCAACAAGGCTGTCAATTAAATCAGTATGTGTTTATGCATATGCACCAAAGTAAATTGTAATCTAAATAAATTTAAATGAACAGCTAGGTTTTAAAATTAAGTCATACTGTTGAGTTAATTGCACATTCACAATAGGCTAAATTTATTTTTCTTCTTTATCATCTTGCGTTGTTGGTGTATGTGTGTTTGTCTATTTTTTGCTCTCTGTATCTTTTAAATGTTCAATGGTTCGAAATTAAAATTTAACCACATGTTAAATGGGAAATTTCATCATATCTTGAGAATTGCACTTTTATTAAAAATAGAATGGCACATCGGTAAAAATTGGAGTTATTTTGTTCTGAAAAGGGTAGGCATGCCAACAACAGCAAAGTCAACAGTAAGTGACTCGCCGAAAGCATGTCACGTCAGGCGCGGCATCATTTGCACGCGGTTTCGTCACGTGAAATAGACAACATGTCACTTTAAACCACGAGCTCGCACCTGTCAATGTGATATCGACAACTCCCTTCTGGTGGAGACAACGAGCTGTGTGAAATGTAAATTCTCTTATCTCGCTGGTCCGTTTTTTTTGTTGAGAATGTAATTTTGATGATCTTAAATAATTTAATTTAATAATTTATTTGAAAAGTGCATTTAAAGTACAATATAGATGTTTCTCAACTGTAAGTTCGTAAAAAACTTATTCCATTAAATTATTTTTTCATTGTTAACGAAATGAGAAAAAGGGAAGTAACTCTTGTAGGCTTAAAGGTTTGATGTGGTATTTTATTAGCGCTTTCAGTAAACCCAAGTATTCAATTAAAGATTAAAGAAAATAGCAGATTTAATTATTTTATAAATCCAAGTATTATTTGTTAGTTTTGTTTTCTATGTATTCATGATATTTTATATTGTGTTGTACTAGAATGTATAGCAAAATCAAGGACCTCGTAAACAGTGCATTACAACATGTATCAGTGTTACACGCGGTGTAGGATTTGTTACAGTATGAGATATAAACAAACACGGTCGAGGTTGATATATACACTAAATGGATTTATTTCATTTAATTAGCTAATGGATTTATTGCAGAACTAATTTCACTTGAATGGCGCAATTTTCTAAGCCCTTTCTTTTAAAACCCAACACGGATTTATTCAAACCGCAAACAAAGAGGACGTCATTGACACGCATTTTTTTCTGTCTCATGAAACATACAAAAAGTCAACAAAGCTTATGAACAAGCACCTGCCACTCAGATTAAAATGTCGAAAGTAAAAGCATGGAGAAATGAACATCATGTCAACAATATTCATAATTACTGCAATCTTATGTCATGTAGTTTTTATACACAATTTTTAAAAAAATATAACAGTTGATATCAATTGAAATAAAAAAAACTTAACAGTTGATTTCAAGTTACCTATTTTGTACCGTTGATTGTTTATAGATTTTTTTGCAGATACAGAAACAAATTAAGATAAAGGGAGGTAACTCTTAATAGCATATAATTGTTGATGGGAGACGTCTATTACTTATAATTCGCATAGATGTCGTTCTCAAACAAGTGATGAAAAAGACATTATAATAGAATCTATGTCGAACTATCGCTAATTCAGATTAAAGAAGTAGCATATCCGGAAACATTCATTCTACGTATATCGACCCAATTTGTCAAATGCCACTAGAAGAATACTCGAGGTGATTATCCCTGATATTATGTGTATAGGCTATAGGCAGTCGAATTGGATGTTTTGGGTGAGCAAAAACTTCACAATCACTCTTGCGGAAATAATTCTTAATTTTGATAAGTGTTTTCTCGATTCGTTGATTTTATATTAAAGTAAGACTTTGCATTTGTCATACAGCATATCGATATTGTAATTGCTGTTACGAGTATTTTATAAAATAGCGTATATCTCTAAGTAGGTTTTATTGTCAAAGTATAACAATAAGTAAGACAAGCTGTAATTGTTTGTACATGCATAGCTTCATAAAAAAAGGATTGTAAGATCTTGGATGACAAAAAATTATTTATAACAAGTTTCCTAATTATTGGATGAAATAAAAAGTCACCATCATTTCCCTAACTATTACAGATATAGACAACGAGCGTAAGAAAACATCTGGTGTTTCTACGCCTAAAATTAATACACTTCATAAACTGCAACCGACTCCCTTGCTAATCATTGCGTTATTCTCACACAATGTCTTTAACATGGTGGCCGGGGAAAGTAAACTCATGATGATGTTTTATGAAATTATTTGCTGGTGAGGCGTTGCTACAACCAGGGCCCTCTGTTCTCTCACAGTGTGATGACTCAAAGGACTTGTGACGCTATTATTGTGGTCGTGTAAGATTACGCCACACCCCCTCGTGGTGGCTCTGATTATTGGGAACAAAGAGAGGTGCATCATCAAATTTATTGCTCTATAATTCTCGGGATATAAATCATATATCGTGACATGCAACCTAAACAATCATTTAGACAGTGATAGATGAAAGGATATATGGGTGGACCTTTATATTGTGCATCTTTACTTTTATAAATTATCCCATTTATTCAGTAACATATATATGACCTTGATTTATAAAAAAGATAGATATTAAAAGTATTTTTTTAAATATGTTAATAAATTCAATACTTGGTGAATGGATGTTGTCAGGGTTGGCGTTTGCTATTACGTATAATAAATGTATCGACGTTTGTTTGAGCACATTTTCTCTTTAAGACAATTAGAAGGCAGAATTTTAATACAAATGTTAGTGTATATGTGTAGCCCAAACGTTTTCCGTTTGAACAAAAGCTCTCTTATTGCAGCACTCATCAAGTTCCATCATTCTGAAGAGATATAAAACATTAAATAATCGTATATTTGTGCTAGCTGTCACTACAAAATGACGATACAAACAAATTATAAAAAATAAAAAAATATTTTAACATTTGAAAATGTCAATGTGGACATCTTAAAAATGTTCACCCATTTAAACCAAGGATTTGTTTAAAACGTTTGTTATCACGAAAGCAAGTGGTTTTCTTCATTTATTCATGAAGTTTCGTGTGGAACTATGAGTAATGAAAAACAGATATTACGTCATGAACTCTATTTGACATTTTTTCGAAGATTCTCGGTTTAAATCTTCTAGTGCTACCATTTTTAACTCCTAAAAAATATAAACCCTGTCAACATAACATCATTGTCCGAATTTATATTTTATACAGAAGAATATTGAAAGATAAATATTTCAAAATGTGATTGAAGCTGCGGTAAAGCACCCGCGTCACGCTTTTAACGGTACACGTGGAAACAATCAACTTTGACCTCAATCGACAGATGGTGTTATCCCTCCGCCAAGAAACACCGGAAAACGATACGTTTAAAAAATACATCATTGTGCTAAATCACCAAGAAAAAATAATCATCATCAAAACAGAGTCTACGTTATTTTCAATTATTAATTATATGGAACTAAATTACAAAAACGAAACATTCCTAACTATAGCACTACTTTTCTTAGCGGTGTGAGACTGCAAAGCGGTTTTTGTTTGTGACGTCACACCAGGAAGCGAGATTGTCAAACACATGAAGCGAGTGTATTTTTATCAAGCTCCGCCCACCGGCTGTGCGAGTGACAGGAGCCAAGCGGAGAGTTCACGCAAGACTACCGTTGCCGCACGCGGGTGGTAGTGTTTTATGGTACGATCTCAGATCAAATACATTGTCTGGTGACGGACAGTTGTACAGAGAAGCGCTCACATCAACTATCGTTCTCACTCGAACACAGAACGGTGGATAGAGAGCTTGGATATATACAGTCTACGGAGTGTTTCTACATTGGGACCACTTGTATACACACCATTTGGATTGATACATTGTGATCGGCGTCGTATGTGACTGAAATACACAAGCGAACAGCGATCGGACAGAGTTAATTACTAGACTGACAGCGTGCTTGGCGATGACACTTACATTGTTTCCAAGCCGAGATTAATTCAATACCCGGATTATACCCAATATATATAAGATGCAAGCGAGATACTGACCGACCGGCCGGCCTGCCGCGGATGCTACCCTAGCGTGAGAGTTTCTGTGGGTAGCGGTGCCAGCAGCTACCCGGGTGGGAACCAGAGGAGGGAGGGAGGTGATTTCAGTAGTAGGGTGAGGGCAGTGTGATGCCGTCCAGGTCCAGGGAGATGGCTGACACGATGCGGGAGATGACACGGACCCCCACCCCCGGGAGAACCCGGGCTCGACCCCCGGGCCGGCCCCTCTCCCTCACCAGCAGACACAACCTCAAACACAGGTTCGAACTCGTCAAAACACTGGGGGAGGGCACGTACGGGAAAGTCAAGCTTGGCATCGAGAAAACAACTGGAGAACAGGTAGGTGCATCGTGTAAATTATTGTCATGATGATCATAAAATTATATCAACACATTATAACTTCAAAATCTATGCCTTAGAGACTACCTGCCCCACCCCACCTATGTCTGATTGTCTTTTCTGTTAATATTAACAAATTCCCTGACAAATATACAGATATTTCTATCATTAAAATTTCATCAGATGGTCATAATTAAACCCAAAATATTTATGATTTCATAATTGCCATATATCCCTCGTTATTTTCTCTGTTATTCTGTATATGAATGTTATTAAGGCAGCATCTTCACACCCATCTGATAGTTCTTAAACACTAAGTATATAAACAATAATACATGAGCACAAGAGTATATAAAGAACCAAGTCCACCAATAACAAAATAACAAAATGTCACTTACAGATCCGAACTTACATCTTATCCCTTGTTAACTGTCTTACCACATGTGAAAATTCATGTTATCCCTTAATAATGCTTCCATAGAAAACGGGAACTCAGTAGCACAATGTCTCTGTAATGTGATGTGATATTAGAGTTAGCCCATCCATGCTCATGGTATAACCCTCCAAATTCATGTGTAATAACCCATGTGTATTACAAACTATTGTAAATGTGACCATGATTCTGTGAAATTTTTCTAACAATCAAATGTTAATTTAAGTGTGCAACTAGAAATGAAGGGAACAAAGAGACCATTCAAATGTATTAATGCCATCACTTTTATTTCTTTTAACATATCTTACAAATATTAAATAAATACTTCTCAAACAACATCAAAATGTAGATCACTATTCTAGAGTCTATTTTTTCAATTCTGTGGGTTTTATGCTTACTAAATATGCTTATTATCCTCTTGTGAATCTTCTAACATTAAAACAAAGCTTCTGTTTTGGTGTCTCCTACATTAAAGTACCTTTATAAACAGTATAAGTAACATCCTAAACCCTTACATTTCTTATTCTTACAAAATCAACAAAAGTATGCAGCAAAGTTTTGAACTCAGTCATGTTTGTTGAAAATCTATTGCACTAGAGTTAATCAATTCAATGAACTTTAAATTGTCTTTAGATTTCATGTATAAACTTGAAGTGCTTTGTGAAAGTATGAAAAGATTTTTTGTGTACATGAAAGTAGAATAATGAATTCTTTTTGGCGGGCTATGTACAACCGACGCTTCCAGTTCTCTTGTTAATGCTTGCCTCGTGTCTATTCAATGTTGTCCATGGCAGTTTGTGATTGACACTTCATAGCGTCACCCTGATAATCTAGCTTGTCTATTGCATAGCACTACTGCACAGTGATAATACTGTGTATCAGTGGTTGCCATACCTTACTTTATGGAGAATAATAACAGTACTTTGTTGTCTTCAGAGTAAATTAATTTGGTGTACTTGTACATGATGATCATTACACTTTTGAATGCATCCGATTATTGCATTGATTTGCTTTTAAAGGAAATAATAATCATTCTTGGTAGGAAGTCAATAAGCAAATGAGTTCATCAGATGTTGTACAAAACATTGTGACTGTTTGAAATAACTTTAAGGACTTTATGAAACCATTAATAAAAACACAACTTATGATATTGATGACACATGTAGGACACATCATCTTTCACATAAATTTCTTTTTTTAAAAAACAATAGAATAAGTATCATAAAACAAGAACAGAACATTGAAATTAGAAATTTTTCTTTAAATCACTGACTTTCATATTACAATACACACAAGTGATAAACAAAGAGAAAAGCCTTGAAGCTATATTGCAGTCATGCTCGTCTGGTATAATCCTTAATTACTTGTAATTAACTGATGGCCTCAGTCTTAGCAGTCAGTATATCCCCTCATTGAGTGAGACAGTAGGTGTCAATCACACTGTGATGGACAGCTATAGACAATTAGCGGGTGTTTGAAGTGTTTATTGCACTTGCAAGGATGTGGTTAGGCTCTTGTCAACATCATGTCATCCTTATTGAGTGCAATTGACATCTGTATGTCTCTAATCATTGAGATTCATTTCTATGTTGCATATCTTTAAGCTATCTGATATATGAACTGTTTGAATTGCATTCTAGAAGTTGGTAGTATGAGGTAGATATATCCTATGGATGAAGTTCTTTATTTCCTCACGATTGATGCTTTGGTATGGATTCTTGTTCCATTTTCAAGCATATGGAGAAGTGAGCGAAACAGCAATTTTATACATATGGATATGATGATGAAATGAAATAATAGATATAACAGGATAAGACTTGTATATGTGTGTTAACATGCATTTCTGTCAGTTTTGTTTATGTCTCAGTGAGTCACATGACATAAATAAATGATACCCTAACATGTCTAAAATCAATTAAACCATCTAATTATTCTTACTCATCATCATGTATATATTTATACAAGCCTGTGTCATCTAACAACGATGCTTGTGGATGTTATGTTTCATCTTCAAGGAAACTTTATGCAATTGGCACTTTTGTTTCTAATAAATTGGAAATTTGTTTACTTTTCATTACTTTGCTCAATCAAAATGTTTATTAAGCTCTCTATGTTTACATTTGTTACGTAAGGCAGACAGCTGATTATTTAGAAACAATTACTATATTGTTTGCACATGTGATGACATCATCTGAGTAAGCAATGTATGTTTTCTAAACATTATAGTTGTGTAATTATAATGCTGTTTCACAGTGGGAGATTTGCTAAGAATGAAAACCTAATGTGGTGATAAGAGATTGTTGTATAGAATGGAAGGCAGACACCAACCATAAACATATATAAGTTTCATATAACAAAAATATATTTTTGCAATTTTAAAGGTTCATAAGACAGTCTAAAGAAAGTAAAGAGTAAAAGGTATTTAGAAATCTGATGTAGGAAATGTATATGGAAATGATGTGGTTTCAAAACAAAAACAATTAAATAAGATCCTTGAAATATAGCCTTGAAATGAAATATCGGCTTAGATCAGAATTATCTTAAGCCTGAAATTGTTAGAACAATGAGTCGGACAGTCCTCTTCTATCCCCTGTCCTTAGCCAGATTTAGGAACAAATAGCGTAATCTCGGAGCATTTTCCTCGCATTGTTTATCGGTCACCTCTGGGCAGACTTTCATAGTAGACTGGTAACGGACATGTGCTGACATAAAGGTGAAACATCAAAGGTAGACATCACAGGTAGTCAGATAGACAGAGTGGAGTACGTTTAGAGGAAGAATACAGCCATTCTGTGCTGCTGGAGCTAATGTTAGAGGGACAGACAGACAGGCAGCCCCCATGTGTTTGCCTCGTGTAAATGATGTCGTGTTTGCTCCCAGGTAGAGAGAAAGGATCTTATTCATTTTCAGGAAGCCTTTTTTAATCTCAGCTGTTTTACCTCAACATACTTTCTATTTTAGTGATCTGACTCTTAATGTGGATTATGGA
The DNA here is from genome assembly GCA_916613615.1 of Steromphala cineraria. NCBI lineage: Eukaryota > Metazoa > Mollusca > Gastropoda > Trochida > Trochidae > Steromphala > Steromphala cineraria. The sequence goes on along the minus strand of OU744726.1, from coordinate 71,075,324 downwards.
TTTAGACTTACGCTTTCATCAAAGTGAACAGAGACTACGTTGATGGGATTCCATTGTTTTAGTTCAACTAGGCTCATTTAAAAAGTCTTCATGAATGAATTGTTAACCTCATTAACATATGTGTAGTATTACAGAAATAGTGATACAGTTGATTATTTTTCATCAATAAAATACATAATCAAAATACATAAAATTCATCACTATTTGTAACAGCAATTCTAAAGGTAAGGAGAGACATCTCCTCATTTAGATACCCAAAAACTCAACTTGCTTTCAAAATGGAAAATGAATGAACGATTAAAAATAGTTGATATTCATAAAACTGATATAATATATTAAAAATGTTCAATAAACTGCCACAATCTGTGAAACAATAAGAAAGCATATTGAAAACAGGATTTTGTACCCAAAGGGTATCAGAAGTACAAGAATTGGGATCGAAGAATGTGTGTCCACAGGAAAATAAGATTATTTACCAAATTCAAATTTCATGTCCAACACTTTCCATCTGATTACATGTTAAATAAGAATCTCAACATTTTCTATATTTGGATTCCTCTTTGGAGGGGTCCACACCCACGTCCTGCCCACCACTTCTGGATCCGCCAATGTGTAGGAGTAATCAGCATGGTCTCCTACCCTGACTGAATTAAACTACCTATTTACATTATTTTTTTTATGAACAACTTGAGCCTCCATTACCAGCAGATGGCGGTGTTGTAGCCTGTCAGTAAAAGGTGATGAGTGTCAAATTTCCAAGAAATCAAATACAGTTTATAGGTACACAGGTTATTTTGAGATAACAAACAGATGGCTGTTGTATTCAAATATTGTATTAAAAGAATTCTTGTTGCAAGATTGTATGTACATCAAATACCACTTTGAAAAAGAATAAATTAAAAAGGCTCGTATGAACGTGACATACTTTTGATTCAGTATGAAAACATGCATCGCTGGTTGTAGACAAAGATTGTTTGTTGTCAGTTTTTACAAGGAGTTAATATTGTATTGTAACTTGGTTGCAATGTTTAGAAACCGATTGATGCAGGAAGATTCTCATAAACTATTTTCCCTAGAGGCTTGTGCTGCGTGCAAGTTGTTGACACGTTGTGTTTGTATACTGCAGTTTTCAAAATATGAACTTCAGAGATAGAATTTATGTAAGAAATTGAAATACAGTTCAATTTGGTTTAATAGGAAAAAGTGTTTTTATGCATACAACACTTATGAGGTATCAGGTCATTAATAAAAGATAAAACTGCATAATATGTCATCTCCCTGATTTCCACTAAGAATGCATACACCTGATAACACCTATACTGGTAGCCAGGGCTGTATATCATTATTCAATAAGCCCTGGTAATGGATAACATATCGTTTATCAAACTTTTCCATCGAATAAATTCATATGGCAACCCTAAGCTAAGACCTAGGGTACAGAGTGACAAAGCTTTGATTGACAGCGTGTTTGTTTAGATTTCAATGCTATGAACATGGGTGTCTGTCACCCTGACATGGCAGTGGTATCGATTAGTGTGCACTGATGTGAAGAGATAATGGCACCAGAAAAATTGATTTGTTGATTAGAATATGTAGCGTAGGTACTTGATAGTGGATGTGACTGCCACTTAAATATTTATTTAGGTTTAGCTATTGTGACTAACACTTGTGTAATCACTTACTGGTTTTGTAACCTGATTATATGGAGATTGCATTCTGTAGGTTTTCTTTGATGTGTAATGTACATGTGTTGGGTACCCACATGCATTTCAGAAGTCTTAGTCACTGATAATTATATGTATGATTTGTGATGACATTCGATAATAATTCATCGAATGAACGTAAAAATCGCCGCTGTCAATTGGTATTTATTTTGATAACCTTAACATACCAGTAATCTTGATCACACAAATACTTTAGTGAATGTTTGTATAACCTATTTTTAAAATTAATTTGAAAAATGTTTTCACCGATATATTGATTTTAACTGCCAGTCAATTCTTTTGAGTAAAATTTGAATCAGAAATATTTCATTCATTGAAATGTCAAAAATAGCTTCATAACACTTATACTAAGACAAACATTTCAAATTAAATAAAATTATTTTCAATTAAATGACATCCTGTGAAGACATATGAATTGCAATATTTGATATTGGCAGACAGAATCAGTTACTTTAAAAAAAGCTCAACTGTAATAAAAACAAAATATTTTGCATGAGCTCACGTCATTCGTGTGAACCCAGCCTGAGGCAACACTTTAAATGCGTAAAAGAATAAAAAAATGCAAAACGATTAGCATGTTTTGCCGACAATTAGTCTGGTTGAGTTCCCTTTGTCTAAGGAGTCTTCACCATTAGGGCTGGACTTGTACAATTTGCTTGGACAATACCACTGTTGTCTTAGCAATGATTGTCCAAGTTGTCCAAGATGTTTGGACATAGATTAAGGGTGGGTGATTGTAGATTTAAAGATTTTTATTGCATTTTATTTGAAATGAGAAGTTTATTCGGAAATTATAGATCTTGGAAGTGTACTACACTAATTTATCTTTAAATAGGATGAGAAATTCTTGTTGAATCAATCCAGAGTAGTATGAATGGTAGAGAAGCAATATTTTCAGATTTTGCGATATCCCTGAATCATATAATTATTATTAATAATAAGAAAAATATCACAAAAATACTAAATCTGAAACCAGAGATCCTCATTTAGATGAATGTGATTTCAAATTCATTATCCATATTTATCATGGAGGAATATTTCGAAATACATGATTATTTCATATGAAGCTATATTTTGAAATACAGGATGCTCATTTGTTATATATAGAACACAAGGTTCCTATTTCATATTTTGTAATTTTCCATCCATGCAGAACTGCATATTTTCCGTCCACTCGCCCTTCAACTAGCGCCCCCTAGGACTCAAGTATTGATCGAGGTCGAGAACAAAAGCAAACCAACCATCTGCTGTTCCTCATCCCATCCCCCTCAATTTGACGTTAATTTTATTAATCCTGAAACCAGACGATCGAAAAATTTCTTTTGTTGGGAGAAATTTTCTTGAGTCTTTATGATCTCTGCAGCTTCTTTATAAGTGATTTTATAGATGTTTTCTATTTGAGTACATTTTTTCATTCATTTTTTATCATGTATTTCTTTTATGAGCATTTGGTGTCTATTGATGCTTGAAAAATTATGAACCTTTATGATTTTATTTATAGAAGTCAATCAAAATCAAATAGCTGAAAACAATATGAACAATGTTATCAGCTTGAAGGAAGTTTGAATGTTTCCTAAATCCTTGTGTGAGTTGGTGCATGTTTGAAATTGTATAACATTATTATCAGGGAAATGTAATCAAACACTAGCAGCTATAACATAGCCCTAACTTGATTCCTTTGTTTAATAATGATCCAGAATAAATAGAGGATATCTTTTGTTTTGAGTGTGATATCACTTATCTCTCATCTAGTGACGGGGTAGAGCCAGTATTTTCACGAGTGGCGCAGCTTTACCCCGTCAAAAGATATTCTGTTTATTTTATGCCTCTGTGGTCGAAAATGTGGTAATTTATGTCCAAAAAGTCTTGACTCGAGAGCTTTCTGTCGACGTCATACCATTGTTGACCGTAACTTAGCGACGGCGATGACGTCGCGTTGATTGTAGAAGTGACGTAAAACCATTGTACACATGACGTCATCCCCTCTGTGATATTTTCACTGACTTGAAAAAGTGATATCACACTCAGTGGCGGGACACATTTTTAGAACTGAGAAAACTCTGTCTCTCACCGCTAAGCATATAATAAAAATCAATAGCTTAATTGTTATCTATTTCCTTGAAACAGACAGGAATATTTGTGTAACATTATGTTGAGTTCTTAATAAAAACTTCTTATGTGTTAAATTTAATGCATAGAAAATTATCAAAGAAAAATTGTGTTCATCAAGATCAAGTTATCAAGATTGCAAATTATCAATTCCAGTCAATTCCATTCACTATTTTATTAACCCTCTCCCGGCCAGAGCCACAAAGAAGACCAAGTAGCCAGGAACTGCTGGGAGGATAGTTGATCATTATGGCCTCACACAAGAAGGAAGTTTCTGGTATGCTCTTTCACAAAAAAGGTTAGCTGAGCCAGGCTGACAGATGGGTGGGGTACGTGTGTGACCCGCAGCTGGCAGGGTAGTTCAGGGTATGGGGACAAGCAGGTGGTACAAGATAAAGGGGTGGGGATGGAGAGAAACCGGGGTGGCATTTTGAAATGAGGAAGTTCTAGATTCAGCTCTAAGGTCAACCTAACTAAGAGATGTATTCATTGAGATCTCTGTCTAAATGATCAGTATTCATTCTAAATGATTGACCCCCTTTTGACAGAGCCTTAGTGTAAGGGAATAGAAATTAAAGGAATTTGTCAATATATCATTTATCATTTTTGTTTAAGAAATAATTTAAAATTTCTAATTTGTTAAATTTAATTTCTCTACTTCTAATTTTATTGTTTTATTTATTATCAGCAGTAGATTGATACATTCGGGACAATTTAGAACATGATGATTATTATTCAAACATATTGAAATATTCCTGTTGGAAATGACAAGAAATTAATTTTTCAAGCCATGTTTCCCTTGAAGCATGAAACTAAATTAAGGAAGGGAAATCCGCTATTAGCAAGGTCAGGTTGAGGATTAATTCAGATCAATGTTAAATCATCAGTGGTCTAACCTCACACAAGTCGTAGTCTCTTTCTGTAACCTTGGACAAGCCAGGTCAACCTGACTGATTACACATAGAACTGACTTCTCCTGATAACCATCAGCTGATTGATGAAGCAAGGTCAACACTAGAGAATACAGTGCTTCATATTTTGACTTAATCTTAGACCGTAGAAAATAAACACCCTTTATTTGTTCAATCCTTGAATGACAACCATCAGAAAGTTGTTGAACTGAGCTCATCAATGGTAATACAGAGTTATGGTCTCCTTTAAGTATTCCTTACAGAAGTACAGTACAACTGAGGGTAATAATTGTTAACAAGCACTAAGGGATACCAATTAGAAGACTGATGGACCAAGGCCAATGCTGAATACATAGATTTCAATCTTTGAGCATAATCTTTAAACTGTGAGAGATCAGAAGTGGAAAATTTGGTTTATTTCAAAGACCTGAAGACCCTGATGATTGTGTATTGAATGATCCCAATCAGCAGAGACCCAACCCGAGGCATGAATGGTTGATGATGTACACATAAAGCCAGAGCTGTTTGGATAACCCTAGGATCATGATGACCTGTTTGGTTAACCTGCTACTTTGGAATTGGTGCTCATCAAGAGATTGACACCGATGTCTTCACACTATATAAGATGATCATTGAGAGGTCAGAGTTCACTTCAGCACAGGGGTCGAGGTCAAGGGTCACATGGTAAGGATCTTCCTGTAGCTAATGTTAGATGAAAGAGTGAAGGAACTTGCTGGTCATCTAACAAGGGTCGCTTCAAGGTCACAGAGGCTCTGATGTAATGGAAATGTTGCAAGATTCAGGGAACTTGTTTTGAGTGATATTTTTTGAACAAAATTAACTGATGGTTAGTCTCACAAAAAGGATATCTACCTTGACATTATTAATTCAAATTGAATTTTTCCCTTGAGTAGAAACAATGATGAATAATTTGATAAAAACATGTTTATTTTCTAATAACAATATTAATCACTTATCTTTGTTTTAAATGAACTACTTTTTTATCTTAATTTGTGTTATCCTATACACGTTCATTTCATATTAACTTGAGATGGACAATCAATATAAAAAAATGCTGTTTTTGAGCACCAAAAGTCTACATTTTCTTGTCAATAGATAAATTATTTAGTTATCCTTAGTTCATCAAAGTCACCATCTGTGATAAAGTTTAAATAATATAATTACAATGAATCAACAATTGAAAGGAAAACAAGTGTCAAATGTTAAGGTCAAATTATTATTATTCAAAATATATCATTTTGGGTGGCCTCTCACTGTTTGCATGCTAGATGTTTCAATTAAAAGCTAATAAAATTTCACTTAATAAATTTGTGTCTAGTCAGCATAATTGCTTACCTACCGATGACACGAAATATCTACACTTGTATGTGTCTCTGGAGCTACTTTATGTTCTAGCATGACAAAAGGTGACTAGATAAAAAGCTGATGAAATTTTGATGGGGTCTTAGACAGATACTAACAGAGGATCAAGTAGGATTAGGCGGTAGACAGGGTTACCATTTACCCCTTATTTTCTTCATGTTAAGGTCATAAAATCTTCGTTTACTAATTGGATCATAAGTGCAGTATTTGGAAATGTTGAATAGATTGGACTTTCAACTTATAACAAATTCTTTTATAAATTCTGAAAAAAATAAGAATAATTTATTGATAATTTTCATAAAAGGTCACGAAAAAGATCACATTTTGTGATTTATATATTTGTGTTTTTTATAGGTATGAAAATGTTTGTCAGATTTAGTTTGAGACCTTATTTAAAAAAGATAAAAAAGATACATTTTCAATTTTCTAAAAATATCTTTATCTATAAATATATATCTAAAAAAATATCTAAAATAATTTTACATTGCTTTGAAATGAAGTTTTACATTTGTGGCCCATTGTCTTTCTTCAAAAAGACTTTCTTTCTTTTAAGGAAACAAGATATTCGAATTTTGTCTGAAAAAATGATTTCATCACATTTCAGTGTACCCGATATGGGAGTGTCAAAAGTTATTACGACCTGTCACTGGGTCATCCTGTCCCACTCGCGACTCATTCATCCATGTAAAAATAGTTGGCGTGTTCTATTTCTGTGTTTAATTGCACTGATCAAACCGATAGCCTACACATAAGTACAGACAGGAAATATAGGTACCACGTCACTTTTTATACAGTCGTTAATGAGAGTAATGGATTGACGACATTCTTTCTATACATTACGCTAAGTGGGTGTTGCTTTTAGGATATTTCTCTTTATTTATGATAGGTGATACAGTATTGTACTTGTTTTTTAAGATCATTTCCTATGTCTTCCGTTTCTTTTATACCTTTATCTTGTAAAACAGGAAAACAGCATAGGCTAATGAATAGAAGAAGTTTGTGGTATATAAGAAAGACAAAGAAAATTCCATGGATGAGCAAATTCTTTACTTCCTATGTCTTCTTTATCATTAAAATAGTCTTTTTTGGAAACAATATTTTTGACGTTAAGTAAAAATAATTGTTTAAGATTAAGGCTTTTATACAATAATATTTTATTCTGTTGAGAATCAAACCGTTTCTTTTTACCGTTATGTTGTGTAAAAGGCCAATGAAAAGAATAAAGTGAAGGGTCTCTTGGGATTATTGCAATACTTTCGATAGATATGAAAGTTTGCATTGAACTATGATAATCTTAACCATGACCATGTGGCCCAGTAAAATCAAATATTACTCTTTATTTATTTTATCTTGAAACTCTCTTTGAAAATATTTACAAAGAAAAAGGTTTTACATCACAAAAGACCGGAAATTCTCTCAAAAGGAAGATATTCATGAATATTTAGCCCTGATACCGATCTATTGATGATATTCAATGCTTAAGAAACTTCGCGAGAAAGTTTTGTTTGTGTCGCCCAAATAAATTCTTCAGCCTCTATAATCTTGAATGGTGTTTTTGACTATGCTGTATTGATAGAAAACATAACACTGCTTGTAAGAGAACTTTGATTGTGAGTATCATGTCTAGCAAACATTGTTACTGGAAACTGGAAACTGGAATGTTACTGGTTAGCTGTATGCCTTCTTTATAAAGGTTACAATTCTCAGCCTGGATGGAAAGGAGCAAAAATATCATGATGGTTATCCATAATGATATTTTTATGAGGTTTTTTAGGAAAGTCACCAATCAGCTTAACAAATTTCATCAATCTAAGAATTTCTTCAAAACACTGCCAAAGTGAAAAAATATGTAAAAGCTCAACATACATCTTTACACTTTACTTGAAAAATCCTATTATGTAAGGATAAAGAATTGGGGATTTGGGATTTGAAATTCCGCATTAATCCTGCTGTATGTCTTCATGAAATAGGAGTCTTTAGTACAGGCAAAGTGTCACTGCATCAAGTCGTCTTAAACAAAAAGGCAAACGAATTAATGACCCGGTAGTTAATGTTAGTCTTTTCTTGAAGAGGACTGCTTGAGGGTTTCAGACTAATTTCTAGCAAAATTATGTTGCCTGATTTCTCCAAATAAGAAGTTTACTCCATAAGTGATCTCAGAATATCAAGAACAATGTGGCACTTGCTATTTCACTTTTAAGACAATTTGTTCATTTACTTTCAACACAATGATATACATGATGTAAAAAATGTTACCAATCTCTCAGCCTTGACACACTTACTTATCATGCTCTTTTGTCATCAATGTCACTTATGAAATAGCTTTTACTTTGATATAAAAAATAATCACAGAAAATCACTTGTTCATAGAAATGCAGGGTCGATAAAGTAGAATTAGTGAGAGTTTTCAAGAGGCCCTGTTGTTATGCAAAAAAGTCCTCAGATAAGCTTGGTTAACACTTTATCATTGGCTGAAGGCCTTGTTTCCTGTTGCCACCAAGTCTTTGCCTGGATACAGGGAAATTTATGAGGACAAATGATTATTCAATAGCAAGAAGCTTTCACACATGATCCAATAAAAGCCTTTATTATTTATGATGTTTTTGCCTTAATGTATTCTAAATGATAAATCATGATATAAAGATTTTCCAAACATCTAACAGTAATATTGACCTTATTTTTCATTTTTTTCCATACCATTTGTAGATTGAAATCTATAAATTGTTTTTGAAAAAAATTTTTTAAAGGGTTTCAAGAAATTCCCTTAACATTTTGAATTGATAAATAACTGAATTGATTTAAGCTTCATTTCGAAATAATTAAATAGGTTTTGTGCCTCTATGTCAAAAGCTGTAAGTTTGGGAATTTATCTATCTGCTTGTATGTTATACATATCTGAGATATGAAATGTTGTAAACATAACCTTTGATGAGTGAGAAATGTTGAACAAACAGTTCCATTTAGAGAGAGTATGTGACACCTGGAGATAACCACCATCTCATTTACAATTATTGTGGAAAACATTTCACTTCTAGATGAACAAGTTGACAAGTTGTGGTTAGCCTTGTGATACATCCTCTTCTAGTTGTAGTTTATCTCTCCCTCACACAAACAAGGAATCTGTTAGGTCACATAGGCAGTCTTATCTGGCTCAGGTGAAATATTTGGTTATTTGAGTTATTTTTTAAAAAAACTTTTAGTTTTGTGTTTCCAAAAACATTAGCTCTTGCTTCTTACAATATTATTTGTTAAATGTTGAAAGTATTAAATTCAATTTTTGTAGTTTGATTGCCTATATAGGTGACATATTCTGTTATCCTATAAAACTCATTGTGTTATGACTGATTCAAATAGAACATAAGATAAAATCTTATTTTGTAAGAATCATTCAAATTTTTTCTTAGATATTTCAAAATATCAAAGGCTTTGTTTATTTCTTCTAAACATTGTTTTGAATAAAAGATAAAAATGAAAGTTTTAACAGTATTTATTCCATCAAATGAGTTTCAATTACCGAAAAAAATCTTTTATTGTCTAATTGCTTACATGTTAATCCTGTTTAACAAGGTACATGGAAAGAAACATAAAGTTCCAGTTTATTAGCTTTCTGCAGTACATGACATCACCTTGTTTTGATACTCAAAAGTAAAAAAATAAAAATTATTTGTGTATAACTTGTTGTGTGACATGTTTTATTTGACAAAACCTGCCAAGTCTCAGTACTAAGACATAAAGTCTTATCATTTGTATATTAAGTATAAGTAGTTATACATAAAGTGGCCGGTTCATGGACATTAAGTTTGGTACATACACATAAACGTGGAGTTGCTTCCTTAGGAATACTTGATATTTGAGGGAGAGACTGTTTGTTGTTTGTTGTTTGTTAATTGTTGTTACATGGCCATGCACCAACTTGATTTTATAGACAAGGAGATATTATAACATAGATTTTGATTGAATTTGTGCAAATAAAAACTTGCAAAACTGTTATCAACTAATTTTATTGAAATATCAAAGTGCAGTGACTGACATAGAAATGCAAAAAATGTATGATTTCTTTTTACAAATTTGAAATAGTACCAGGTAAAATCAGATAATGCATGTATTATGTATTAAGTGATTTGTTTTTAAAAAGATAAAGTTTGATCTAAGTATTGGTAGTCATGTCCAGAATTGGTACAATTAAAAATGAAAGGTACAAAGAATAATAGAACATTGCTCATTAAAAAATAGTAATTGGTCATGAAACTACCTAATCAACCCAAATTATTAAAGAATGACCTTTGAAGGACTCAAGCAAGTCATTTAGATAAATTTGGAAAAAGGTGCAAACACTGAAACAGATAAACACAGTAACTCTGTATATACCAAACAGAACAGTGGACAAACAGAATAAGACGAAGAATACAATTGAGAGTTTTTCTAAACCAGTTCCTGTGTCCAGTTTCTCTGATTGATGTAGTTAAGTAACGCAGGTACGTCCAGTGGGACCTGTCCTTTAATGTCCAGTCACCTGGTTAATGAGCTGACCGTCCCTGTTGTTGTGACTGACCAATTGAATTACTCCCCTCATTTCAGGGACATTTATCTCCAGATCTTTCAACTCTGGAATTTGAAATGGCAAGTTAAGCTCCAAGCTCTGTAATGCTTATACAAGAAGGTTAGGAGGGAGATAGAAGGATAAGTTGAATTGCCTACCCTGTGTGCTCATTGTGATGAGGGACTAGTGATGCTGTGATGCGTGATTTAGTGATGCTGTGATGTACACAGAAGCTGATCAGTGCTAATGTTGGGGTTATGAAACATGGACATCAGTTTAACTACCTCTCACCTCAAGCAGAAATGTGGTTAAACAGATCTGCAATCTTATGAAGCCTAGACACAGATTAATTGCATTTCTTGTAGATTTTAGAGTGGAAAATGCCGGTTGAAAAACAAATTGTGTTCAAGTAAAAACAAAAACAAAGATATATCTTATCCTTAAATCGAACTGTTTGCTTTGTTCTTGATTGCATTGCTTTTAATTTGCCATCTCTGGTACATGTAGAAGTAACTAAGTTTCACATGTAATTTAATCAAATATAAAATCCTTTTTAATGAGTTTGTATCAAAGCTATGTTTAGCTTTATACCTAAATACCCTTTAATCAATATAACAATTTGAAGAATGAAATCAATATCCATATGAAAAGGAATTTGTGAGCCACCCAAAGGAGTTTAGATTAAATGTTTTGGTATACCCAACCAGCTATCTATGTCATCTTGGAAGCATTCAAGGCTGTTTTCATTATAACATCATGTAACCTTACATCATGGAGACAAGTAGGGTATGTACATTTCAATCTAACAAGGGGGTTTACCCTGGTTACTTACCCTGAAATTGATGCTAGGTAATTAAGGGAGGGGGAGAAGATGAAGTTCTAAGCTTGAGGGGAGGATTAAAGTTAAGGGGGATCAGGAAGGGGGGTTGTTGACATGGCAGATCTTGAGATAGCAGGGTCAGTTGAAGTGGGTCCTAAAACAGAAGGGCCACTTGAGATGCGTGAAATGTACAAGTGTAGGTAATTAATGCCTAGGAAATGGACTGTTATGTTTCTCAATTATGGTAATTTGTGTAACAGCTGTTTGTAGTTGACAGCTTTGAAATGGACAAGTCGTTAATTTCTCAAATGTGTCGAAAGGTTAATAAGTAAGTAGGTCTTTGACTTTGAACACTTGAAATGTGTGTCATAATGTTGTATATATTGAACATTTGGTCCTATTTATTCTATATTAATTGTAGAGAAAAAGTCGATGACTGTTCAAATAAGTAATTTACAAATGATATTGGTTATAAGATTGACCTTAATGTTATGAATTATTAAATGAACTACTACTGGGTCACTAATGTGACACATTTATTTGAACAATGCTAATGACTCATTTAATTGACCAATGCAAATGACCATTTCCCAGGTTCAACTACCTATCTATGATATATATAATGTTTATGTGCTACATCAATGACAAGTCAATACTCTACAAATGGCCACACTTCCCTGACTAATGCATATTCAAAGTTTGGTTACTTAAAGCTCTGGAATTTAAATCTATTTGTTTTAAGAGATAAATTTTCCTTATTGTTGAAATAAGGAAGTGAATTAAAATTCCTCGACATACAACTTTACCACAACATAGGAATGTGCTGTGAATTAACAGATAAGATCCTCGTTCCTCTATATGTAAAGGATAGTTAAAACTGTAGTAGCATACCTGAATACTCATAAAAATATTCCATCAGAGAGGATATATCCAATCTGATTGTTGGTGATCGTGATTTAAAGAGTTAGTTAGTGAGTTATTGTTTTACGCTGCTTGGGCAATATTTCAGGTATTAGCGGCCTTAAGAGTTAGAATTGAAATTGTTATTTATGACGAAGAACATTTCATTGGAAATGAATAGTTAATTCAAATGAATTAATACATTTTCAATCATGTATATTCTCTATTATAGATGGTTTAAGTTACAATCAAGTTTAAGATCCCAGTTTGAAGAATTGATATAGCAATGCAAAGGAAATAAATGATTCAATGTTTTAGACAACAAATTACATGAAACAGCTGCCAGATAAAACTCTCTAGTAGATGAATAGTTATAAGTTGTTGGTGCTGTGTTTTGGGTGACCGCTTTTTAAGTACAGTTGTCCTTGTATCATTAATTGTTGATCTCAGCCAAGATGTATATAAGAATAATCAAAAGAAATTAAGTTTACTAAGTATTCTAAAACCTATGTTTCAAGGAGCATACTAGAATCTTCAGGGATGTAGCCTTGTTTTCAAAACTTTCCAAAGCTATTCATTATCCCGGCTCTACATTTTTGAAGCTAAGACAGTTGTAGTAAATGTAAACTAAGACTACCATATCTAATCATAAAGAGCTTTGAAAATCAAAATCCAGAAAGCTTTGTAAGAGCAGAAGGTTGCTTGCTGTTCCTAACATAATATATACAAGCTTTCTCATATTAGGACATGGTTTCATATGACATGCAAGCTGTCGCTAACCAGCTCAAATTTGGACATGGTTTCATAAGACATGCAAGCTTTCTCTAAACAACAGAAACCGGGTATTTGGACATGATTTCATAACAGTAACTGTAAGCCATGTGGTGAGGCACTCTGATCAAGTTGGCACAATTAGGCAGCTCCCTCTGTGGTCCAGGAAGCCTGCCCACAACATAGGCTTGTATACCACTGCTTCATTAAGCTAAACCTTCTGATCTGTCTGGTATACAAACAAGCCTAACTCCCCCTGGGTATATCCCAGGTATAACATAAGTATTTGGTCTATGTGCAATTCCCACCGCACCACAAGGTCTGGTTATTAGAGACAGACAAAGAGAGGAGATAAAACAAACCTGGATATGGTTAATTTTGCTCAGCATGGGGTCGCAGTGAAGGCTTGTGGGGGGCCTTATGATGATGTTTTGTTTGGAAATTAGCACTTTTATGTTGACTGTTAGAGGAAAGCTGTTATCCTAATTTCAAATGTTAATTCCCTAAGATATATATTTATACTTTGTGTTTTCCAAATTTCCTTGATGAGTTAGTAGAAGAGGGCATTTAGGAGTAAAATAAGTTAATCATTCACAAAGATTTATTCATTCTTATATCTTTGTATTTATGTATAGTCAATTGACTGTACAACAAATGTATCCTCATTTTTTTCTTGTATTTGTTTTAAATTCATTTATTGATTTGTATATTTTTTACAAATCTTTGTAACAATAAAGTCTAACTTTCCATATCACTTAAGGTGTGGCAGTTAAATAACTGTTTTTCTGTACAAATATGAACTTGGTACATGTTTCATGAGAAATGTATCAAAAAGTTTAAATGGGTTTTTCCAATCGGTAGCTTTCAAAGGGCCATAACAGTGTGGAGATCTTATCTCTGTAATACAATCTCTCACCATTTTCCCATGTAGGCGTGATCCATTCTTAATTTCTTTGTTATTAACAACCCACACAAATACCTGCATATCACAGAAAGGAGTAAAGTGATTTTTCAGATAGTCTTCTAGACAAAGCCATTAAGAATTTGATAAATAGATTGATAGCATTTCCACGGATAAAGCTGATTCGGGTCAAAAGGACTTCACATTCCCAGGATACTTGATACAGTGTTTTACAGTAATCATTAATTCTCTAACATTGAGTCATTGGAAGAAAATGGCTATTGTAACATTATAAGATTACTTTCCCTAGTAGCATTTAATAAAACTTATGATATGACTTAGAGAGAAACATAGAAGTATTTGTTTGGCATTTTGTTGAATTAATAACATTTTGATATTTAAGAGTAATTGTTTATTCATTTGTAAGTATTTTAGAACCTTGACATTTGTGGTGGTTTTGACATTTTAATAGTCATGAATTTTCTAAAACTATGGAAGGTTATAGCTATTCGTAATTCCATTATTTAACTACAAGTAGCTTTACTTGTAGTATACATAGAAAGTCAATTTGTGTATGTTTAGATGTGAAATGTACTTGTATGATCTACATTTTATATATACACATTGTCAAATATCTAACAAATTAATCTTTTCCAAATACAGAGTAAACAGATAGCAAAATACATTTATGATAACTTCCACTTATAAAGATCTTAGAGTTAATCTTTTCACATTATGAATTACAACTTATGTGATGATTGAAAAAAATAAATAAATATGATTTCGATTTGTATTATGATACAGTTTGAACTTTGAATCATATATCATTTTATGACTTCATCACAAGTATTTGTGTTCATACTTTTACAAATGAAAGCTAATTCTGAATAGTTGAGAGAATGTCACACCCATCATCTAAATGTTGTCCCAGTTGTCAATCACTTGTAAACTGCTACAGTTAATGTGTATATTTCAGCCTATAGTAAACACCCCTCCCTCTGGATAAGCTGACCGATCCAGCTGACCCACACATGTCAGTGCAGGGGTGACCGACACCATTGTGTCCACTCTAATGACCAAAGGTCTTGGACAAACATTTGTCAGACTGGACTTTAATAACCTATTTACTGGTGATAAAGGGAGACAGCTATGTCTTTCAGCCCCGTCCAACACACCTATGTATGTAGATTTCGCCCTGCTGACAATGTAGACTATTTTCACGACGATATATGGAGTATTTTCACGAGGGCTTCCCTCTCTTAAACACCTATAGACTGGGATTGTTGGGGGATTATGGGGTCAGTTAAAGACATGTATCGAGTGACCCCTGTGTTATGTAGCACTGACCAGTGAAGTAAACTCCTGGTCAGAAGTGCATGGTTGACCAGTTGGTGACTGACGACCATAGAGGAAAAATAAGCTAGATGAAATATCTTGATAGTTTAGATTTGGGATGAGTGACATTACCTATATGTAGAATTTGACTGCTTTTGTAGGACTTTTAAAGCATAGATCGAAATGGTGTTTGCTTGAATTCTGAGGGCTCACTGCAGTACTCTTTGTTGGTATGAATTCTGGGGATAGAAGTCTTTACTTGGATTTGAAATAGCCTTTACTCTATGACCTTTGGAACCTAAAGATTTTGAACAGTAAATGGAAATTAGAGTTGCCTCTTTTTTTTTTTGGAAGTCTGAAAAAAACTTATTTGTTTCTTTTATACCATAGAGTGAAAAAAGTACAGATAAAAATACATATTCATTCATTAGAACTGAAATAATAGAGCAATAAAGTATATAAAAAAGGATTTATGACTTATTGGAAGCTGATATGAATTATAGGGATTGAAGTACATATGAAAATATGAAGAAGCGTATCGATTTCAAGTCTAGATCTAGATGTTATATAATGATAATCACCACTGAACAGGTGTAAACAAACACTATAAACCTGTTCCCAGATAGCATCAAGAAGGTATCTGGAGTATTCAAACATCACGTGTACACATTACATACCCTGCAATGTACATCTATTTACCTTCTATGTCTCACCCTTGCTCAGACCTGAGACACCTATTGAACAGCAGAGAATACCTTGCTAGTGACATCACATGTACATAGACGTGTTATCTACAAGATATGTACAATGCATGTGATGATGAGGAGCAATGTACAACATTGTTGTCAGTTTCTTTATATGAAGGGAGGGTTAAACATGTACAGAGGTGTGTTATCTACAAGATATGTACCCTGCATGTGATGATGAGTAGTTGATACGAGCAATGTACAACATTGTTGTCAGTTTCTTTATATAAAGGGAGGGTTTAGCGTTCCCATGGTATAACAGATATTTGAGTGGAATAGCTTAGCCTGTGAAGTACCTGTTAAAGGGAATGTTTCGCTTTATGCTCCACTGCTATTGACGTATGTTGATTTCAATAGGGTTGAATTACACCTGAATTTATTACACCGGATAGGAACATTACTTAGTTTAAGTGCTTTTGAATATGGATATAACCCACTGAATCATGTCAATGATAAGATGAAAAATTAATATTGATTTAATATAGCATGAAATTGATGCTTTCAAATCAATGTTCATAGAAACTCACATTTATGAAAACAAAACATATTGGTTGGGACAGGTGGAGAAAGAAGATTTGTTCATGTCATTGACAAGGATGATAACTCTGGCAACAACTCTTGGATATTCCCTTTAAAAGACAAGAATAATGAAGTTACATGTTATGAAGCATCTACCTTCATAAGCCCTCATCTCTTAATGATGTTTAGTCAAACTAGCTCTTATTGGATCTCTGTTTCATTCAGTTGTTAGTTTACACCAGAAGAATGAATCGGTCTTGAGGAAGAAGTAAAAATGTCTGTTTCTCTATATTAGTCTGACAAGGGTCTAGTTCTCCGTGATGAAGCAGAGACGCTGTTTAGACTCGCGATGCCGGGATACCATGTCACTCTAATCAAATACTAGCTGGCATCTGGCGATTGTCTCTCTTAAGGAAATGCAAACTTTGAGTAGAACAGATGCAGACGAAGGTGAAATTAAAGAAAAGTGCACTCAACTTAGATAGAGAAAAAGTAGTCCATAGATATGTGCACCACTTTCCATGATACATTTTGACCATGTTTAGGAAGGTTCGAGACAGCAGGACCTGGCTTACTGTTTAATCAGTGTCAATAATGTGTCCTCCTCCAGTGCAGTCATCTTGATTACAATTTTACTCTTCATCTCACTGTTTGGATGTCTTTGAGTTTGTATCACATGTCAAACTCATTTTGTAGTCCTTTAAGCTCAGATCTATGGTGAAAAATGCAAACGTCTTAGCTCTTTCCTAGATTGATGAAGCTATGTGTACGGCAAATCTGTATCCAATGATTATGATAAGGCATCGTTCCTTTTGAAATATGCTTTTGGAGTATTATGAGATTGCACATTAAATAGATAAAAGGTTTCTGTGAATGATTAACTGCAAAGAATCTTAAATAGTATGAGAATGCAAAATCAACAAAAACAATACCAAATTCAACATTTTGAAGTTTTGAGTCAAACACAAATATCATGACCAAATACCTCATTAATTAAAATTTTCTCCTTACGATGTTATTCAATGGTCTCATTATTGCTATTGTTTACTCATTGACCAATTCATATGCACTCATGACTTAAAGCTCATTACTATAATCTTCTTACCATAACATCAATAGTGTTGTCATTGTTATGAAGTTATGTCATTACGTCTACAATTATCATTATCATTCTAACATAATTGCATCAATGTCAGTCAATAAAGGGTAATCATAATTACACATGATGTAATAACCAAAATAATAATAATCATGGATACATAGTAATAAAATCATAATACTTTTAAACTTTGAGATACCGGTACTTAAAAATCAAATCAAAAGCATATGTAATACTAAGTAATTAACGACCAACCCAGTCTAAAAAAGTATAGCAAGTCTAGATTATTTAGGTCTAGGTAAAAGCATCTGCTGGGCTCCAGTTTGTTGTGATACCGGTACATGAATTGTTTCAAAATATTGTCAATATTGAAAAAATATCCTATAAGTGTTGGTCTATCCTCTTATCCTGCCAATGGTCCCCAAAATATAAAAACTAGCAACAACATATTTCCTACCAAACCCGACACCTACCCTCACTACCAACACTGAACACAAGTCTTCAAACAGTTTAGACTTGTACTTTAGCTTAAAATTTCACATTTGACATTTGTTTCTTATTCCAAATTATTTAATACATTTAACGGTACCAAAGATGAACTTTTTCAAACGTATATTTGATTGCCTTGATATCTTATTGTTTTCTTCTGGTTTCAGGTTGCCATTAAATATATCAAGAAGACGAAGATACACGATGAAACCGATCTCAACCGGATCCGTCGGGAGATTCGGATCCTTTCCAGTCTTCGACATCCTCACATCGTCAACGTCAGAGGAGGTGAGATACGCTTATAATTTTAATCAATGTGCATAGATTTGATTTTGTTTGAAATGCTTACGGTAGTCCAGATTTATCTTTGTAAGTAAGTATTTTTATGGGCAGGCTAGAAGTTGAGGTGATTGAGGATGATGATGGAAAAATATCTGAATAACTTGATTAGACATAGATTGTATAAATTGTTGTGACAGCCATGTTTCACTTGTTTTAAATCAATATAAAAAAAATGTCCACTGTAAAGAAGTTGTAAATCTATAAAGATGCTTTCATCGTTTGTGCTAGCGAGGTCACATCTACAACAAATGTCATCCTCTTCAAAATTTGGAATTCAAAATTCTTTGTAACACACATGCAAGGCCATCCAATTGACAAAAACAATTTTTGTGTGAATTGTATTTGTTTTGACAATTCTTGAAGTTTCGGATTAGCTGATATGCACATAATTCAAAGAAAAAGGAGATTTTAGAGATAAATACAAACATGATGCAGAGAGTACAAATTTCTTCAAGAAAGATCAGATCAGCATTTTAGCAAGCCTTGCTGACCAGTCAGAATTATTCTGCAATGACAAATTATTTAAGTCCAGGTTAAAAACACTAAAAAAAACAAATAAAAACCCAATCAGGAGGTCAAAGCAACAAGAAGAGGAAACCCGGGGGTCAAATATTGGCAATTAGATAAGAGACAAACATTTTGCCGACAAACGTGAGAAATTCTGCAACGATTGATGCAAGAACTGCATTCCAAGAAGAAGGTGAGAGATTCCTGGCTCACAGGAAACAAGACAACTCCGCAGTTTGATGATGCACCAGAACATTTGCAGCGCTTGATTTAAATTGCTGGTCTGACGCTCACATTGCTTTCTGGTTAGGAATTTCGGTCAGGGTGGACACATTGAGTTTTGATATTTTCTCTTTCAATGATGTTTGAAGTTCAGATGGGGGCCGTCAGGGGGACATTCTTGAACCCTAACTTTTAGGGATAATCAAATGATTGACTTCCTTAAAACTATGCTTTCAATTCGTGTTAAAGTGTGACATCAACTTTCTGTTTCCGTAAATTTCAAACTTTGTGTGAAAGACATGAAGGATGCTTTGAAATGCAAACATGCTAAATTAGCAAAATTGAAAAAAAAATCTTATGTGAACTACAAGACCTTTTTATTAGATATGAGAGTAATAGACCAAAATTGTTGTAAAAGTTGATTTAAAAGAGTGTGCAAAAATGTTGATACCATTGTAAATTTGTTAAATTTGCAGATGAAATATTAAATAAGATGAAACTGATTGTATCCACAGCTGTTATGTTTGAGTATATCTATATGAGTAACAATGATGGAGGACTCAGAAAGTTTCTGAAAGTTTCTTATATAGGGACATTTTTAGTTCTTACATAATTTAAGTAATAAAGAGAATCATAAAAGATCAAGGAATGTGAAATTATTATTTTAATTGTTTTAAAGTTGGAAATATTGATGACTTTGAACCTTCACCATCACATACTCTTTCAATGAAACATGTTCCACATTTTGGAGAAAATGTATGAAAAATGAATAAGGGTAGATTTGAAAATGTAAATGATCTCCTAATGCCTATAACGTACAGCTGCTCTGTCCCGGAGCTGGTATGAAACCACCTGTCACATGAAACCTCTTTATGCTAGAGTGTGTCCCGTCCATATATGGGTACATCACTTTTTCGGCCGACAGGTCGAACACAATAAAATCTGTGATGTGAAGCTGATCGTGTAACTTGCTAGGCCAGTTATGAGATTGTAGACAAGGACATATATTTTTAACTGTCTCTACATCGTCAATAAAGAAATTCTTCAGGAGATATTTGTCAACATTACTTACGCTTATATGCTTTGTTGAATCCTTTACATGGGCAAATTTGTTTTTTAAGAAAGAAAGAAATTGTTATGGTTAGCAATACCTGAGTGAATAAAGTGTAAAATGGATTTCAAGAGTTTGAGCATATGCATAAAGGGTTTGAAAATACAGTTTTGGTTTAATTATTTTCACCTTGTTCACTTCATAAGATATTATCATAATGTTAAGAGTATTCGTGTGAAATCTAAAGACAAAAGAATATACAGGTACAAACTTTCAAAATAAGCAAACTCAAATTTGATTGCAAAACTTGGGTATGAATGAATATAAAATATTAAAGTGTATCAACTATAACAATTGTGGAGCTGCCCCTTTAGCAGTTTTGCTTCACTACAAACATCTCTGAAATGGAATTTTTCTTTTGTTTCATAAGAAGGTATTATGATATTGGTCTGAATGAGCAATAATACTCTATATGATATTGAACTACTTCTTCATTGATAGCCATGTGAATTGATAGAAACATTCAAGTCCTTGCAATCTAAATGAACAATTTTAAGAGATAAAGTTCAAATGACCTACAAAATCAACTCATCATATCTCAGTCACAAAGCAACCCCCTGTGTTTCACTGATAACTCATTTTCTGTTATTCAGTTTTGTGATATTTCTAAATGTGTTGTCCTCTTTCCACTTACACCAGTCTATTCTAAGTGAGTTTAGATAACATTGCTGTCAAAAGCTTCTCTTGTGTAATGGTTGCTAGGAGTCTCTAGCCAGAGGAAGATAATCTGATAATCTACATTCAATTTTAGGCCCTCGCTTTTGAAAGGAACAAAAAATCATTTGATAGGTATTGGTTAGAGCTTTCACCTTGGTTCTAGAAACATGGGAGAAGATTCGAGAGTCTTTTGTAAGGTTTCTGATATCATTTACTACACTTTCAACTTCTTGAGTCATTTATTTCAATATTGATGATTTAGGGGAAAATAAACCTTACAATTTGTCAGTGTCAATCAATTCTGTTTACTTTAGAAAAAACTTTAATTCAAACAAATATGGAAAAAAGAAGAATATGATTTTGCTGTGGCAGATTGTAAAGTTTCAAGTTATCCGAATTCAATGTGGTCTGTTGAATAATTTATTCCTTTTAAGACAAGATTTGTATCTTTAAAATTCCTTAAAGAGTATTTTGATTATTTTACTACCATGATGACTTTAATGCTAAATTATTTGACATTTGTCACATGAATAAAGTCCTGCTCATGAAACTGTCAGATTGTCATTCTCATTCAAATAACCCTTTATCTATGGGTGCTGGAATGTTCCAGGATGTACGGTCATGGTTCTGAACTCTGAATAATTACCTTTCCCTCTTTTCATTCCCTTTGCTTATCAGTTTGATTTTTTTACGAAATAGACAATTTGAATTTTATAACTAATTTTCTTTGAATCTAAGGAACATGCATTTGCAAAATTCTGTAGGGTGTCCCCTTCGTAGGTTTTTGTCTGAATATGATTTACATATTTCTGCAAGAAATTAAAGAGAAATGATGTATGTCATTCATATTACAACACAAGGTGAATGCCAAGGGTTGATATAATCCAGGAAATTAGATTTTGATCGCGAGGGAAGCTGTTGATCCTGAAGCGCTTGTCGTCTGCTGGTCCAGATTGTCACGCTGCCAGCAGAATGTTTTTATGTCCAGGTAGATTAGCGTCTTCATTGGCGAGGAGGATTTGTGTCAGGGGCTGGGATAGAGCTTGACCTTGTGGCAGTGTTACTGTACTGTGTGTGGTCATAGAGAGACAGTGATGGAATAGAACCATAGAATCGTCTATCATTGGCATTGCTAGAGATGTTGTTTAGAGTCAGGAAATAGTTTTTGAGTTGGTGATATTAATGCAAGAATGGAACATGACCTTGTGGCAGTGTTACTCTACTGTGTGGTCATAGAGAGACAGTGATGGAATAGGACCATAGAATCGTCTATCATTGGCATTGCTTGAGATGTTGTTTAGAGTCAGGAAATAGTTTTTGCGTTGGTGATATTAATGCAAGGATGGAACATCACCATGTAACATTGTTATTGTACTTTGTGTGGTCATAGAGTGACAATTAAAAATAAAAATAGTTTTTCTTTGGGGATGTTTCCATCATCTGACATCTTCTGAGTTTACACGATGTGAAAATACTATATAAGAGATGAGCTGTGTTATCTTTAAGATGGATGATTAGTAGTATATACAAAAATTTTTTTTGGCTTTTTACGTAGTTTCTTTAGTTTGACATTGATGGAACATCAAAACAGAAGATTCCATCTTTGGATATACAGGTCATGGTAATACTCGGTCTTGTAGATATAATTTTTCAATTCCTGAAAGTTATTTCATTTTCATGAACTTGTTATTTCTACTAGATTTAGTTATAGGTTAAGTTTTGACTGTATAAAACCTCATAAATAGTATCCTTTGATGGTAGAGTATTGCACCAGGTATTTCATTTGTACCTTAAGTTTCAACATGGAGATAGAATTTGGAGAGAAAAAGGTGTCAATGATTGACCTTTTCAAAGATACTGAACTACCTCAAATATTATTATGCTCCTCGTTTTATTTAATGAACTATTCAATGAATAGGCATATGAAAACTTCCATATAGAGTTGTGTAGTGTATTATTTCTATATTACCCCTATGTTATCTGATTCAAAGATCAAAATTCAGGCATTGATGTTGGATGTACTAAACTTCTCACCCTTATATCTTTGTTCACCTTCAATTGTGGTGAGAAGGAAAGAAGAAAGGAGGAAGAGTTGATGTTGACATGGAAGATGATGAAAAAGAACCTTATGGTCTTCATCCTTAATGTATCATCAGATTAAGAACATGGCATGTCTCATTTGATCTTCCATCCTAGTGATATATGGCAGCCACTGAAGTTCAGATACATCTCTCTTGCTTGTGTGCACTGTCCAAAGAGATAAATGGATATCAGTATTGGAGCCATTGTTTAATTCTGGAAATTGTTGCTCTTGTGTGTTTTGTATGTTTTCTCTTTATGTTCATACTAATAATTACATTATTGAAGACTATAAAATTGTTTTTAGATGTTGTTAGTTTGAGAAAGCCTTCCAAAGCACATCACCAAATGTTTTCTTTAACACAAGTGAAAATAATAAGTACCACATTGTGCACATCCTTCATGAATTCTTGTAGCAATATTGCAACTTTACAAAAGGAAGTCAATTTTTTAGTCTAATAACATTAAATGTAAATTAATTCATTGTGAATGGTAACAAGTACTACAAACATTATGGACATTTTCATCTAAATTGAAAGAATGGTCAGAAATGTGAACGTCCACTTGTAGCAAGGTGTTGAATTTCCTCAAAGTTTACAAACAGTTGGAGGCACGTGCCACACCCACGGAAGAAAAGCCAGGAACGTTTGCTGGAATTAACCTTGGTTTGTGACCAGTAAATTTAGCTGTTTAATTGTACAATTCCAGGCAGTCCAGAGAGGGGCTTTATTTTCCATGGACACCGAAGTCCGAGACCAATATTTATCTAACTCGTGAAGAGACACAGTCGCTGGCCCTCACGGCACCTCGTAATCCTTTAAGAAAAACAAAGATTTTGCGTTCTTCCAGTGAGGCAGTTTCAAACAAATCTTGGGTGAGTCTGTTGACATTGGTGTGGGCTTCAAACTGGACCTCCATACACAG
The DNA here is from genome assembly GCA_916613615.1 of Steromphala cineraria. NCBI lineage: Eukaryota > Metazoa > Mollusca > Gastropoda > Trochida > Trochidae > Steromphala > Steromphala cineraria. The sequence continues at coordinate 71,051,235 of OU744726.1, read as the reverse complement.
TTTGGACACTGCTGAACCCACTGGGCTAACTCACAGTGGCTGGATGTCAAATACCAAGCAGTGGCTATTTACCATCAATAGGCGACATCTGTGTGACAATTTTTTCAGATATTACAAATATTGAACCAAGTTTATTAGATTTCTCTGTTTGAATATGATGGAGGGTCTAGCCCTGGATGGTTTCATGTATTGACGTGAGAGCTCTCTGCTTGAGGGATTTGCAGAGGATTTCAGGATTTGCTTTAATAAAGAAGTTTTCAAATATGGAGTGTTAGAATCGTCACTTATAACAAAGGTATCTCAATCTGTATTTGATCCCTGGTTACGACTTCTCTGGAATGTAGTAATGACGTCGGTTGAGTGAGAGTCCTGGCTTGAAGTAGTTGATGCCAGGTAGTCCTATATCGCTCTGTCAATAGATATCTCCTGTTTTGCTTTCTTTTTATTCATCAAGGCCACATTTGGCAATGTTGAACAACAGATTAGATACTGAAAACCATTCTTAGTAAATCCAGGCTTTTCTAAAAAATATCATTTTGTGAACATTACCAAATTTTGTCTGATAGTTTTAGATTAATGGTTGTATTTGTTGAGATTCACATGTTGGCAAAGGTAATTTTATTGAAATTTCAACATTGGTTTATATTTGCTCTTTTAAGAAAAAGGGTAATTGGCTTGTAATGTTTTGTGACTCCAAGGTGAAATTATCTTGCATAAAAAGCTGTCGGCCTTCAAATTGTAAAAAGCCATACTTTGATGCATTTTTCCTTTTCAGATCAACTCTTTGTACCAATTCTCAGATAATCTTGATTTGTATACTAAAAAATCTCATTTATTTAACAAAAATATCAAATATCTTTGTCATTCACTTTAGCTATAATTATCCTTTGTGCTACCATGAAATTAGTAGTCAATAATTAAAGGAGAAAAAGAGAATATTATTACCCATAATACCACTTGCAATAATTAGGAAACAGGATCTAAAATCCTTTTAAATACAAAGAGAATAGTTTACAAAGATGTGTTTGATAGGAGGAACAAGATAGAAGTTTTATTTGTAGATATTATTTTTCTGAAGTTTGATGTATTTGGAAATTTCGTAAGAGAGCTAGGTAAATATTGTTTCGTTAAATTGTTAATTGACATAGCAAGACCATCATCCATGTCACTGGCTATAGACTTGTGTTTCTATTGATTGTCGGGGCTGTGGTATTAAATATTCTATACTTTACACTGCCATATTGATTATCTATGTTATTTTAAGCCTGATGCCATTTGCTTGTTAAAGAATGTTTGTTATACATGGGGATTGTTTTTTATGGGCAACTACAAATTGATTTTCCTTACTTGTCAAATATAATTGTTTGTTTTAGCATTGTTTTTATTTCCAATTTGTGTTAGTTTAAGTAAAGGTAATTTATATGTTCCAAATAAAAATACAAGTTTAGTTACAAAGTAATCACTAATAAATAACATTATCCAATTATTACCAAAAAGATGTTAACATGAAACATAACATAAAATGAGCAGAAGAAGAAGATTAAAAATGTACAACTTTATGATAAGTCAATGAATAAATAGAGCAGAACATTAAGGTAATGCACTTATTACCATCAATTATTATCAAAATTATATGTCAGAAATTATAAAGTTGGCAGAAAAATCAATAGATAATAAGCACAACGACATTTCATTATTAGAAGCAGGTCACGCACCATAAAACAGAACACTAATGGTATTGAAGATAAAAAGAAGTCCATTAAAAGCTGCAGTCTAAACCATAGGGACATGCACCTTAAATACAGAATCAATGTAATTATATTGATTGCACATTCCTCGCATACCTGGCTATTGTTACCTTAACGAGCTCGGGGGTCGTCAGCTGCAGGTGAGAGATTACCTGACGTGGAGGCTAAAGGTAAACCAGCTGCCTCGACAGGTGCAATTGTCATCAGGTGAAATTGTATATGATTCTCTCATTTGTGCTGAATGTGCATTTCTTTGTAAAATCTGAACAGAGGAAGTATGATTAATTCAATGCAAGAATTCAAATCAAAATATTATTCAGACATTTATCTGGTAGTTATTGTGATTTCTTCTTTGTCTTCTTAAAATAAAAAAATTGGTTGTTTTTTTATTTTTAATTCTTTTTAAAAAAGAGTTTTGTGTTATGTCTATCTTAATGTGTAATGTTTTATATTCTAGCAGTTACAGTTGTTTAAGTAAAAATGTTATCAAATGTAACACCTCTGTTAGAGGAAATTGAAAATCTGATTTACTTATTCAAATTATTTGAATGTGATGTTTCCAAATATCCGCCGAAAATCAAAGAAAAACTAATTTCATATCAAACAGGATTTCATTAGAGTTTCCAACCATATGTAAATTTGATTTGATAATATTTGGGTTAATATTTTCAACACCTTCTGCTATAAACAAGAACTCTCAGATGCTTTGCAAATTAATCTAACTCTTCGTGTAAACACGGTGTTGATATTGAGAGAGCAGCATATTGAAGGTGTGTTACAAGGAGCCAGCCCACCTATTGGTTCTGTGAGGGAGGGTGTGACTCGGTCAACACATACACAAATGTTTATCTATTGGTACTACAGGTTCCAGCTTTAAACAACACCCTAGAAAATATACATTATGAAAAAGTTGTTTTGAAGATATGTCGCCATAATGAAAATGGTATATGAGCTAACTGTGAAATTCGTTTGCAAAAGAGGTTGATTTTGGTAATTTTCATTTTTAAAAGGTGTGAAATTGGTAATCATCTTGTTCAAAAACAAACAAAAGTAGAAATAAATTTATAATAACTTTGAAATTTATTGAAAGATTTCATCATAATTTCAGAATATTTACAGCTACAATAAGGCATATGGAACAATAAAAGCTAATAAGCATGAATTAAAAAAATAAATTTGGGAAAGGAATATTTTTTAAAATGCAATATATTTAGCATAATCCTCTGCAATAAATTCATATATCAGCATTAAAATGTGCATGTTAATGCAAAAGTGTGATAAATGTCATGTGATTGACATATGCCACCTCGATGCAACATGTGACATTGACAACTAATCATGTCTCAGTAATGGAAGGTCAACCACAGGTCACCTTTATCCAATCAGTGCCTTTGAAATTGGCAATCCTATCTCACTGCAAAATTCCTAATTTTTTTTCAATTTCTTATAAATTCCGTTCTTGTCAGCATATATTAAAAAATTTCACCCCAATGTTTAGATTTGATCTATATTGTGTTTTTTAAATTATTTTTTTTTTTAGAATAGGGTTAATGTTGAAGTTTAAGGTTAGATATGCAACTTTTTAAATGATTCGTGGGAAGAAATTATTTATTCTGGCGTCTCATTGCGTCAAGATGAACACATATCCTTTTTGAAATGCAAGGCATCCAGTTTGGACATCTGAAATTGACAAGGTGTTAAATACTATGGAGAGAATTCACAAAGGCAGATTGAACCCCAACAATACAAATGTGCACAGTTTAGAAACTTCTTGAAGATAAAACAAGCTGAATTTCAGAAAACATCTTTAGTTTGATTGGATGCAACACTTCCTTTGAGTTGAAGGGGCAAAGCTAAACCTGCTGAAATTCAGAAAACATCCCTGTTTTGATGCATTGCTCTCTCTCCAGTTGCAGGGTGAGTCACACAGGGTGAATTCATTTCACCAGTGACACCAGACAGCAACTCATGGGTGAAATTGAAGGGCAATTCAATCAAAGCGCCATCATCCAGTTCATTAGATGAAGAGTATGAAGTGTGCATCCCTGACACTGCACTGACGCATTCAAATAAAATTGGATCTTTGGGCAAAGGGCTATAGACATTGAGGTGGGGTTTGTGGGATGGGACTGTCTCATATGTCTCATTTTATTACGATGATGTCTCATAATGATCCGGGAGTCAGTCAGAGATTATTGACACTAAAATGAGCATGATCGAAATAATGAGTTTTCTTTGAAGTGATTACTCATGTATAGTCATCCCATAAACAGGTACATAAAGGTGTAAGGCTTTGTAGCTTGGTGTTTGTGTTGAGAATCACATAAATTTCACATCTCTGTGCATCTTCGAGATGTTATTATGCCTTTATGTGATGCAGTGAATGCATCTCTGCACAGTTCGTTCACACCTGATGGAAGCAATACATAAATATGCAATAAGAAATGCATAAAGAGCTATGAGTAACTCTGCTATGATTTTATCCGTGAGAATGATCAAATCAGGATTTAAGTGGATTGGTGTAGCAAAAAATTTCAAATCAATTTAAAAGATGTTTTTGTATTTCATCTTACATACCTTTCTCATTGTCAAGAAAAATCATATATGAAAAATTTGGCTAAATGGATTTGTTGATGAGAAATGGAATACACGACAATCAAATACATAGTGTGGTTGACATGTATGTTTCCTGAGTATTGATCTGTCTATAGCAGACACTTAGCTGTCATCAACATTGTTTCATTGCTAAGTGATCTTGTCCATGTCCGTTTGTCCATATATGGCTTAGTCAGACTGTCGCCATGGGCAATAACAACATACATCAATCGATAGCTTTGTTAGTCATTTGATCAAATATTATATACTCTCTCATGCATGAAGTTTACACTTGATCGGATATCTGATTTTTGAAAGGCAAGTCAATTGATAATGTTAGGTCAAGTATCACAGAGAAAACATTACTTATGCCTTTCTGGGGGTGTCATCGGACATTCAATTAATCCTCAGGTTTTTTTAGAAAAAAAACTCTGGCTATTGAAAGTCATATAATTTTTTGTCGAGAAAGAATTTGAAATAAACAACATTTGGTAAATGATAGGTTTGCATTTATGGTTAAGTTTTAACGTTCTTTAGATACTATTTTTGAAATGAGAGAAGTAACTTAAGTATTCAAATCAATACATATAATCTTGTCGATATTGCTGATTCAGATACCAAGGTTTATCTGAAACTCCATAAACGTTGTCTTTATGAACCCTATCTGACATAAATGTCCATGAGCAATAACTGAAGTGACACGGTAATGACATAAGGTCTCAACCAGCCTAGATTTCTATGCATATAAATGATTAGTAAGAGTTGATTCAACAAACTCCATGTACAATGTCTGAGTAAATACTCCCATGTACCACGAGCAAACAGAGAGGAATTAGCAGGCAGACACGAGTCTTCTAAACTGACATCCATTAAAGAGCTGATCTAAAATCTGTCTTACACTGATGACCTCAATTTGTGTGTACTGGTTAATTGACATCTAATTGAGGAGGCTATTAGAATACTGAAATCTTGAAGCTTTAGTTAAGAAGATTACGTTATCTCTGGGATATATTTTGTGACGTGTTATTAAAATAAAGTTGATGTTTGACACTGATACTTTGCTACTGTCCTTTTAACACATTGACACATATGGAAGCCAAACATAACCTTTTCAAATAACATGAGGTGTCCTTTTAAGCAGAGAGTAGCATGTTTCCTAATTAATTTATTTCTTCAAATTTTCAATATAAGATATTAACTTATGCAAAATCTATTATCTTTAGAGGGGCTAACATTTCAAAGCTAAACCCAATTATTCAAATTATTTGTTGAAGAAAATATCAAGTATTTAGAGAAAATGTTTAATGGTCATGTTTGTGTGAACACCTTTTGTGCATTTGTGGTTGAGAAATGGATTTGGTTAGCTAACTGAACATGGTATGTTTGTTTTAGAACTGCTACATTTGATTCAACAGGATTGTCTTGCAATTGGAAATCCAATTTTCATTTTATTGAGATCACTCTATTCAATTAAACAAACCTGCTACTGCCCCTTTAACTGTGGAGGACTACAAGAACACAGTAAGGGGACAGTAGACAGTACATAAGTATGACATAAGCAATCAGGGGGACCTGACTAACACCGCTGGAGACCAAGTCTCTGACATATGTAATTACTGACGAGACAATCTACCGCTAATGAGATCTTCAACAATAGGAAGATTGTTGGCTTAACAATGATGAGTCCTGTTACTTCAGATGACGTTTATGTCACATTATTTGTAAAGAGGTTTTTATGATTTCTTGACAGTAAACATCAAGATTCTCGTATGACTTGTTGATAAATAAAACTTTTTATAAGGAAGGACTACATGACAAGAAAATGTAAAATTTATTTTGTAATGATATGGATATTTTATGTGACAAATTTGATTAAATTTCTAAAGATAAGCATACCACATATATTTTTATATTAATTTGCCACATAAGCACATTTTCTATAAATTTTCACCCCCAAAAAAAAGAGGTCAAATGTCTATGATCAATATTTTCCAGTTTATTCATTCAAGTTATTTTGGTATGCATTTATATGTATACAAACACCATATATGCTTTTATCATCATTTTCCATATTCATATGAAGCACATGTTGTGTTACATCTGTGTGGGGGCAGTCCGCCATCTGTCTGTATTGATTCTCTATAAGAGTATGGTACAGTGTTAGTGGTAGTGGTTATACAGGCAGGCAAACAGATGGCAGAGTTGGTTGGATATTAACTCCTACGATATGTCGGCATAAATCAACTATCTGTTACTTCTTATCAGCAATCTTTATTCTTTTGAAAAGTCCTGTTTAAATGTTAATGTTATGATGGAAAATAGGTTGTAAATCTTTGTAACATTTGTTATTTGTTTACTCAGCTATCAGTTATCAATAACATTTGCATGAAAATTGGAGATATTGTTGTGACATGCATGGCGACATTATCATATTAAAACAAGGTTGATAGAGATTCAATATGTAAAAGTGCATGTAGGAACGAGGGTTGTTGATAGGTTAACCCACTTGAGGTTTGTTGAAATAACTGTCAAGAAATGCTATGAATGTACGAATTTGAGAAATCTTATGTAAAGAATAAGACCGAAAAAAACTTCTTAATCCTGGGAATCACAACCTGTGGAGTATATGCAAACTCTCCCAGTTACTGCAGTTCTTCCAAAGACTTACTTCAAGCAGCATATCAATATCTCATATAACCAGCCCACATGATTCCACAACACTCTATACCTGCTGATTGGAAATAGATGCAGATATATTAGACCTGGGAATCACAACCTATGCAAACTCCCCCAGTTAATGCAGTTCTTCCAAAGACTTACTTCAAGCAGCATATCAATATCTCATATAACCAGCCCACATGATTCTACAACACTCTATACCTGCTGATTGGAAATAGATGCAGATTTATTAGACCCGAGAGCTGTCCACGACTTCACCAGTCCTTCTTGTGAGGTTATCAATTTGTAATCAACAACACAGGTCTGTGCAAACAGTGCAATAAATACTTTACACCTGCCAATAAGGTGTGAAATAAACATTCATAAATCACCTGCTACAGGTGTTGTTATTGTCTATATTGCATACCTGTCAATGTTATAGCAACTATTTGCACCAGTTTCTTTAGATATCTTCTTTATCTATATTTACTTGTTTGTTTTCACTCATTATTATATTAGGTAGGTACTGATAGCTGTGGTTACTTTCAATAGACAATTGTGTTTATTATTCAATTTCTATGTGAAATACTATTCGATCATACTTTTCATTGCAATACAGTCAAACTTGTCTATAAAGGCCACCCAAGGGACCACCCAAAAGTGGCCTTTATATAGAGGTGGCCTTTCTATAGAGGTTCGGGTGTGCAGTCATGCTCAAAGACAACTAACGAAAATTCTAATATCATATTTTATTCTAAAATGAGAGCATATTTCACATACAGAATTAAAAATACAATGTAGTTTTTAAAATCAATAAAGATATAACAGTCATTAAAGGTTTGTTAAATGATGATCTTAAAAATTATTTGTTAAAATAGTCACTGATTTTTTATTGTTTTGTGAGTGTTACAGTCATCTCACTCATAGTGTCCTTCAACCCCATGGCCAGTCTTAAAACCTTTTCGTTTGAATGGTGTAGACCAAATTGTTCTAGACTCTGCACATGTTTGATTGCATCTGACAACGTCACAATGTCTTCATGGTCATCTTGTGATTCAATTTTGTCATCAATGTGATTGAAAATGGCTGTTACAAACAAGTCTTGCCTTCGCTCAGGACTTAATTATGCTGGCCGCTGGCCGCATCTAACAAGTGGCCGCTCTATAGAGGTAAAATATAATGTAAAATCGCTCGGGGGGACTTTAGGGTGGCCGTAACTAGCAGGTGGCCGCTCTATAGAGGTGGCCGCTTAATACAAGTTCGACTGTAATTGTAATAATGACATCAACTATGTGAAGTTTCCATATTGAGTTTGTAGCATTCATCTTTAATCATTTGACACCAAAGATAATTTCAATATTTAATTACAAACTATTGGTATACAAATTACAAATATTAATCTGAAAAGCACTGTTGTATTATCAAATCTTCATTTAGGATTATCCTAATGACACTTTTGGCTGGTATTTTGACCAAGCTGCTTTAAGCTTCAGCTCACTCACTCACTTATTAATGATATGTTTCCTAGAAACACATCTTAAAACGTCGCTCTCAATTCTTGTGTCTGACTTATAGTGTATTTTAATTTACAGTCCCTCCTTTTACTTTTTTATGAGGAAGAAGGATATTGATATTGTTATTGAGTTGGTTAGCTTGACAAAAAAATCTTGTAGTGAGTCATAAATAACTCGAAACTTTAATGTGAAAGTTCAAGTGTTTTGTGTGGAATTTATTGAGCAATAAATAACATGTTTCTTACATCAGCATTTAAAGATTCTTATGATTTAATACTTCAATTACTTTATGAAGAACTGAAGGCCGTTGGAATTTTTATCATCATGGTTTTTATTTCAGTTTTTACAATTTTTTGGGAAAAGATGTGGTGAAAGTTTTTTTGCTGAATTTACAAAATATTAATTATTGCTTAAAAATCTTTGAGAATGAATATTCAACAAAAGGTTTTTATTTTCCAGAATAGATCAAAGGAATATTCAATTTTCATTTATAAAGTTCGAACATAATATGCCAAGTCACCCACTTAACTTGACATTAATGTAAGGACGAAGTCTTTGTTATGCACGCTGCTAAAGGGCACTGACCACCGAGAACTATATATATATATGTAGAACAGAAGCAACCCTATCTTGAGGAAAACTTTCAATATCGCCTGACAAGCCAGTAATTGATTGCTATTTACAAGGTGTTGATAGAGTAGAAAGGACTTTATTTGTGTTGACCCATTTTCATTTATGCATAAGCTTATGAATTTCTTTTCAGTCTTAACATAGGAGCATGATAGAGCACATAATTGATGACATTCTGGAATGAATAATTTGATAGATAAACTGATAAGACATAATCGTCCACAAAATACTTTCAGATATTAGATAGATAAGGTATTTATTTAACAATCTTTCAACATCAAGTGTCTATTAACACTTATTGACATATATTGAAGTGATGAAGTTTATTCACTCATTGCTAGGAGACGACAGCTTGATGGTTGTATGTTGTGCTAATAACGATTTAGTAAGAAATTTACAAGATCATGTGGTGTTAAAGACTATCATGACTGTCATTTATGAGTATATTGGTGACTCTTATGAATAATCTTGAATACAATTTATTGATGTGAGAACATCCTGTTTGTTGCATTGATTTTAGTACACAGTTGTACCAGAGTTTCTCAACCTAAACGTGTCATGAGATAATTTAATATGCAGGTCAGAAAGTGAACATGATTATTTGATGATAATCACATTTTGTTATGAAAGGTAATAGTTTTTGTAAGTATTATAATAATTTTGAATGAGACAAATAATTTGTGCGAAAAAAATAAAATTTGTGCTATACATTGCATTAAAATATAATATATTCCTATACTTGACCAAAGATTTTCATAAAGAAATTATATAATATATCTTATCTTGCATTCCAAGAACTTTCGATCAAAGCAGATAGCAGATACCAGTTCAGGCTTGTTAGCATAGTCATACCAATTCAACCTATTTACTTTTACATGCCATTTCACCTTGGTGTACATGTTACACCTGTATCTATTTACACCTAGCCATGTCCGCGTTACCTGTTTTATTTTACTTATTTACACCTAGTCATGTCAGCGTTACCTGTTTTATTTTACTTATTTACACCTAGCCTTGTCAGTGTGAACTTGTTAGCATGCTCACATTCCACACCTATTGGTCAAGTGGTCAAGAGGTGCTGATGTAAGGTTGGTCAGTATTGGACATCGTTACAGGTGGACAAGAGCGCAGGTGTTAAAATTAGATGACCATCATTTGACCTCTTTACATTGATCGCTTATTGCTGACCAAGCAGTTTCGTCAGTGCATCGGCAATTTGCAATTTCAAAGCTTGTCTCCCAATGACAAAGTAATGCAACATCTGTTGCCAAGGTGTACAAAAGGTGATCATAAGTACATTTATTAATGTTTTCCCTCCAAAAACATAAAAATTGGATATCATGGTTTACATCAGGTATTCTATTGTATATGTGATAAGACATTTACCCATTTACAGACATTTAAGCCTTGAGCAACCACGAGTGGTTGGATATGCGCGCTATATAAATATCCATATACCGGTAATAATAAAAAAATATAAATAATAATTTCAGGGGTATTTTCACATTGAATTGGATTTCTTGCTTTGGAAAATGTTTCTACTTCAAAATAAACAATTGTCTAAAAAAATTCATTTTCTTCAAGATTATTGAAAAATACACCAACTGACCCTGAAATTTCAGAGTTATCTTTTTGTTCTTTTGTAAAAGATTTTATGGATAAATTTTACCTATTGGTTTGACACCTGGATATGAGGTTACATACATTTACTTACATGGCAACAATCTTCAAGATATGCTAATTTCTTAATAAGATGATAGGAGAGCCTTGTCAGGAATTTAACACTTTACCTAGTAAAATTAGGTGACAATTGGCAGGGTTGCGTTTGCCTACAGAATGAGTTGAGTTGAGACTCTGTGAATAGTCGATCTGTTAGAACTTATGAGATAAGTTTACTGTTAGTCACTGGCCACTGATAGTGTCAATAGTGATTACCTGCCTCCACAGGTGAAAATTGGATCGTTTTCTCACCTTCATGTTTGTTCTGAGTAACTCACCTGTCAGGTGACAATTAAGTAATTAAAATTCCATTCTTGCATATTTTGAAAGTCTCTGTGATGTTTGAGCTGCTTCAGGTATTAGGTTTCAGGTTAAAATTCTCTAAGGTAAAAAGTTTGCATATGTTTTGTTATAACCTGTCTTTGTGACATGCTGCAGAAGAATATTTAGATGACAATAATGATAAGTGATGTTGAAATTGGTTCAGTTAATAGGTTTCAATTTTTATTACTCTAAGGTATTCAGTACATTTTCTTACCGGAATATAAATACTTGTCCATATAAGATACTGCAGGGTCTATTTGATATCCAGCTATTTTTTTTAAAATCCTCTGAAAAGTACATATATGTTTTATTATTACCTGTTAGTCTGAGATACTTCATGGCAATATCAACAAGTGCAATACTGTTGCAGGTTTCAATAGTTACCACTAGAAGTAAATTATCAAGGTAGAGAATACAAACCCTAAAAATAAGAAAGAATATTATTAAAAAATTGCTAAATATTTTCCCCTCATCAAAACAAAATTTTCTCAGACTGTTTCATACTACTTCAAGTGATGTTTGCTATGTATCTGCAGTGAGTGTTTTATGAGTATTAAGATTGTCTGTTCATATAGGGATTCATGTAAATGATGAAGATAAAGAGATTATAAGATATTGGATTTCAATAGCTACATTAAACCCTCTTGAAATGTAAGAGCAGAGCACATATCCTTAGATTAAATTGTTTATTTAGTTTAATTTTCAAAGGATTCAAGTATGGCTTAAAATTTCGACACATGGACCATAGCCAACCACGTGAACTAGTCTTTCTAAAGTTTGGAAAAAAGATAGTTTTCTTTAACCCAATGCATAATCTGTTTGGTTTGTCTTAAGAAGTCATTTGTTAGGAAATGTGGTGTTTGTTAAGATTCTTTATAATTCTCTGGTCATGCAATGTGATCTGTTGAAAGTAAATAAAATTAACATTTTAGCCTTGTTGTAGGAAAACGTTTGCCAGTTTGATAATGAAAAACCCATAGGTTTTGAATTTGAAAACTATTTCACTTTTTCATAAATATTTGAAATTAGTATAGATTTGATAACTAAAACTTACTTTTTTTTCATAATCAAAAAATGTCCAAAATTCTTCAGCAATTTGTGCTAACAATCTTTTAGTTCAGCCTGTATTTCGCATGCATATCTTTTGTGCGATGGAATGTTTTTTGTAGTTAGTTAATAATTTATCAACAGTAAGTTAGAATGATGGTATTCAACCTTAACAAACATATTGAAAGATTTTCCTCCATACTGCTAGTCACGACCTGTGACATATCAAACTCAAAGGCCCGTAAGTTCGAAGCTAGTTTTAAGGTGGTTTAAGCTGTTGTGTATGTAAATTATGAGGTTAATTGCCTTTAACCCGTGGTAAAGTATTGTAGATAAAAAATATTGTTAAAGAAATGTGATAATAGGTGTTTTAGGTTAAGCTTTAAAATATATCTATTGTGTCAGAGTTAAATAGAAGATTTAATGTTCATAACATAACAAATATATGCCAATTATCTTAGCTGATAAAAATATTTTCATATTGCTTGCTTATTCAATCCCGCCCATGGTGACAGAGTTTTGGTACATTCTTTATATTGTTATAATGAGTAAAGATTTCAATGTGCACAGGTGGGTTTAAGTATTTTATTTTAAAATGTGCATGCCCGGACGCTTAGAACCCCCTGTGTTGCAGCGTTGTGTTGTGGAGTGATAAGCTGCAGTATTTCTGCTGTTGTGAGGCGGTTGGGGTTTAATGTGGTTGACTCACTCACATGTGGTTTCAATTGATCAAGTTTGTGGCAACATTTAAAGACATCTTGTGTAATAAAACTGCCAATTTTGTGTCAATTTGTCAATAAAATTTAATGGTTAAGTTATGTTCAGGATATTTTGAGAAGGTTGGTTTTAAGAATGAAATTTAAAGAGATTTTATCAAAAGCTTAGAAAGTTAGTAATTTCAAGGTAGCATGTATAAATGAATGTTAATTTTAAAGTTTAATTTTTAGATTAGATATAAAAGTTAGTTTAAGAGGACTCTTTTGGACTCATACATCAAACAAATAAGATTTGAGTAAATTGTGTGATGAACAAGATAGGATAAATCAAATGGTCATCAATTTTCAATACTAGTTTAATATTTCCTTTCAAACATCTGTCTAATGAAGAGGATAAGTGTTGCTTAAGCGATAGATGATCAATTTTGGAAGCCGAAACCATTTAACATTCAGGGCAAAAAGCAAGAAGAAAGATCTAATAAAGAACATTCCTCAGAGTAAACCGGCATAACAACTATTTGCAGGATCAGAAATGAGGAAGATGTGTTTAATGAAGAAGACTGTAAGGAGATCCTAAGATACATAAACAAGTGTTAGGAGATTTCAAACACTTTCCACCCAGTTGTGAGCGCCCTGGGCTAGGATTATCACAGCGGTGTGGGCTATAATCATCCCATCTCCGTCCACTAAACTCCTGGTCACTCTAAGCCTGACCAGTGTCCAAGCTCTGCCCATAGCTCGAGTAATAGGCTGACCATGCAAGTGACAGCTGGACAATAGGGAAGATGCTTATCAGAATCAGATGGGATCACAAGAACTGGGAGAGAAAATGGAGAGATTAGCAGAAAATAGACTGTTTATACTGTTTATTAGAAAATAGACTGTTTGTCCACTTTGTGGTCAGACTGACCGATGAGTGATGACCAATGGGAGGGATTAGATTGATTACAGAGGAGGAAGAGGGTACATGGGGAGACAGAGGTACTGTGGTGTTCTCCTCTACTGCAAAACTCTAGTCTGTAATTATCAACACCCAGTGAACTATCTCATGGATTACCTTTATCTTTAAGAAACAATGCCCAGTGTGTTCATGGTTAACAATTGAAGACCGTTTTCAATATCTATGCTGCTAATAGATTAAATGTTGTCCAAGCTGCACTCAACAATCATCCACTCACTTACTTGATTCATTATCAAATTTGAGTGATATGGTTTTATCCCAAAATTACCATTCCTTGCTTCACTTGCAAACTCATGTGGCTCTGAGAAACTATTTGTTTAATGATGCAGCATCTGTTATACAGCCTGTTGTCTGTGAAGACAATGTTTCTAATAAGGTTTTAGGTTTTTTTTAAATTTTGAAATAATTCTTCATCACCTTAACTTCTAAGATGCCAATAACAAAATGAGATATCTTCTTGATGATATGTGCTATCTCATAAGTTCTGTTGTAGGTGTATGAGTATTAAGATTAACCCGTGTTCAAATTCACTTTACAATCACTTTTGTTTAACTTGTTTTCAGTGTTTTACCAAATAATACATTTTTGAATTTGATTAATTAATTAATTTTTGTTTGTGTTGCAGTGTTTGAGAAGAAGGATAAGATAGTGCTAGTGATGGACTGTGCTATGGGCGGTGAACTCTACGACTATATCAACAAGCGCCGTCGACTCACGGAGAAGGATGCTCGCCGGATTTTCCGACAGATTGTCTCAGCTATACACTACTGTCACCAGGTAGGTGTTCATTCATTGGTTGATCAGAAACATTGCAAATCTCTGAATCACACACCAATACTGTCATTGGTTACTTTATTCTCAATGTTAACAGTAGCATGGATGTCTTAATATGTATATACATCATGGGACATAGAAACTGTTATGAAATGTTATGTGGTGTAAGAAACTTTTATGAAATTTGATGTGGAGGTTTTTTGGGCAGAATACCATTTATATGCTGATTTTGATTTAAGATATCTTACAAATTCACATACTATTTCCTACTATAAAAGTAAAAGTAAAGATTATGCATTTGTATTATATAAGCCTCAATTTTCATCAAGTTGTGATTTGTTCTCCTACTCATATTGGATAACTTTCTCTTAAATTTATTATCTATTTGATTTCAGAATGAAGTGGTACATCGTGATCTCAAACTGGAAAATATCATTTTAGATGAACAGTCTAATGTCAAGGTCAGTACTCAACTACTCATATCTTAACTTTAAAAACATTTAATACATTGCTTTTGGATTGAGTAAAATATATTATAGAAAAATTGTAATTCAAAACTTATGTTCATTACACTTTCAATTCTTTTTCAATTTTGACTTTCATATGCCCATCAAATCCCTTAAAAAAAAGACATATAAAAGATGTAAAATTTTAACTGTTTGATTTTCAAACATATTAGAATTCCTCAAGTGCGTCCCTGTTTCAAGTCTTCCAAGACATTTTTAACCTTCGTTAAGCCAGAGGCAACATTGTGTTTCATTGAGGTCACATTCCTGTGTCATGTCATATTCCCAGCCCAGTCTGTCACTTCATTCAGATGTCTACGATGTTATTGGTATCTCCTTATTCTATCCGGGGACTTGATCTATGGATAGAGCTACAATACCTAGCATACAGCTGTCACAGCGCTATGCAAGAATTTACAAGTCTTTTCAAGTCTTTTTTTATTCTCTAATTCTTTGATCTTTAGATTACATAATGATACATGATTAAGTAGTTGCTTTTAAGTACTCTAGAACCTTTACTTTGTCTTTTCACATTTAGTTAAGATTTTCTTATGTTGTTTCTTTATTCCTGAGATCTTTTACATTTGTACATGAGAATGCACTGTAGATCTATTGATATTGTATTACAGTTTTTTTGTTCAGATTGATTTTAACAAAATGCTGAATAAAAAATTGCTAATACTTGTTTATTCAAAAACATAAATGTCTGTTCAAGTATCACTGTGACAAGAAAAGACCAAAAAGTATTTAGTTGAATGTATTGTGATTGTGAACAGCACAAAGATATCGTATTTTGGATTGAAGACATCAGCATTGGTCTAGTTCAATGAATTCAAGGAATAAGTCTCTCCTATGTAGGTTCATTATCATCACTGACCAGATGTCTCTATATCAGATTGCAGATTTTGGTCTGGCCAACAACTTTAAGCACAATGAGCTGCTTCACACGTTCTGTGGGAGTCCACTGTACGCCTCTCCAGAGATTGTCAATGGTCAGCCCTATCATGGCCCTGAGGTGAGTACTTGACCACTGTCCACTGGTATCTCATTTTCTGCTCTTCTTCATCCCTTTAAACGCTCTTGTGTACTCCGGTATTGAGTTTAACTTGACCACTGAAATGCCAGAAGGTCTTCTTGATTTCCATGATAATTTGTCCAATCCTTTTGCAACTCGTTTACTACTTTTTTCCATCCCTATTTTCACTCTGGCATCTTCCTATATTTTTGTCATCTTGACCACTGAATTCTTGAAGGTATGCTATGCAATGTTTGAGAAATCCCCTTGCCCAATGAATGATGGAAGGTGGACTCTTTATCCAGTCTTTGTGAAAGCATATGGCCTTAATGCTGGGCAATAGAATCCATTCTTTGTCAGTGTCTAGGATGAACATCATAAATCACAAAAGTCTATCAAAACTATCATATTAAAAACTAAAACTCAATCAAGAGTACTAGTTACCAGATTATGAAAGTTTTTTCACATTATTGACAACTCAATGACCTAAGTTTCACACTTGACCACTATTTTGCTACTCACTTCTCATCTCTCTGGACAGTTTTGACCAATATATGTGTAAGTAGGAGTCGAAGAAAACCATTTAATTTGAGAATTAGGCGTGCTTATATCTGCCTGATCAGCAGAAATAAGATTCTCATCCCCTTCAACATTGAACTGTAACAAAAATGTCCACCAAAATTTATTTGCTTTTTTAGTAATAATGCAAACAAAAAATTACTTTAGAAAAAAATAATTTTTAAGTTATTATTCCTGTCATACATATATTGATATAACAAAAGCCAAAAATGAAATGAAATTTATTGGAAGATTAATAGTTTTGAAGTAGATGCAAGAAAGATATATTTTCTTCAGAAATAAGTTTCCTTAAGAGTTCCATATGAAGAAAAGAAAATACAATTTTAAATCCAAAACATGTTATTAGACACAGTTGTAGCCAATACGACAGGATGAGCATGAACTTTGACACAGAGTTTACACAGTATAGTAGTCCAATGTATCAATCTCTATAGATCCTATACCCTCACCGCCCAGTCCGTCCTGCTGTCACCCAGTCTATAATCACTGTCATGTTCTCTGCAATTACCAACACGACTTGTGTCACGAGGAATGCTAGTTATTGTCTCTCGCCTGCCATATGACCTCCCCCGGGTCGCTCTAATTGAAATGTGTCGTGCCGTCACACTGGGGCTCAGCTGGGGGTAGCTGGGCTGACCTCTGACCCCTGGTCCGTCTCTCAATCTTAGTTCACCAGTACCAAGAGATTGATTAATGACTCTTATTATCGTTTCTTTGCTTTAAGGTACAGGAGTCACTAACAAAACATTAATGAAATGTCTTTGTATTAAAAGTACATGTTATTTGGTGTCTAAAATGTATGTTCTATAGGTCTTAGGTCTGAACCTTGAACTGAATAGTCATATAATCAAACTGTTGTTAAAAAATTTATATTGTATCAATATATACCTTTCTGTGATGCTATATACTGATAATCATTTATTGTTAAGTAACCATCATTTCCCATCATGCAAAAACACACATTGACAGCTCCCCCTAATTACATTTCTGTGTCGTCATTTAGAGGAAGGGTATGATTGAAATATTTGTCACCCGAATAACAGATAATGTGTCAAAATCTTTGTTTATAATATTCAAAGTGTAGCATATCTTCTTGTTTCATCATCCTTTTTAAGAATCTTTTACCTTAATTGTTTAAGATTAATTATTGGTATAAAAGGACATTTATCATATTTTATATGAATTAAATTTAACCAATTTTTTCCAAAACACTGAATTGAGCCTTACACATTTAATGACTTGGATAAGACAAATTGATGAGGTGTAGTAATCGTTGACACAAGTTGGTTTATATACATCACATTCCACACCACCGGTTGGTCCTCTCATTCTTGCACATTCTCTTTGATGTAAACCGCATTCCTAACGTGAAACACTAAATCACACTTAAAGAATGAAAACTAAAACAGTTATCTGACGTTTTTTATGGAGAACTGGGTAGTCAAATATGTTAAGAAAATTAAATATACATAAAATAATGAATTTATGCTTACTTGATATGAGAAAATCATAAATGTCTTATATTAATTGGAATTTATTTCTGAAGTCAAAAAGTGCATGAATGCATCAATAAATACAGCAACTTTGATGTATGTATCAGCTAGCATATCTCTAGGAATATTACCCAGGGTTCCTTTAGTAATAACTCTGGCCCTTGAAGGGCTGTGTTCTATTCACCCCAATTTGAAAAAAATTATGATACTAAATTGAAAATCATTGCCTCCGGCACATTAATTTCCATGCAAAATAAATTGAAATATATTACATGTAACATATATATTACATATGATCATCAGTTTTAAAATATATTTAAAAAGTGATAATAGTAGATAATAAAATTCCTAGTTGTATAGGTGTCTATCTTAAACCAACAAGATACATCTCCAAGCCTCTGGGTGAATTGACAGCTTGTCTCGATTGTACTCAATACACCCTATCATTAAAATACTTGTCAATATCTGACAACTATGCTGCCTAAATGGGCGGTGAAAGCCTTCAGTTGTGAACTCAAATCACTACCATAAAAAGAAAACTTGTAACTTTGTCTCCAATTTAAATCTAAAAATATACATTATGTGAACTTGGAACACTATTTCAGGTGTAGCTTTAGGGTATGTTACTTTATGCTTGTGCAGGGCTGAAACTCTCAAAATGTTTTCTAAGGTCCTTTGGTCTAATTAAAATCGAATTTTTTCAACCATCTGTTAACATTTATCACTTTTAAACCAGACTAAATTTACTTTCTGTAAGCTTGTATCAGCTATTTCAGCCAGATCAAATTCCTCAAAAAAGTTTGTAACTTCTATCTGATTATGAATTGCTTGGAAAGGATTCATAAGTCCAGAAAGGACAAGTACGCAAGATTGCCAGATTTGTACAAATTATTATTGTAAGATATATGAATACACCAATAGCAAGTGTATGATCCCTCGGTACACCAGCACTTTTATTACGAGTATAGAAATACAGATTTAATACGCAGCATGCTTTGAATAACTGAAGATTATACTTACCTAACCCTATATCATTGCTTTATTATCATTTTCATAAAAGAATAAATTATCAAATATTGCACGACCTAAATTGGATCTGTTTATCATAACGAAATGACAAACTGTTGATTGTATGGCAATGAAAAAGCCATTAACTTTAGGTGAATTGTAGAATAAATAAATTTCATAAATAGATAATTATTTTGGTCTCATGCTGTTCACTGATATAATAAACTTCCATCTGCTAAGCAGTATTACAGAATTTATTTACATCTAAACAATTTGATATTGCTTATATTTAAAAAGTCTCTCCAACCGCTACCGATTTTATGGGCCATGAAAATGTCAGTTTTAGAGACCAGGGATTAGTCCATGCTGTTTTCTATACATATATTACGATATTTAAGGTTTCAATTTTGTACTGATGTTGTGAGGACAAATAGGTGATCTGCGTGACATCAGAGATGCTAATAGGTCGAGATGGGGTGGTCACTGAAATGAGAAAGTAATAGCTTTGGAAATAGTCGTAACTTATTAGCTATTATAACAAATCATCAGGTGGTACAATCTTTTTATATCATTGACATACCAATATCATAATGATGTACACATATTCCATATGTTGTTGTTGTTATATAACCATCAACATCTACATGCCTACCAAGAACTATAAACTGAATGTGAAGCTCCTATGTAACAAGGAGAAGAAGTATATTTAAGAAATAAAGTAGCCCTAACCATCATGTGTTTTGCAATAAAGTATAGTTTTGCCCTGAACTATTATAGTTAAGCATGAGGCTGAAGGTTTTGACGTTATAATAGTTCAGGGCAAAACTATACTCTATTGCAAAACACAAGATGGTTAGGGCTACTATTACTTTTCTAGTATGTTGATTTTAACCCGTTATTTTTAATCCAAATATAAACATATTTTGTAAATCACGTTCTGCTGCAGAAATCCCCTATCAGGGCCATACTTAGTGACGTCATAGCCAATTGTTATTTACATCATTGGCCATTGTTTAGTGACGTCACTCAAAAACTATACTTTATTGCGGAATAAAGGGTGGGCGTCACCTTTGATCTTTACGGGAACAATACTAGAAAACAATATAACATCTGAATGTGAAGCTCAAATGTAACAAGCAAAAGAGGTACCCAAGGTATATAACAATATAACACCTGTATAACATATTAACAATATAACACCTGTATAACAATATAACAATATAACACCTGTGCTCCTCTTCAGGTGGACATGTGGAGTCTGGGAGTGGTTCTCTACACGCTGGTCTACGGCGCCATGCCCTTCGAGAACGGTAACCTGAAGATTCTACGCAAACAGATCTCCAGCGGGGACTACTATGAGCCGCCTCGTCAGTCAGGTAAACACTCTCACCTGCATCGTTAGCCTTTCACCTGAGGTATCTAGTGTCAAACAATAACAGGTCACCATTGATGAAGTCAAAAGTAAAAGTATGATTATTTCATCAGCAAAACTTTGGTTCAGAAATGTTTTCTTGATGACATCAAAAATACTCTTTAGTTTTATAAGCAAATAACCTTTGCTAATATATATTGAATTACTACTTTATCAGAAGAAATATTTTTAAATAAAGTTCAGAAATTTATTCTCCTGCTTTAAAATCTTTCTTAATGAAATTAATCCATTTGTCATTCAAGCATTATGGATTTCTTTTTTTCATTTATTTGGTTTATTCTTGATGTTTCTGATAAAAATGCATTTGAGGTTTAGTGAGATACACGCTGTTGTTGAAATTTTAAGTTTTTTTGTTACAATTTCTGGTACAATATATTTTTATAATCAACAAAATAACATATATAGAAATGTTCATTTGAAAGAAAAAAATTACACTGTTTAAGGGAAATGTAAACCTTCGAACCTTCATCCTTGAAATATTTGAATGTTTATCATATTTGTTAGCTCTTTCAATGGACCTTCTATATTATATGATACATCCTTGCTGACTATTCAGAATTTAATCTTCTATTTGACCCAATAAACATATTTCAAAAGGTTTCTAAATTCTTGACTCAATAGGGTATTCAGATTAAAGGAAGCATAAGATATCTTTAGAAACTGTTATCATTGGAATCCGTCTAGTTGAAATATACAGGGTAATTTATCATCACAACATTGAGTTTAGCCTCTTATACAGGATATTAACTGCTATAGACGAGGGATGTTTTTATAGCTGACAACTGACCGGAACAGTGTTCGTTATGCATCACTGATATTCGGTCAAATGAAGTAGAAGGTGATATCTAGGTCACACTGGTCAATCACCTGACACAAATTGGTCAGATTATCTCGGATATCTTGGATATCTCAGCATACGACATTTGCATGTTACTGTGCGTAAGCTAAACCACTGCCATAAATGCACCACACTTGCACTTACATGTAAATATTTGTGGCTTATTCATTCATGTTTGTATACAAAGGTAGGTCCTAGGCTGCAGCTTAAATGATGCTTGAAACAAACATTATTATAATATTTTGCCTTTTTGAGAGCTGAACTTGCAAACTTCTGAATTTAGTTTTCCCAGCAAATATTAAAATATAGATAATATTTTCTGCTGTTGATTGAAATCTTAATTCATGGATAGTGATCCTCAATTACTAAAAAAATCATTCCAAACGAATGACATTTCATAATGTATTGATTACACTCAACTTCAGATTACCAAAAGGCCATGTCCCTGGTCCAAGCCTAAAAAAGTCAATTTCAAGACAAACAATTTCAAGACAAACAATTTCAAATCATTGAAGTTGGCAAGTGAAGCAATGAGCAGCTTTATGTGTTGGAGTTGGGAGAATCAGCTAACCATGTTCTAAGTAACTCATGTATCCCTGGTTCTATTACAGAGGCCGCAGGTCTGATCCGCCACCTCCTGTGTGTCAACCCCGCCAAGAGGGCCAGCATGGACGAGGTTCTGGGACACTGGTGGATCAACGAGGGGTACAGTCACACCCCCAACCTGGAGCCCTACCCCCGCATCCACCTCCCCCTCCCCTCCACCCCGGCCGCCCACCATCACAGCTTCTCCTCTGACAGTGAGAGCGAGTATGACCCAAGGTCAAGGTCAAATGTGAAAGGAATTCTTAAAAAGACAGTGGAGAGTTCTTTTGACGAGGATGAAGCTCTGTTTGATATCGTGAGTGCCAAAACTTGTCCTGAGAGCAAAGACTCTGAATTCTTGGAGAATGTCGGTACCAAATGTGAAGCTTCTGATCATTCTGAAGTTCCTTGTGGAACATCGGATAACCTGTCTGGAGATGAGTCCAAGAAAGTGTTCGATTCTGAGAAGAAACCAAGAAGAGGAATTCTTAAAAGAAGAGGGAAGTTCTCTGGTGGGGACAGTGGATGTGACATGCGAGATGACTCCGGTGCTAAGACAGAGGACGATGAATCCCCGAAGCGAACCAGTGATTATGAAGATCTCAGCTACGAAGACTGTGATATAGACTTGCCTAAGGCTCCTTCTCAACCATGTGCTACATCTCAGACAATAGACTGTGCAGTTCACAATAGTCCAAGACATGATTCTACTCTGGTTGCCAGTAGCAACCGAACCACCAGTCTGTGTATCTCATCAGCAGTGGAGAACTTCTCCAGTATTGATCAAACCACCTGCACGTGCACCACCACCACGAAGGTGGTCCGAAGAAGGAAGGGTATCCTGAAGAAGGCAGGACTTGTGCCCGCCGAGGATCCCCGGAACCGTCTCAGTATCGGGAGCCTCAGTTCCAACTCGTCTGCTGATATCCTCGATCTTTCATTCGACAGCGCCGATGGTGAACAGTTTAATGCTAAATGTGATCGTCTAAATCTCAAGCGGGAGAGTCCCAATATAAGCCCTCTAGCTACAGATGGACCAAAGTTTGAGTCCTTCCCCATCGCAGATGACTTTAGTGCCTTGAAGCTTGAGGGTCGGGTCACACCCCCTACCAAAGTTCTTTATGATGACAGTTTGTTTGATCTCGATGCACAGCAAGTGTACAGGCAAGCCCTAGAAATCTGCCATAGAGTTTGACTGACTGACTAGTCGCTATAAATAGTGCATGTAAATTTCAGTTGTTGTGAAAGTGTACCTGGGTCCAAAACATGATTTGGAAATTTGATGTCATATGTCTTATGTATATTTCAATGTTAATTTATGAACAAGAACAATTTGAAAGATAAATCTGCTCTCTTCACAAAAACTGAGAAGTCTGAAGTACTTTACAAAAGTCATCAAATTTCTGATATGCCAGTTTTTCTGAATGTCGTATGATGTAACAGTGTGAATATTCTGTCAAACAGATCAATGTTTTGTGTTTTGTCGTAGAAATATAATTTCATATTTCAAAGTTTATTTTAAATCAAATTCCTTTGTATTTGTGCTTTTATGTGCATTAGTAAATTCATTGCTTAAACTATTTCAATGATTACAAGCACAATATTTAAGTCAATGCACATTTAAAATTATTGTGGAAAATACGAGCAATAACATTATTATCACTTTTTTAAGAATTGAAATTTCATTGTATGAAATAATTGGGCTAATGAGCGATTTAAGTATGGTGCTATATGTATCTCAAGGTCTTCATTTTAACAGTGTGATTTGCTCAATTTCAAACATAATCACTGTTTTAATGTATGCCTGTAAATTTTATTTGAATATCTTAGTGTTGTTCTGAATGTTGTTTGGACTTCAGGTTGAATTGGTGCAGTTATAGACTAAAGGTCATAGACAACCTTTCACATCAAATTATTAATCACAACTTATTCAATTGATATGGTTAATGTCTTTCATCAAGCTCGCAAAAATGAATACTTTAATTCATACTGGGAAATTATTCAGATTGATGAATTACATAACAATCAAAGTATTCAATACATTTCCTAATACTTGTTTTGGTTTCTCTTGTAAGGTAATGGTTTATCATCTTTCAGATTTACTCATCATGATTGCTTTTATGATAATATTAACCTCACTTTTGATTTTCGGAGGTTTTTAGTAGACAAGATTATTTGAAATACAATGACTACAAGATTATGTTTCAAACGATTACTTGTTGATCTAAAAGCAGTTATGGGCTATAAATTTTGAAATAATTCAAAATTTCAGAAAAAAAGTTTGTGTAGTAATGACTTACTAGAGAGAACTGCTTGTATGTTATTCATTTTCAAATAAGTGTTTGTCATGCTCACCTTGTTCTTACTGATTTTATGTTTGATCTTCATCATGTCCATAATCACCAGCTTCATTATCATTATCATTACCATCCTCATAATCATCATCGTCATCTTATAATGAAATCCTTTTATAACTCATCCATCTCATCTTATTTATTTATCTTTATACATGTCACTGCCACACCCTGCAAGTTACTTTCCTATCACTGTAAGTTCTCAGCAAAAATGTCCCTAACATTTTCTAATATCTGCAAATTAGATACATAGGATAGAAAAATAAATAGGGGAGCTTTCTGGAATATTCTGTTTATATTTTGATCATTTAATTGCCCTTTCAATTTGTGCATGAATTCAAAAAAGATTACAGGTCATGAAAGTCTTTACTGTGAACTACAAAATTACTTTGGCACTAATGTTAAAAAACCATGCTATGAAAAGGCATTGATAAAGAAAAACATGCTGAAAGTCTATTACCTGATATATTTTCTTGTGATACATCTCTCTTAATTTTTGTTAATTAATTGTGTTTAATGAATGTGTTTAAACATAAAGCTCTAAATATATGAAAATGTTCAATGAAGTCAGAATTAATATGCACATGCATGTATATTACTCAATCTAGGCCTCCATTCACAAAACAACACAACACTAAGGTTAACCTTAGTGCCATCCTTTAACATTGCACTAAGGCTTCCTTAGCAACTTGAGGTCATCTCATTGGTTTGTGTAATGGGACCCTTGACCTAGATTGCCGAAGCTCTCTTAGAATTAAGATAATTAAGACCCATACATTAACAATGGCTAACAACCATCTTCGTGCTGAGAGAACTTCAGAAGACTAGGTCCAGACTTGCAATTATGCAATTGGCCTCGCTAAGATGAGAAAGAGTGTGCTTGTAGACTAGCATATAACACTTGTGAGTGTTAGCATGTCACTAGTACTAGCCTGTACTAGCCCAGTGTTGACTGGACACCATGAAACCATTGCTTGTCAGCTAGATAGACAATACCCAATCTTTCCCATTTACCATTGTGCCTGAGGCAAGTATGTGTCATGTATGGAGCACTGAAGCTTTAAACTGTGGTAAATAAAGAAATTGTCATATGAAAATGTGTCTCTTGTTTTAATGGTATTTGAAGAAAATCTCCCTGGTTCATCAAATATTCAGTATCAACTGAAACAATCAAGTTGGACAAAAGGTACCCTGTCTTTAGTTACATCTAGAAATATTAATATGCTGTTACTTCAACTAAAGAGTACAGTCCAACCTCGTTTATCCGGTCGATTTCTGATTGTTTATTCCAGTCTTATTCAACTGATCTTACATATAATGGACGCTGCTATTGGCTAAAATATTGTGGTGTAAAACAATAACTCCCTCACTCACATATAATGGGTCAATAAATCAATTAAACATAATTACAAACTTATGTGATTTACTATCACACATCTTTTACATTTGTACATATACATAAAATGAAATCAGGTTCACTTACAGCGAATCATTAGTAAGTAGCCACAGTCTGCTTCTGTTTTAAGTTAAAGAAATGTGATAGACGATTTGGGTAATATGAGAGACATTGGATAATATGAGATCATGTAGATTCTTTTAACATGAGTCTTTGCATACAACTCAACCTTCTGATCAAGGAGTTCGACTTCTTTCGTTTATGGTGTGAAAGATGTAGTACACAATACTTTTTATAGACTTAAACATGGCAATATGTTCTAGTAGATTATAGGTGATATTCTTGTCGTAAATTGTTTTCGTAAATATTCCATATACTCATCAGTAATCGGGTTTAATTTTTAAAATTCTTAACGGTTACATATTATATCGTAAATTTTGACATGGTACGCATCATCCTTAACATAAAATAGCCGTCTTTCAACCAACGACATTTAGCTGTTTGAGTGGCATTCTAGAAGTTGATCGTATAAGGAAGATAAGAGTAATTTTGTGGATGACAAACCTTTTTATTTGACAAAAACTGTTGTCAATTTAAGAAGTTTTACATCCAAAGAATTACTCTTGTCTTTCAAAGTAATTAGGCACACAATCCATCTATTTTTTTTAATCATAAGCATATGTAAGCTATGCAGGTTATATTTGGATGTTTAAATCATGTATTGTATTATAATTAAGACATAAATTTCCAACTAAATCCCTATGATATTTCTCTCGCTGAACATGTCATGGTGAACTTTTCATCAAGTGATGCTGATGTTTTGGTGTATTCTCTGGTATGTTGTTGAATGAAAGAAGAACATATAGACAGATCACTATCCCCCTAAATCAACTTGTTGTCCATTTCAAGTGCTTTGTCAAGTTCATTTTTATAGAAAGAGGATAAAAATACAGTGAAAATCGGAGAAAGTCACAAAGGTATGTTTGCACCTCCCATCTGAAATGAAGAAATCAATTTCAAGGGAGACCAATTAAACAGTCAAGCCGACGTTGATTGTTGTTAATTGGCGCTCTGTGTTTGTGGAAGTTTCTCTGTAGAATTGAGTCTATAAGCTTTAAGTGTTAGTCAGATTCTGTGATTACTGACACAAAACGTTCTTGTAGTGACCCCTTTCAACAAACAGATTTGATGATTAGGGGTATTTACAAAATTCTATTTATTTGGGATGAACAACTTGAGCTATGATTCATTATTGTTTCATGTAATTGACCCAGCAATTATTATACTTATAAAAAAATGGCTGTTTGACGAAAGGCACTTAAAGCAACAAATGTCTTCATATAGCCAAGATGTACCTAAAATATTTCCATAAACCAAAGTGACCCACAAACACTGTATAATGCTGTAATAATTCTAAAATATTGAAACATTATTTCAACTGAATCGAATTGAATCAAGTAATATATTTTAGAAATCGTTTAAAAGTATTTTGATTCTCAAAATCAATCCATTTATTTGAACAGTATTTATGAGTTGAACACAGAAAGATAAATTGTTACCGTGTGTATCAACGTATTTAAAACGATTAAGTTATTCTTTAAAATATAAGAAATCATAACTGCTGTACTATACCTGGAGGAGGTTTATTTTACATCTTAGACAGTTCTAATTTATAGAAACAATAACTGAGATAAAACAGTTATATAAAATATTTACATAACATAATTGTCACTAAATCATGTACATGGCAATCGTAAAACGTAGCAGCCAACAGCGGTTCTCACTACGAAAACAACGATATTTGGTATGGAAAGTTTGATACACACACATTCACTGATTCACATTATTCTACAGAAGAAGGAAGTTGAAAAATCCATAGGAACTGGTCGTGACGATTACAAAACGTCCTAGGTCCAAAACTCGTTGATCGACAACTTCAATACATACTTATTATGTGTATGACTGTTGTCAATGAGCGAGTTTTGGACCAAGGGCGTTTTGTTATCAGCAATACCAGCCTCTGTGCTTCAAGCTTAGCGAGGTACCTATGTCTAGCTGACTGAAATTAATCTTATTACAAAATGGTTCCAATCCTAGCGAGGTACTCGTGTAAAGTTGGATGACAAAACAAAATATTACCGAACGGAAAACAATAATTATGTTTTAAAAGTATTCAAATTTGTAGAAAGGGTGTGGAATGACGGATTCAGAGCCAAACAGAGAGAGCATGTAGACGGAAGGTTTGCTGGTGTAGTTACGAAGGAGTTGTACTGCCCTTTCCTCCAACATGGAGCTGACACAATCCCCTGCAGTTGTTGATAGCGTCCACTCAACATGTCTCCAACAAATACATTAACTCTAAACTGTAAACACCGTCTTGTACACGGGCATGGTGTTGTCAAATTGTCAAACGTTACAAGCAATAACAAGTGAGATTAGAAACAACCAGTGTTTGGTCAACAGGATTATTATAGAAGTTTGAAGTACAAGACATGTGCATGAATGTCTAAGTGGAAAACTAAATAAATAGATCTAAGTTGTTAGATGAATAAGGAAGACTTCAATGGATGCATCGTTTCTGTGTACATATAAAACCGTTATCAAGAAAATACCAATCTTTATTTCCTCAATTATGTGAGTGAAATGTTGTTTAACGTCGTTTTGGGAATATCTAAAATATAAGCGGCTTGCTCATCCATTGACAATCAAATATCAGAAACAAAGCAAAGAAAGTTACATACATACCTAAATACACCCAAGGCTTATCACAATCATTGCAACAATGACAACAATGGTTCATAAGTCAAAAACAAACATTAAAAGTGTTCCCAGACCGAATAATAAGTGATACGAGGTGTAAGTATAGGTACCTTAAAGGGACAGTAGCACGTTTTTAGGGGGAATGTAAGATGTCAGGAAAGTTTAAGGACAATGTGTTTAAACTAAATGAAGCAGTAATAAATCAAATATGCATTGTAAAATTCAGCCATGCTATTACTTTTTCTTACACAAGATAAATTAAAGATGCTGTATCATACTTGCAATATTTTAAAAAGTATTTTTAATGTATTCGTTGTATTTTTAGAAAAATTTAGCGACCAACCTAGGGAAAATCGGACCAAAATTAATTAAATGTGAGATAATTTACCAAAATTACGGAAACGGCAGCCAACATAAAGGCGAATCAAGTGTGGCCATCTCACAACTTTCGGTCTCTAAATATACGCTTGAAAATCGTCTTTGTCGCGCACGACTAGATTTTCTTTTCTTTTTCTCCGAATAAGGTTGCTGCCAAAGTTGATACCCATCGAACGCAAATACGCTAGTTGTGACACAGTGTAAACCCTACACGCGTAATGACTACGTCTACGAAAGCGTGTTCGTTGAATGCTATGCCCTTTCTACAAGGGGTACTGTGCTTTGGGCGTCGAAATAAGTATGTTATTGTTGATTAAACAATCTAAATGTGATATCAAAATTTCGACGAAAGATTTTTCTTCAAAGTGATGTATTTCTTTTCAATAGCTAAATTTCAGTCTGAACCGCATGCAAGTCATCTTCCTACGCAGAGCCTAAAAGGCCAGTTTCCAAACTGTCATTTTATGCCTTGCTGCATAGCCTTGAGTTTTCTGTGCTTGCTTTCTACTCTGTAGGGGCACTATAGCAGCACAGAAAAGTAAAGTCTCTACAGCAAGGCATAAAATAACAGTTTGGAAACTGGCCTTTTAGGCTCTGCGTAGGAAGATGCATGCAAGTATGAAACAGCATCTTTAAAGGTGTTCACCCGAAAATGGCCGCCAAAGGACTATATGTGAATTGTTACAATTTGTTCTCTGACAGGTTTATGTAAAGATATTTTTACACTATAAAAAAAATGGATTTAGCATTAACGTACAATTATTAGTGAAAATATTTTTAAAACATGCTATGGCCATTTTAAAACACATCAATCATTGAACTAGCATGTAAATTGAGACACGTTTAGGAATATGACGTCAAACTTGTATATCAAGCAAGAAATTGGACAAATGAAATGCATATCCTTTAACCCACACCGATACCAGAGAGAAAAATTGATTAAAGATATGCTTGTTCAGATACACAGCTATAGGTGTTTGATTTGATGTATTGTCTACACGTGCATCCTAGATTAATTTTAATATGTCACTTACTTATGCTTCGCTTGAAGTTTGACTTACACCCTCAGTTGCGATGTACTTCTTTAATTCATTTCCATTTTCAAAAAGCGGAGGAAATTTGCTCCGAAATCATACTTTGGGCCGGCTTTTAGACCCAGAATCTGGAAAAGAGGAAAACGGAATAGTTCGCTTTAGAAGAATATCGGGTTAGAGGAATGTAGCTTTGGTTGAATTGTACTTGACATGTTGTCAGATCACAAACATTGGCCTGAGCTATAACCAAACTTGAGACATGACTTAAAACAGTATGATTGCAGGTGAAGTGATTCGATTATGGGCTTAACGCCGCTCTCAAGAGTATTTAACTTTTATCACGGCCTTTAGTATTATTGCAAGGAAAAGCCCGCAACGCTATTGTGGTTATGCATTGCGGTGAAACCTTCGAGCGTCGGCTGGAATTAGCGATCCATGTGTGGTACTGAGCTGAAATTCAGTATAGCATTGCACACTTACCTTACTTCGTGTAGAACAGTTCTCTACTATTTTGATTGAGTTATATCAACTAGTACTACTGTGGCGATTTGACACATAATCTGCTGAGAGTTGCACAGAGAAAAATAGGCAATCGGACATTTTAAAGTCAACTGATTTCGTTTTGTTCATGCATCTGAAATTTGAATATATATGATGGTGACGAGAAATGTGGTGTTTTGCAATCGACCTTAACTGTATTTAAACATCTCAGTCAATTCTGGACACACAAAACAAAGAATTATCTCCTGAGTTCATGTTTACCTAGCAGGTGGGTGCTATAATTAGGCCCCCTCCTCCTTCCCTTACAGTAATTAAACAGTAGCACAGATTACTCATTAGAGCGATACAGCACGTACAGCACACATACATGATGACTGCAGGCACAACTCAACGGTAGCTGGGCTGCTGCTTGATGAATAAATCTGCACCATGGCTGACTGTTGTACGAGGCCTTCAGTACACGTTATATTCTTTTTTTGGCAGTTTATGGCAATAACACGGAACCGATGAATTGAATATCTAAATAATAATAAGTTGATTTATATTATGTTGACTTGCGCCATCTGCTCTCCTTTGGCTTTGCATGACAGTTTTACCGATCTGGTGCTACTGTTGATGTTCCCCATTAAAGGGGCAGTAGCACGTTTTGTGATAATTTTATGTTTCAAATATTTCAAAGCCAATCATCCATAGTCCGAGAACAAAGTATGCAGATTCACGTAAAATCCATTGGCGACCATTTTGTGTGAACACCTTTAATTCTTTTTGTGTAAGAAAAAGGAGTTGCATGGCTTAACTTTACGTTATATATTTGAATTATAACTGCTTCATTTAGTTTAAATATATTGTCTTTCAATTCAAACCATATATTTTCATTTCCTGACATCACCTTATATTCCCCCTAAAAACGTGCTACTGCCCCAGTTACCGTTGTTATATGGCGCTATTTGATGTCATTTGCATTAATGCTGTGAACATGTTATCGTTAAAAGCTTAACAATTGTTATGGCTTATAATATACTAATAGTTTCATCGTTTGATTAGCATTATCAAAAATGGAATTTAAGCATGTATGGATGTGTCAGAAATTCTGCACATGATCGCATTGCACGTGTTGCAGAACTGGAGATTAGAATAAAACAAAGTTCTGTCACATGAAATAAAAAAATGTGTCTAGGGAAATTCAAATTAATGAGTCATAGAAATGACTTTTTAATTCCTGATATGACTTTGTATATTAAACTTTGCCTTGACTTTTACTTATCTCTTATATTGTTTTTCTGGTGCTGTTTTCAAATTTAACCATGTTTTAGTTCGTTTACCAATTCTATATTCATGTAAAACAAGGTAGTCGTTGTATAATTCATATATTGACAACATTTCTCTATCTCCCTTAAATAAATGCACTATTTGCCAAAACACAAGCTTAACAAAGCGTAGATCGATGGACTGAGTCAGAATGTTTCTTTTTTCAGGTAAACACTGAAGAAATAGAATAAACCAACAGAAATCAAAATACCCGAGATAAACAGCAAGCCCATCGTGGATCTACAGCATTGTGTTTCTAATCTCTCGGATCTAATGCAGGTATTCCACACACGTCACTGATGTGTTGCTGCATCCCAGAGGCTTTCTCACCTATCACAGTTACATTTGCGTGTGTTTGTTCTCAAAAATGGAAAGTATTTCGATTCAGTACAGAGCTCAGTTGTATTCCTAACATTTTACCGCATATACTCCCTCTGAAGGTGACCACGCCTTTGATAAAAACACATCTTTATCATTTTACTTCGTGAAGTCAAATTATTATCACATTATCTATCAAGCAACGTTAATGTAACTTAGTTGTACAATTTGAAAATTTAAAAAAATACTTGCCACGATGTTATTTTTGATAAAATTAAAAATTATTTGTTTAGAATTTATCCTTTTGAGGATTATGATAAAGTAATATAAAATATAACTCCATGCATGTGTCACTTTTGAGTAAACCAATGTAGCTATCATATGATCTTCAATAACTATTACGAAAGTTTTATTCCTTCTCCTTTTGAAAATTCAAAAGATTCAATTCATATTGATAACATGTTGTAATTTTTAACTTAATATGCTAATCCTACGATTGAGGCACTACAAAAACAGAAGTGTTTTCGTACGAAATACAAATTATGATATATATTTCTTCGCGACATGGTTGTAATGAAGGTATGAAGTTCACGAGAAAAACATTCGCTGCATGTGCCTTCTAAGATGTCCTTGTGTATTGGTATTTGGAATGCAGTGAACAAACCTTAAGAATGCAGCTGAGACCAGGCCAGGACAGAGGGAGGATGAAGAAGTGACTGGAGAGGTGGAGCAGGTGTGTGTTCTGGGGCGACAAGGTCGTCAAGGATTTGATAGAAACGTTATACAAGTAGAAACATACTTTTTATAGACTTGTAGTCCTATTCTGAATTTCTGGGTCTCTATTGTGACATAAACTACACCGTATATTTGATGACGATTATTTCCATGGTTGCCCTTGTCTGGTAGTTCCCTTCTGGATACAAGGTCGGTGGCAGGGAGGTCTCCTCGCCCATCCTTCATTTCTATTCTTCGCACTTTGTTTCGTTTGATCAATACAGACAGCAATACTAGTAATAAATCCAGTTGTATTGACCCCAGAATGAAGTAATGATATTGCATTATCACAGGGACGTAATTTTGAAAATTAATTGGCAATGTGGCGATAAAAACATGAAGAGTGAATTTCTCATATTTAATCATCAATTCGTACTGATATGTAGATAAACACGTGCACTCATTTTTGTAACCAATGTGAGTAATTTGATTTGTTATCCTTCATTAAGTCAGTAAGTCGATTTAACATGTTATATATAGATCCAATATCTCTTCAAAAGGACAGAAGCACGTTTTTTGATAATTTTATATTTTAAATATTTCACTGATAATTGTAAGTTAATGCTAAATGTAATAATTTGAAAGTGTCAAAAATCACATTACACAAGCCAATCATCCATAGTCAGAGGACAAAGTATGGAGATTCACATAAAATCCATTGGTGGCCATTTTTTGTGAACATCTTTAATTCATTTTGTGTAAGAAAAAGTAATCGCATGGCTAAACTTGACGTTATATATTTGAATTAGTGCTGCTTCATTTAGTTTAAATACGTTTCCATTCAATTGGAACCATTAATTTTCATTTTCCTTACATCACCTTATATTCCCCATAAAAACGTGGTACTGTCCCTTTAACATGTTACATAATTGAACTCTGAAAATAAAACATTCAAGCAAATTTTGCAATGACCTTGCCAAGGAATAAAAGTTTGCACCAAGTTTTACCCTCACCCCCTCTCCTATGATTAGCGGGTCCCAGGTTGTGTAAGCTGGTGTCAATATGAACTCCTGTACAGACACCCCCTGTGACATATCCATGACTTCTACACCGTGTGTTAGCACACCGACAAGGTGCAATATGTGCATGTATGTGTGTATAGAGGTGCAACCCTCAGAGATGTTGTGTGGGTGTTGTGTGTGCCTTGCTCCGAGTGTAAAACACAGATTCTCTATGGCAAGGGTCATCGTTCAAGGACAAAGTTCAGAGCCTGAGGATCTTTTGATCTATGAAGTTTTTAGTACAATAAAAAGGTAATTATCAGCTGAAATCGCAGCATCTCTTACAATATTAAGAAAATTCATGACTTTTGTTGATGCAAAATTTAGTCCAGAAGTTTAAATTTTGAATGTGCAATATTTTCTCCATGTAAGGTTTTATACTTTTGCAATAGGCATTAATCCAAGTATATAAGCAATCTATCCTTAAGAGAATGTTTTATTTATTTAATACCATTCATTATACCTAATACATATAGATTTAAAATAATATACAAACATATATCAATGTTGTTTTGTATTGCGGGTATTCTACAAGAGGAAGACATCAAATGTTTATGTTTAATGTTTAACAACAAAATTGGACGCACTTCTAAAAAACAATCAAAACGTCCCCAGGACACAGGAATGAGCTAATTAGGAGATCAAGCTACCTTGTTTTGATTTTTGTGTGGATCGAACGCTCCGAATAATAGCAACAGGTATTGAATATACGTTCAACTCAAACAAATCAAAACATAGTAGGTCTCTAAATTCGACGATAAAATAAACCAATAAGATACGAGGATTTTAAAATGGAATGGTAGAATTGTCAATAATACATCTTTATGTTGATTAACACAAGTGTATCAGTGTTACCTGTATTGTGATACAAAGGTAAGAAATCGAATTTGTACGTTTTATACAAAGCAACAAAATTAGAGGTATTTTTATTGAACAATCAAGACGCCCCGACGACAAAGAAAGGAGTTAATTGTCTATAAAGTGTATTGTTATGGTAGGTGAGTGATGACTTATGGTTACGTGATGCCAGGGACGTGTAGTGATGATGGATTTACCATGATTGAGGTGAGACTCAAATAAAATATTTGTCTGGATGGATCACTCAATCTCTCACTAAGTAACCTGTCACACTGTCGACGCCGGGTCGGGGTTTGAGTCTCAATCAATCAGGGTCGGAGACGAAAATAGTGCTGTTTGAGGTACGATACGCTCATTAAATTGGGAAATATGGAGCGGTTTCATGCACACTTTATACCATTACAAAGGATCATAGGTATTTTGATTTGTTATTCAACAAGATATAAAGATTTCCGAATGACTGTTCGTTATTGTGAGTGATATATTTATATTCACGAGATGCATAAACTCAAAAACAGAAACTCGCAAAAGATATCATTCTTAATATTACTTGATTTCTCAAAGATTTTGGTAAGAAAAATAATATGTTAAAATCTAAACATTCCTTTAAATCACGAACCAAAGAACAGCAATTCTTTTTAAAAAAAACTGTCCTTACATCTCGATTGTTAAATTGTTAAAATTCAGGTCCAAGAAAGATTAGGATTGGCAGCTATTTAAAACTATTTCTCGAAATCACATTTGCCTAAATTAAAAACCATTTTCGTTTTGTATGTTCAACAGTACTAAACTTTATGATATTTTTCAGATGAAGGTTTTATAAAATTTCTGATGATTTGAAAGTTTCATCACGTCAAGCCTTCTATAAATCTTATACTCTTCAAGCGAAAAACGTTTACTTAACTCTCATACCCTGATCAATTCATTTCAGCCGAATGTCAATGTTTACCTATAACTGTGTCCGTATTACATAAACCCAAAAGTCAGGGACTCACCAAACGTACTTTACAATTACTATAACATGCATTCACACTTTATGTATTTGCACCCTTTGAACATGAGTGACTTACTTTAAGTTACTTATTCTTTTTGACATCGGATCAGGCTATTCGGTACATGCATTACGGCGGAGATCACACTGATTATATAGTGCAGACAGTGATTAAGGCATGTACATTTATGTAAGATAGATGATGTATTTAGTACTTCCAAGTATTAATCAAAACTTATCATATTTACAACCTCGTTTTTTCTTTACCGAATATGCAAAGGTGAATGTGTTTGAATACGAAATTGGTTTGACTACGAAAGGAAATTTCAGATAAATAATTGTCCATGGATTCTATATTCCTACTAAAGTCTGCTCGTACATGCTTACATTGGTTTCAGCTGAGGTTACAAAAGGTGACTAACAGGAATGGAAAACTTGATTTACCACGATTTGGTGTTTTAAATGTTATCCAATCCTCACTTGCAATAATGAATCTCTAAAAATGATAAAATATTGTTGTAGTTGTCTCGGTAATTGTAATAAGTCAGTGTTAGACCATTTACAGTGTTTCTATGAGGGAATAATTTGTAACATCACCCAGACAGACTTTTAACATGATGTGAGGATAGCAGGAAATGTTAGAATTGGAAGCATGTCCATATAGCTATCGGAGGCACTCATAATTTGAGAAATAAACAACTAGTAATAGTAGTATAGGGGACATACAAGGCGAGGTGTAACTACGAAGATACAGGCAGAGCGTCAGGAAGACTAATATTTATCTTTTTAGCTTATTTATCCTCTAAAATGTATACATATACTTCTGAAAAAAAGATTATTGATATAGTATATGTTAAGGAGTATAAAAAGAAACCTCAGATAATTGCATGTAGTGAACCACAGATGTAGACTTGTATTTCGCAAGGTCTTCTCATGTCAAATAAACAGAGTGTTGGACTATTAAAGGGCCAGAAGCCCAACGTTCAGCCCTGGAACAACCTTATTCACCCCATTTGACGGGTATATGACCTATGCTTTATATGTCGTTATAACCTTGATTCGACAAATGCATATGCGATGAATATCTGAAGATCGTGTATCTATTATTTGTATATCCCCTGGCAGCCATAAACAATATCAAGTACATCTTATTGAATGAAGCGGAGCAGGTGACCTCCTGTTTTCCTGTTTTCCTCTCAACAAGACACTGGTGTCAGTAACCTTAACAGGTACATACCTACATATCTACGTTACCTGTACTCGAGCTGTGGTTGATACTGACTCACAGGTGTATCCTGTCTGTTTACCTGGGCAGTGTAATAGACAAGGTGTGATGAACGCACAGTATTTACATTCAGAATAACATAAAATGAGACATCCTCAATAACACGGTAGCTAAGGATGAAGTCATATCCAGAAGCTTATTTTCAAGACGTAAAGATATTTTTGGGCTTTAAGTTCCAGTTCCGTGTGAAAAACTAGAATACAAATGAGAAAAATAATAGAAAAAAATGCAAGGGACCTTATCAGTTCCTATATACATCATAGGGATAGCATTAAGTTCTCAAAATGTTGAAGATTCCCTTTTAATATGTAATCAGCAATGATATAATGGGTTGTATCAGTGAAATACATTGTTAACCAGGGTACAGTGACGATTTTGTTTATTTTCAATGTTGCATCGGTAAGTTGAAAAACAAACTATACCAATTACATTTAATGAAGAAAACCTGTATTTGGAAAACTACATTAGGTATACCCTTTATAGCCGTGTCCGTCATTCGAGTTTTATAGCCTATATGAATAGTATAATATGCACGACTATAATTACGTGACTGTTGTCATTTAAAAAGTGACTTAATCTTATCCTCATTCTGTATGTATGTTTTATTGAACTCGAGTCTCAAGGACATGGTATGTATCGTTAATGCACAGGCCAATAACAACTGTCAATGTAATTCTTTCCAACAGCATCAAGACTTCATGGAAGTTGAACAGACGTATCTTCAACTTTAACACGTTCAAAAGATCTGACGGACCTTTTTACTGACATTGACTTGATCAACTACTACCGCAACTATCAATTATAAAATCATAAAACAAAATTGACACATTCTTTTTATTTTGAAAGCTTTAAGTATATTTGGCATGACACATGATATGGTAATGTTTCAGTCTTTTAGTAAATCAGATAGACTGTCATCCAGAACAATATACAAAATACACAAGGAATTCTACTTTATGTTAAAAATCAAGAAAAAATCTGGAAATAAATATATTAAAATGTTTGTGAAATTTAGGATATCCATACATCCTTTTCAAACGTTTTGAATAAAAAGAAAAAAATGTAAGCCTATATAACACGATGTAGTTGATATACACAAGTTGAAAGATTTAATATGTAGAGGATACTTCATGTTGTTTTCCAAATACCAGGTTTATTTCATCGAGTGTCATGGGTCAAGTTGATATTTCATAAGTGGCGCATGTATGTAATAAAAACGACTTTAAGACTTAAAAGTTATCCCCTTTTGTTCATATGGGTAAAAGTAGTTCCGGCACCTGACCAGTGACGATATAATATATCGTCACTGGTCACAGTGAAAATATCATATATCGTCGCTGTTGCCTGATAGACAGTTTATTTTACTGATAAAACCAAGTATTTCATCGCTGATTATGTAATAAAAGTCTATATATACTGATGTTGTAGATATACATACATGTATATGTGATCGCTTAGAATTGGGATCAGGACATACATGTAGATGTACCAAGAGTCTACCTACAGAGATAACCCCGACAAAAGTTTGTAATTAATTTGAGCATCGCGTGCCTCCAAAGCTTGCTCGTCACACGAGGTTACAAATCCTTAGCTTACCCAGTGAATTACTGCAACGCTGGTACTTGATCTCTCTCATTCAGTGGTTCGGTAATTTTGTAACAAAAATTTCAAATTTCATGCAAATTATTGGTTCACAAGGACAAAATTTACAATCATAAGACATTGTCTATATCATGATTTAATTGAAATATTAAAATATTGCTATCAGAATGACATGTGTTTCTGAACTAAGAGGAATGACTAGGAACTCCTAGGCAGTATAATACAAGGTGTAGCCTATGACACGTTTTTAATTATTTGTTTAAATGCATTGTCAATTTGTTGGCTGCTTTATTCTTTCAAATAGAAAGATAGGACAGTTGTAATGATCTCATTGATTAGTGGTGATGTACATAGTTTCTGTAGAGACATGAATGAAAATAATTAAACAAGAACATAATCTTATATTGTATATAAAACTCCAGATATTCAATGCTATCTAAGTGACCATAAACTTAGCATGCTACATTTTCCATGCGTCAAATCTCCGATTGACCATGGTTATATAATTGTTTAAATTTGTGCAATTGTGATCGAAATTAAATGGATCTTGTTGTACATAGGGCCGATGGCCCACACCATTGTACTGAATAAAGAAATACAAATACATATGATAAGACTTATCTTCAGACAAAGGCATATGATTATTTCACACAGAACACTTAACCTGGTTTTGTCAGGAAAACCGTCATATGTAATAAAATGAAGTGAGAGCACTGTAGTCGTGACGGGTTGAGAGAGGAACATTGTTAGGATAATTGGCAATATAAACTCAAGGACACTATAATGATAGGTGTTATGTATATCTATCAGTTTGGTCAATAAAACAGCCAACATTCATCATTTAGACATTTGTTTGAGATGAGTGCTAAACGGTTAACCGTTTGATATTCATATATTCTGTACATTATGTTTATTTTCCGTTATTTTGTTTATTGCTGAATATGATACAATAATGTCAGATGTTGATGTGTCTGAATGTGATTTCTTAAAGGAGCAGTAGCAGTTTTGAAAATTTTGTATTTTCAATTATTCACTGATAATTGTACGTCAATGCTTAAAGTATAAGTTTGAACGTGTCAAAATCTCATTAAACAATCATCCATTGTCAGAGGACAAAATATTAAGATTTACATAAAATCGGCTTTCGGCCAATTTCGTGTGAACACCTTTAATTCATTTTGTTTCAAAAAAAGGAATCACATGACTGAACTTTACATTATATATTTGATTTATTACTGCTTGATTTAGTTTAAATACACTGTATTTCAA
This sequence comes from Steromphala cineraria, assembly GCA_916613615.1. Lineage (NCBI taxonomy): Eukaryota > Metazoa > Mollusca > Gastropoda > Trochida > Trochidae > Steromphala > Steromphala cineraria. The sequence goes on along the minus strand of OU744726.1, from coordinate 71,011,264 downwards.
TTGTAATCATTTATTTTCATTTTCCTGACATCACCTTATATTCCCCCTAGAATGTGCTACTGCCCCTTTAAGGTGTTTTAGTTAAGATGTACACCATAAAGGGTACATGGAGGACATAACGCAGCGATGACCATAGTGACTTACAAAATGCGTTTGAAAGCCAGTAAAGGTGGTTTGTAGCAAATATAACAAAGAAGAATTGTCTATAAGCATAAGCTTCAAAGCATACCTGCTCGCTACAATTATTTATTCAATGCATGTCCTGCAAATCATATCCTACAAATATTCAAACTTTTGTCTTAAGCATATATTTACTGATTCAGTGCATATGAATGTTTCACGCCATATCAACCAGACATGCACGCTATTAATGGCCTTATAGCAATCTCCATGTGACAGCTGGGTCAATAGTGCTGCTCTACACAATATTCTCATGACTTCAATGATGATAATAATAATCCCAGTTGATTATTAAAACTAATCAGATTGACAACTGCTGCAAGCTAAGAGGGACCTCACACAGAAGACAGAAGACAGAAGACACATGAGGAGGAATCAATGAAGATCCTGCGGAATGAAGCAACAGAGAGAAAACAATCTCATCCAGATAATCTTGCTTAGCGCGATGTCGTCTGCCAAAGATCATGTCGTCTGCGCAGCGTATTTGTCGTCTGCGTTGGGAGAAGTTCGTAAAGTTCATCGCGACCACCAGCAGCGTGGCTCCGACGTCGAAACAATTTATTTCAGCTCTGTGTTCTTGTTTGTGTAATAACCTCGTGCAGATCCGCCGTATCTCATCGGGGATAATTTGGACTCCTAATCAAATAGACCCCTATGCTCCACCTGTCTTTATCGTCTGCGTGTCGTCTGCTTCTTTCAAATTAATGACTTCGCATGAACTAGTTATCTTACACATGGACATGTAAGTTAACATGCATTGTTTTGATATTGATAAGTAGATGAAAGTTACCAGTATGTAGATGCATAATAAGAAAGAAATGTTTACTTGATGAACAATGTGACCAAAGGTAATATTTTCAATTCTTTCTTCATAGCTATGAAAATCCTTGGTTTGTTAAACTTTAAATACCATGAAACCAAAATACATGCATGCTGTTTTACTAAGATTAATGCACCGTAGATCTAGATGCTGAAGCTGAGCTATGAAAGTCCTTGAACAAACTAAAGTTGCATTGGTTGTGAATTCAGTAGACGTCCAGAAAACGATCGTTTACCTAAAGCAGGTCTATTGACACCTACAGAAGCTGATCTGGACACAGGGTCGGCAAGGGATGTTCAACTCGATATTCTAATCTCGCCTTTAACTCACGTTTGTAATACATATTGGACAAAACAAAATATGTGTGGCGATTTCCGAATTTACATTATTTGGATCCTGTTCTTTCCAAGTATAAAGCAGTGAGATATCTTTGGAATTCCATTAGACGTTTTTGTAAACTCTGCGCAGTTGTGGCGACACGTTTGTATTTGTAGTGTATTGCAGAAATCAATTGTCAGTCTGTATGTAGCCCAACTGCAGTTGTGGCGACACGTTTGTATTTGTAGTGTATTGCAGAAATCAATTGTCAGTCTGTATGTAGCCAAACTGCAGTTGTGGCGACACGTTTGTATTTGTAGTGTATTACAAGAATCAATTATCAGTCTCTTTGTCTATAGCGTATCTTGTATCAATATTTGATGGCGGTCCCTGTCTAAACTGCCTCACGTGGTGTCACTCAGACACACCACACTTACTTGGATAATAATTAAACAGTATCAGGATTATAGTTTGTGTAATTGATTTGTAAAATATCTTACCGATTTCCGCAACAAAGCTTAGATTATCCGGCTGAACATTTTACAGATTTGATAGCAAAATGGAAAAATATAACTTGGGAAATCCTTCTAGGCTTTAAGTTTGCTGTGATTAAATACTACTTTTCATAACTTGGGTTTTATATTTGATCATGATCTTGGGTCTTTATGACTACGACTGTCTGTGTTTAAAAGTGATATGTCAACATTCCCAAAAGCAGGGTAACATTTCATTAATGAACATACGAATTCATAAAAGCACATGTACCATCTGCGTTTCTGAAGGTAAGAAACCAGTACAAACATGGTCAAGACTATCTGTAAACTGTTGTATTCAAACCGATATCAAGCATTTATATTTTATCCATAACCAGAGAAGGTCTTTCTAACATCTATCTTAGACGGAACATCTCTGCATTTACCAAGACACAATAGATTGTTTTAATATGTGACAAGTACACGTTGATATTTAGTTGATGATTTCAAAGTGGCAGTATCACGTTTTTTAATAATTTTATATTTTATTTTTTTCACTGATAATTGTACGTTAATGCTAAATGTATTATTGTGATAGTGTCAAAAATGTCGTATCCATAGCCAGAAAAGGTCTTTCAAACATCTCTTTTAGACGGAACATCTCTGCATTAACCAGGAAACAATATATTGGTTTTGAATGTGACAAGTACACGTCGCTTTGCGTCAAAGACTCTTTCTTCTGTTTCAGAGTAGGCTATCTTATATGAATGACAACAGTGAACCACACTAGTGATACTGAACGCCATAACCTCTTCGTCAGTGATAGTAACACCCCAGAAAAGGTCACCTTCTGTAGTCATCTAAACTGACGAAGTAACAGCGTCATTCAACATTCACGCAACATCATCAAAGCTTAGGACCTATTTTGTCTTCTTAGGTCCCAGCTATCAGGGGGTGATCACAGTACCCCTCCATTGACCCTGTCTTTACCCAGAACGCTGGGGTCACAGGGTTCACTGGAGTCTTATCGGGGTGATTCCTACGCAATGAGTTCAATTACACGACTTGGCGACACACGGTGTAACCATGGGGTGTTATTACTTCCCGCTTTTGTTTCCTGTAGCTCGTTGTGGTATCAAACTCGTACCATATGGCCTATACTGCTGTTTTGTGTTACTAATTGCCAGGAGATATGCAATTTATGAACAGGTTATACCTATTTGGTGAACATAATTGTTAGGCGGTGTCCTCACGTTACACAATGTACCCATATAAAGGATAAGGAGCTGCGTAAGACTATTGGTATTGCGTCAGGACGTTTAGCTTTGAAATGGTTTTATTATTCTTATTGAATGTGCTAGGATGAAAAAGAAATTACGAATATTGTGACAACAATCAATTACGAATATAACAATAACAATTACAAATTCATAAGTTGTATGTTTAGTCGCTTTATTCCTTATTATCCGGGTTTTTTAAAAATATAGTGGTACAATATCGTATCCTATGATAAACCCCTTAAACTATAAAACGATCAGGGAAACGTCTCCGTAATTTGAAAATAAAATCTGTAATTTGTATACTACATTTTCATCAGTGCAATATATTTTATTTTACATAAGAAGATAAAAGATTTAAAAAAAATTCTTTATTGAAATACATGTAGAAGACTTCTTCACTCTTCACTCTTCCTAAATTTCTTTTATTTCATTTTTGAATTTCATCCAATAAAGTTTAAATGTTTTAAGGAACATAACAGTAAAATCTGTTAACTTAAGGACAAACGATGACACCAAATAACAATACATAATCCCTCCATAAAGCTCATGACCCTTAAAACAGACATACATATTGCTAATCGTATCCATGAGCGACAACCAGGTAGCCAAAACACAGTAAAACACAACAGGTGCTCTGCGTGATTTTGAATTACCATACCTGGAGTGACGTCACGCGTACCTAATCACTGCAGGTAAATATCGCACATACCTTTAACTAACCACAGGAGACGCGTGTGTCACTGGTCCGTGTCTGGGAGGGTCCTGTATACGAATAATAGATAAAAATAGGATTTCTTTCCGTGTATTTGGTAAAATAATCATACAGCAAGGCGAGCTCCTTTGTCCAATGTTATTATCGAGGAGAGTAAACTGTCACTTTTACATCTTCAAAAAGAACTTTGACGTGTATGGTTTTCCCTGTGCAACCGTCGGTTCGTTATCTAAACAGCCTCCATTATTTGTGTGTTTCAGTTTATTGGCCGAATTTAGGTCTGCTGATGATCTTTTCTTACATTTCTCAATGATCAACTGAAAAGATCTCAAACCTCAAAAAGCGAATATCAAAATTCTAAGATATAATAAAAAGACAATAACTCAAACAAATGGGAATAACATGACTTTCATCTGAAAATATAATGACTTTTAGTGATTTTTGGATAGATTTACTTTTTACAAGAATTTCTTATCTAACTATCATATAGTCGGAGCAGTTTTGCATCGAATCAAGCAGAACGCTTCTTATAAGAATATAAAATTTTGCACGTATAAGGTCAACGCTAGTATCTAAACATAGGGTTTAATAGAAAAATATGCATCATGAATGAGTTTTTATTGCACTTTGAATGGATTCTTCACGTTTCGTGTTGTTTTGAAACTAATCCCGATTATTTGAAATCAAAGTGAGAAGAGTGAGAGAATAAAACACAATATCATCTTGAGACATCTTCTGGAGTTGGAGTCTGAACACGTATTTATCTAGCGCGCAGTAAGGCAAACATCAAGGTGAGCTCAAAACTTCAAATTTGACGAAGTATTCCTGATAGGGGCTCTGGCTTTGATATACCAGGCCCTAGATGAGCATCTATATAAATGAATTCCTCTGAAACATTGGAATCCATGAACATGGGTAATCTAACATCACCAAGTAGACAAAATAAAGTTATTTTAAACTGTGTGTATGTTGAAAGCTCGGGCAAAGTTTCAATCGATGACCCCAAGCGTTTTAGACCACCGTCTGTATGTCTGGTTAGTGCCAAATCCAGCATGGCAAGTGTTCAACTGGAGGGTTACATCTAAACTGGTTCTTCGTGTTTCACTATGCGCTGACATTATTTTGCTCGTGAGTCTGAAGTCTGTTGGAAATACACTGACCTTGATTTCTTTTTACAACGGTGTCATGAATTTGGCATCGTGATGACGTTAATTCTTTAAAATTCTTGTACTTTCTCAATATATTTCTTTATTTTCCACACATAAAAATGTATTTATCTCTTGGCACAATGATTACTTACATGTATATAAAAAGATGTTTTTGTGTTCGAAGGTTACCATTTAGATTGGAAGGTCACAGGAATCTGATGACCTTCGGAAACATTAATTTTCTTTTTATATAAATGTAAGTAATCATAGAGCCAAGAGATAGATATTGTGAAAAATAAATAACTTTAAAAGCGTACCAAGCCAATACACATAACAGACCCATACATAAACTTTTTATTATTTTTATTCAAATGCCATTAAATGAAATTGACATGCTTTGAAATATCTAATATATGCGGAATAGCTTATAAATGTTCATAAACTGTTCAAGACTACACTAGATTGACTTATAAGAAAACTATCATATTCAGTAAAATCTAATTATAACCCTAACTATTACTAGCCTTGTTTTACTATATCCAACTTTAATATCAATATGGAAATTCGACATAAATACGTTTGAAAAATAGATTTGACGAGTCTATAGGCCTACTCTATATTCACTGTGCGATTATACCAACAGGTAATGATTGTCCATAGCTCACGTATTCATTAATAAAGTAATACCTGGTTCTCAGCAGTTTTTAATTAAAACCCATACTTATCATTTAAGCATTTAATAAAAAAAAATTAATCTTGCTGAAACCTTATTTTGAAATGAATAGTAAGAGCCGTGTGTGTAATTGATTTGATATCTTATGGTTAATACACAGCTTACGTTTAATCGAAATAATTTAAATTGATATTAAGTTGATAATTTTAAAAAAAATTTTGATATCAGAACTGAACAGAAGCTTTATTCAGTCTTTTGAGGCCATATGACCCATTGGACAGTAGTGAATTCAATGTTACACATTATATATCATAATGAAAACGTAATGTGCACTTACGTTTTTAAAGATTTATAGTTACCATTACTAATATTAACAGTTTTATTTAAATACCTGCTCTATACTGTAGCGAACCCTGCGGCCTGTAGCACAGTGGGTCGTCCACTTGACTTGAGCCCCGGGCTTTAAACTGTATATTTCTGATATGTATCAGTCAAATGTTATAATCATCTCGCTTTTGTATAAAATACATAGTTACATACTGTTGTCAGATATGTAAGATATTCCCCAACACTTCACTCCTGATGCAGGTATCTGATTTACTAGTACTGTTAGATTGGTTGATACTAGTATGCGTCATGGAGACATGCTGGGTCCTATCCTCTTATATTACCCATAATTCCTCGCTCTTGGACTCGCAGAACAAAACCGACCAGTGAATCTGGATCTGATTAAACTTATACTACAACCTAGTTAAGAGAATACAAAGGCAGCTGCCTATAAATTATATTACATAATACGTATACAAAAAAATGTAATATTAGTTGTATAGCATAGAGTCAGTTATGTTTATTCTCCGTTTATCTTTATGTTTTGTTTTTCTAAACATCTCCTTTCATATTATATTATCTTAAAAAGTTTGTACTCTGCCTAATTAAGGTATCATATCATACGGGCGAGGACACACGAGTGGATATTTTTTTTTATATCTGCACATGTGCATTTTAGTGATTCTCAACGTTGGTTGGTCAGTTCCGAGAATGAAAGACGATTAGTCGACGGGACTATTTTTACGTTTCATTGATAAATAAAACGTGCCGAACTCACGCATGTCGATTTGGCTTGAAATATTTACAGTTCAACATTTAAACACATTTATACGTATTATTGGACAATTCATCTTCCTGTTTAGTTAGACTGCTCATAATCTCAATGTGTTTTTACAAATGCACAATCATCGCTGTCTGTTTTGTTAACAACACGGCTGCCTCAAAAATATCACAATGATGTTAATGGAAAAACTTGTAAGAATGTCGAGAAATCAACCTTTACCAACCTACCGTACACTTAAATATACACTCAGGGGCAAAAGAGACGATACCAACTTTTCAAAAAAGTACAAAACAAAATCCTGTTGTAAATTAAATGCGACTACGAGCCCTTGTGATAGGCACATCAGTTATGAAGAAGTACTCACAATTTCAAACATCAAAGTATAATACTTATAATGGTATGACTGTTCAAATACTAGTACACGAGGGGTCAAAAAACAGCTTTTTCGATGTTATTTTTGGTCATAATCTTTGGAATTGGAATAAAATAATTATGAAATTTAAAAATCTACAAAAACTAAGATGTTACCAATATAAATAACCCTTGTAGAAGTTAATTTGTTCACGCATTTTGCCTGTATTTTGGTTTAAAAACAAGAAAAAGGGCCATTTTCACTACACTATCTCGTCTAGTTAAGGAGATTTTTTAGCAGAGGTTTTTGACAGGCTTGTATTTCAAAAGCGTTAACAGATATAACTCTGAAATTAAAAACTTGGTTCAGTTAGCTCTTGAATACATGAATTAACCCTGTTTCAGCCGTAACTATCAATCTTAGATTAACCTATCATGCATTGTATATGGTAGCGTTTCTTTTGCCCCTGAGTGTATGTCAAATATTACCATGTGTGAACAAGAAAAGAAATACAGACATAAACAATAATTAAAACATTGTGTTTGCATAATTATATTGCTGTTATGACGAATTATTCATAGTTCCAAGTTATTGCAAGTTATTTTGTGGACGGACGCTAAACTGCTATACATGTAGGCCGCTAAGCAAAGCGGAATCTTCCGCTGGGGGGAATATGACTAATAACCTTTACCGTGGTCATCACACTGAATATTGTCACGAAACATTATTTCCTTTTCCCGTTCAGAAGAGGAAAGAGAAATGATGTTTTATTCAGAGGTATCGTAAGATAAGTCATCTCATTGTATCATGAATCACTCAATACCCCGAGGGTCACAGTCGCATCAAACAGTTTCCGTGATTTGGATTTCAATTTCTTTGTTCTTAGTTAATGGAAGGCAATCTTGTGACTGACAGGTATACAACCCACACAAAATATAGAAGACATTTATTTGGAGAAAATACATTGTCTGTCAGGTGAACAATAATCATTTATCAAAATGTTGATGGAGAGCATTACGTTAGCAACTTGCTAGAGGCAAACCATTGAAGTGCGTTTTAATAGATGTTAACACTCTGGGTATCAATGTAGGCTATACAGGGGAAATAAATCACAGGGCAAGCATCGGCAGTGTGTCGCCCCCTGGAATAAAGTCAGGGGTTTAGGGAGGGGGGTTCGGGGGAGCCTACAGGGGGCAATCCATCACTGACAGGGGAAATCTTCTTGGGTTGGGCTGGATTAAGATGAAAGTCTCAAGTGGCAGGGTGTCAATAGCGTTATGGATTCTTATGTAAGGAAGGCATTAACATAACGTTTTTTCTTATTCTAGACTTTAGACTGTAATTATTCATATGACTAGTTATGCTGTTTGTAGATATCCAATGTTATGGTTGTTTTAAGAGAATGAAGGTATTGAAATCTGCAAGTGTAACTAAAACGAATGAATACGGTACTCAAGAATCAAATGTTACCATATCATTGATGTTCGTTTACGGTTAAACTTGAAAATTAAACTTTGTGCTAAAATAACAATGTAACATCTGTTTAGACATCGAACCAAGAGAGTCAAAGGAGCGCAAGTGTGGTCTTCAAAATCTTTGTATTTGGTTTTATTTGCATAAAAAATTGATTTCAGAAATTTCAAGTACTTCTCGTATGAATTCCCTCTATATGTTATTTGGTACTTTATGCGAACAACCACAACAAGAAAAGCCTTAAAAAAGGCATGCTTGGTGCCACATAGGCAGATGAAGGAGATTGTGATTTGTCGAACAATTCGGGGGATAAGTGAAATATACAACACTGGATAACAGCACTAATATTAACACAAGTATTACTCAAAGTTAACTTCACAAAATTAATTTCTATCAACACGAATTGCTGAAAGTTTTATTTTTTACATTCATCAACGATTGTTGGTATATTTCATATCAAAATACACGAGGGTGACAATCAATTTATCATCCAAATTCACTCTTTTTGACATATCAGAGAAAAAATTTAAATCTCTGAACACAACAACACTAGATTTTCCAGACAGTGATGTCATTGCATAGTGAGGTCACTATGTTTATGATATTGAAGTAAAAGCACTGTCTTGCCATGTAGCGTTGACAATGACAGGAAATTGTGCAAAACGTACTGCCAAAACGATATCTCCTTGTCATGCTGGTTAATTATTAACAGTAGTATAACAAATAATAAAGAAAATACTTTCCGATGATCTGACGGGTCCGCTGAGCTAACGTTACGAACCAGCGATGTAGGTCATATTCTAAATATAGCACGAGTCAATTTCAGTACTCTGATAATAAATACATGTTTTCAACGTAAACATTTAGTAACATCGTTAAGTATGACTTGTCTCGTGGTCGTAAGTGATCTACCTATTAGTAAACATAAGTCTTATTTCGATGTCACCATTGACTTACACAAACATTACTTTTAATTCGCCAGGCGAGCCCTGCGTGAAATTAAATCGCGTGGGTTATAAAAAAGTGGATTCTACGATTATTGAATGCGAAATAATTAATGCTTTATCTGGAACAAATGCAGACTCTTCTTCAAATGAAGATGTTTTTGATTGAGTCTGTTAACATTTATCAGCATCTTTAATAGAAAACATTGTTTCTTTTTTAATAAACATTTAAAGCGAAATCATATTCCACAGTTTAATGTGCCAAATATTTTGTATTACCCACATGGTGACGTAATGCATTTTTTGCTACAGCTCTGTTTATTGGTCTTTTGATTTGGATACAACACATGTGATTGGCGCGGCTTCCCTTTGAAAATATCAAGAGTAATATAGAGAGAATTCAAAAAAGTTTTAGAAAAATCAAATAATAATACTTTGTGCCCTTTGGGGCACCAAGCAATAAGGCTCAAACTGAAAAAACATGAACTGTATCGATGAAGTTTAAATCCATCCAGATAGAAGGCATCTCCTCATTTCCCGGGATAAAGGCATTTGTTTCAAGTAAACTAAGAACATTAACTTAGAAGAATGCATATCTCCCGTTTGCCCATTTTGGTTTCGTTAACAAATCCCTGGTCGTTCATAAGCATAACAGAGGACAATTACAATGTATTGTATTCTTGGAATTGAAACCATTTCATTATGCCAAGATTTGTCTGTCAAACCTTTTTGTTCAAAGGTGTTGGTCAAAAAATCAAAAATGGTGCCTACAAAAAGAAATAAAGTGATAAAAAAATGTAAACATCGTGTTAAAATAGTTCATTTTGAGATTATAAGAATCAAGTTTCCAATAGACTTGCTGTGACTGTCAAGTTATTTGAGGGTCTTGCTGACAGCTTGATATATTCATACATATGACTGATGTACGGTTACTGTAAACTACCAATCCTCATTGTAATTCATTCACCAAAGGTGACAGTACCATTCTCATTGATGACCTGAGAGGCCCTGAGAGGCGGATGTCTGAATGAAAAGTACAAGTTCACGTGATGCTCCGTCACATCTCTGTTTGACATCATCTATCAGTCACACCCATAACATGTCAATCAGAGGGGCTGTCAATGATCACGGGATGATGAAGACAACATTCAGGATGTCCGTCTCTGAAACAATGAATTATTAAATCACTGTCACTTAATAATTATGCTTAGTTCCTGGATTGATGAGAATAGTAAAGATGTAAGATTTAGATTAACTCAGTAGATTCTTTTGCCCTAAAAAGATCTTTTGAGAGCTATGTATTTTAAGCTGATTTGGCATTTTCTCAAATTCAATAACCACAGGGACTGTTATTTGCCGAAAATATGTTTATATAATGTTTATAATGGATGTCAGTGAACGAATTTAGGACGTAGAAAATATTGAAATTGACGGTAAGGCGATTCATGCAGAACAATTCCATCAAATGTCCTCATGCATAATCAGGAATACACATCAGACACGAACATATCCGAAACCCTCATTATTTCAAGATATAGACCTAAGTCATAATGCTATGAATCATATACTGTTTCACAATACATTTGTCTTGGGGATTCCCCTGTCTTCAGGAAATGAAATAATATAGTAGTATAGAAATATAGAATATAGAAATATGAAATAGTAATCTTCAGTACCAAAGATCGTTTACCAACTTGTAGTCTGTCCAACAAAATATCCTTATAGCACCACACAAGTCTTTGTTATTGTCTAGATGAGTTACAGATAAAGCTGCATGTGATATGCGTTTTCGTTTCAGAGTCTAAGATTCAGTCTAACCATCTTATATCATCTGGTTGGTAGTATACAAACACAGTCTAACTCCTGATGGCGTACAGTAGACCGGCCACAGGTTAGACTGCGGGAACATGTTCTACACTCAGTTGTAACTAACTACCTCTTGAGAAGATTTGGTGGTATATAGCATACACAGTGAATTCACAAGGTCTCCTAGTACTCACAATCACATGTCAAATGTTGATGCTTCATTGCATACTGTCTGAGGTCAGCTCAGGACAATAGGCCAGTTTCTCTAATAGCCTGAAATGACAAGGTGTGTGATATATGTGTAATCAGCTGACAATTAGAGTGTATGTATGTACAGAAGGGAGGCAATTAAGGGTGTAACACGTGAGGAGACAGAGTTGTCTCTACTTAGTCTCTGTTACAGTCGGTTACATCATGAGACAATTACAAATGTAAGAATCTTGTAACGTGTGTGTAACATTACGGACGAGTCACACGAGTCGTCGTGCAAAAGCCTTGGTGATTGTTTATGATCTCGATTACTGCTTGGTAAGAAAGTGTGTTACTGTGTTAGAACTTCTTCCATAGGCACATGGCATTGGGCTTCGTTGCATATAGGGTGTAGCTAATATATACACATAGTCTATGTAGCTTCTTTATGAATCGAGTTCTTTAACAAAATAACATAATTTTCTATAAAAGTGTTTAAAGAATATTGCGCAAGAAAGGGTACATACTTATGTTCACCATAGCCAAGTTCCTTAACTATATAATACCATAGAAATCATGTTATTAAACTTTACTGTTACTACATAAATTATGTCTATCTACAATAAAAGTAACGTATGTATGACATTTAGAAATGTTTATGGTATAAGAGTATGATAATGCTATGTTTGTTTCAATAACCCTGTTCGATAAAGTATACTTCTATATAAAATGCCACCAAATACAGAGCAAGGACGATACATAGCATATGCCAACCAAGAGGTTTTGCTTTTTTGCTTTTTGCTTTTTGCTTTTTGTTGTGTATGAAATGAGACTTTTTAAATCCAAGATCAACAGAACAACAGCACACATGTACAGATAGCAATCTTGATTAATCTTTTGTCCCTCAACACTCACCAACACCTTTAAATTACTTCTCATGAGCGATTGCTGTACTTATGTATTGTTCAGTAACCATCATCTATTTGTCACCATCTGTAGTTACAGAGTTATCTCCTATCATCACGGAATCACCTCCTGTGAGTGATGTAACATCCGTCTCAAGTAGGTCAGTGATGATACAGATGGTGATGTAGGAGAATTACACAACATCACTTGTAGGCACACATAGATTGACACTTCGATTAACACTCAATCTCTGAAATATGATTTGTATCAAGAGATCATAATTTCATTGGGACCTTAAGGAAATTGGATTAAGACTATTTAGACTACAGGTTCTGTTTAAGAGAAAGCTTGATTAACGAGAAACTTTTATTAATTAGATTAAATTGTCTCGTTGACATCTACAACTGAATAAAATAACAAAAATGAAAAATAGATTTACACCTTGTTTGTATTGATTAAGATATATCGCTATGAGTTGATCAAAGTTACAAGTACCGAAGTACCCAAGGCTTTAGTTCTTCTCAACGTAGCTAAATAAGTAGAGTTCCAGATGGCACTACCAGTGTATCCGCAAAGAGGAAAAAAATCTTAAAACTCTTGGTCTTTATAGGATAGCAATTTGTCTTTTAATTCAGAAAAAATCTCCCCAATTCCTTATAAATCGTCACCGAAAGATAAAACCCCAGTATATAGCAGCGTCTTACTACAAAAATAAGAAATAGGAAGAAATAAAAATGACTGTATTGAGTAAAGTGTCGATCGATCTCAACAAAGCATCTCGAGACCACGATCAGCCTGTTTGATATCGATACATACATATAGTGAGGTGACAAAACATACTGACAAATAACACGTCCTTTCCAGCTTTTACATAAAAACATCAAACGAGGAAACATATCGTAGTATTTGTCAAGGTTGGAAGGATTTTCTAGTATCGAGCTTTGGCAAAACATCCATTTTTCTTGAGAAGTTTGTCACGAAGCCTTATCGGTTATCATAGTGTCACCTTCTTCCAAAACCCTCAACAAATACGACGTTGTTCGTAAAATATGAAAAAAGCAAACAATTCATCGCCTACGGCTAACTTGATGTCAGAGAAGAACATTCAAGGTCAACGTTATTACCCTCAGGCCCGTGGCATATTTTGTTTAAGGGGAATTATACTCTTGATGGTTATTATCATTTAGTGACATTGAAGTTTCATGTTTTATGAATGAATTACCATGTTTATGTCACATCTTTTTCACTTAAATGTCTGAAATTGCAAGCTATATTCATCGCTGACGTGTTCCGTTGTGTGTTAGGGCCGGAAATACTGCCCCAATTTGCTAAAACGTGACAAAGTACACACTACCTTTTTGTCTTATTCATATCAAAATACTTATTTTGGACAAAATCATGGCATGATTTTTCCCACATGCAATCTTAAATATAACGACTGTGGGCGTATTCATTGCAGGAAATATACCACATTGCTTTCATGAATTGACAATCTGGATTTGTCACCAATGAGATTTGATTCATTCGTTAGTACACAATTGCTTCCAGATAATGAAAACCAATTCCTAACATTAATTAGTGTCTGGACAAAAAGCAGTCTAGCTTATTTATATAAGGAAATAACGAGTGGTGAAGTCATCGGTCGGTCCCGCACCTGGACTCCATACTCCAAATGGCGTTGAGAAGCAAACATTCTCTTACATAAAACCACTAGACACGGTAAAGATACAAGGGCGCTTCATGAAACCTTGAAATAGATACTAGTATATGTCAATTTCCTCTACTAATCAAAGGCATAGTTTACATACATTCATAAGTTCAGGTCATGAAAACTGAAAAGTAAGCCTTTTTAAAGACCAGCTACGAAGCTTTTCATTTATTACATTATTGTGTGTTTTTGTAATGACATTGCAATCTGAGATAAACGTTTGATGAAAACACCCAGTCCAAGTTATTGTACATGTATCTCCAGTTATTAACCTAGTTCATCGTTATAATGTATATAGAGTGAGTGAGTCAGAAATACATTGTCTATGTCTGTTGCTAAATATAGAACATTGTGAACGTCATTTCCGGTGTTTCATTGTCATGTGCAATGTGTTTGATAACAGTTGTCAAAGATCTGTCATAACTGCCATCTGTAAGAATGAATGGATGGAAATGAGTACCATTCATAAAAAAACTACCGGAAATATTGATAATGCGTATATCTTGGATTTAAATTGACTCATGACTTAACTATTACAATGACATAATTTTAATACCATTTCTCTCATACTATCAGCTCCAACATACGAATTTCAAAACGTTTTTAAATCAACTGTCACCTCAATCAAGAACGAACATAACGATGTGACCATACACGTATTTTTGTAGTCAGACACTGGGGTTTTATCTTTCGGTGACGATTTTTAAGGAATTGGGGATATTTTGTCCTGAATTAAAAGATAAAGTGCTATCCTATAAAGACCAAGAGTTTTAAGATTTTTTCCCTTTGCGGATACACTCGTAGCGCTATCTGGCACTATTCTAAGAACTATTCTCTCCCCAAACAGCTAGCTCAAGTCATCAAATAGTCTTTCACACAGACTGTAGTTAAGAACAATTTGACGTTAACAAAACCTTTCCAAAAGCAAGTCTTGATCTATATAGTGAACTGAAATTTCCATTTCTCTGAGGCTCCTTTCTGATAATTTATAAAATAATTGTTTTTGAGTATCATTATTTTCAGAGAGTAAATAAAAGCCTAGTCATAACATGTTGGTCTGGAGTCACACCTGTGTATGGAGAGACTGCCAATAACATGCAGCAAGGCATACTTGTACTTTAAGTTTCAATACTTCTGTGACCTACCTCATGCATAAACGCATTTTTGTATCTAACTGCCAACAGGCCAAATATTGAGTTGATTTTACTATACCATAATAAGAGGTTATTACATGACAGTTGTCCTTTCGTCGGTCATATCAAGCCGAGACTGCCATATCAGCCCGAGGGCCGAAGGCCAGAGGGCTGATATGGCGGTCGAGGGTTGATGTGACCGGCGAAAGGAAAACTGTCATATCATTACATTTTTATCATATACTACATCTGTAACTGTTTAAAAGGGATGAATAACATGAAAAATGCCTACAAATTATTTTGTATCCGTTTCATTTCCCCGGTCCCGCCATGACCTTAATTTCTTAACCTCTTCCAAATCAAATCCCGGCAAACACCACATTTTCTCTGGTACTCTTATCCCAATAATAATTGTCATCAAACGACAAAAAAACGACAAAAATGCTATAAACATGTAATGGGCTCTGTATTTTGATGTGTTTGGGAGCATGCGTGAATTGATTGCATAACTTGCCCACTAGCCGGGCAATACGGCTGATATGGATTTTTGGCCCTAGGGCTGATATGGCTGATATGGATTTGCGGCCCGGGTGGGCAATATGGGCGGAAGTTGGTGACAAGTATCGTATGTGCAAAGCGCTCCATATTATAGTTAGGTATATGATAATCAGTTTTACTGTCTTGCACATGAGGAGACACAAGCTCAGTTGGTTTCATACACTTTAATATACACATTTGAAGAAGTAACCCTTTCATGTAGCAGACATATCGTCCAAATATCGCTGAATGAGGTAAATTGTTTTTTGTGTTATTTCTTTGGAATATTCTCTTTTTTGTTTTAAAGTTAATTTTAAGCCGTTGTTTGCCATCATCAAAGAGTGATCAACTGTGTTATAACCGCTCAGAGGGAGCGTGTCTCGTTTGCTTGCCAACATAATTCACCGGCGTTATTTCAGCACAGGTGAAAGCCCTTTGAACTTTGCCGCGACTAATTAGTACAGGTGAAATTCAGGGATGCCGCACGAGACCAGACGGCTATTGGGGTTTAGCTGGTTGCAAACAGCACGAGACTGATAACGGCTTTACGTCATTTCGGCGAGATAAAGCGAGTGTTTGTGGAGATCAGGGCTCGTGCACTAATGAGTTATAGTTAGGTCTTTCTGAAATGAATATAGGTGAAGGTCAAGGTCAACGTTTAGATCCTGGCCACGATCAACAAAGTCGCTCATCTTTGGTCGACAGGTGACGTTAAGACAAACAAGTGTGATATCGAATTAACAGAGCGACGATTAGAAGGAACTAATATTTTCACTTTCACTACATGTATAAGCATATGATAAATAGATATGCTGAAACAAGTTGGTACCTAATTCAAAATCGTGCCTGTTAAAGTAGGACTTGTTGTTTGTGAACTCGAGGTTGTAGAGATTGAGTCCTCATTTTAAATTTGTAAATGGTCATTAAGATGTTTGCCTCATATAAAGTACAATTCATTGCAGCATATAGAAGTGGCTAAAAGGTACGCAACGTCCTACCAACTTCTTTATCGTGATTGAATTCATACCTATACTAACCCACCGGACAATTCAAACTTACCAATATGGATCTGTTGATATACGTTTGTGATTGCGATGTCCTTTCTGACCTCGACCAAACTTGAATTTGTTTAAAGATAAATACAAATGCCTCTATAGAAGGAGCATTTTGAGATATTGAAATGAGTCTTAGATATCCCGGGTTCATAAGACGCCAATAGCCCTGAGATATTGAGCAAACAGCGGAATCACCTGTTTAACGCGGAAGGCGACACAGCTACAGTGAGCTTAATACCCATAAATTCTGTTTACACGTGAAGTGTGTGATGTGTGAATATCAGCAATTCTCTGTCAATGGAGAAATTACCCTTCATCAATTCTTCTGAGGTTGCGGGATATTTCAAAGGCCGAGCTCGGTGCTTTTGATTTGCCACCGGAAGTTAGGTTCATTTGGGATTGTGGGATTTTATAGAATCTTTTTGGAATTTGGAGTGATTTATCGTTTATCCATTTCCGTTCTGGTTGTTTATTATTAAAGTCAAGAATCCTAGAGAGATTAAGATATAGAGATCATACCCCAGTGCATCACCAAAAATTTGGTAGATACCGGCATTCTTGTACTTAGGTTCAGTTATGATTTACTGCTTTTGATTTTTGAAAAAAAAATGAATGCCAAGTCGCGTTGGATATATAATAATTGTAAGATAAAAGTATTAAGAAACGGGTTAAACGAGTAAGTAATTACCAACAAGTTACAATAGATACAAAAGAAATCAGGGAATGGGAAACAAATGAAATGTGACTATGGTTATTGTCATTGAATGATGCTTGTACATGTATTTGGAAGTCACTGCCTTTTTAAGATACAATATCGACAATACAAGAATATTAATAAACTTTGAATATATTCTAGAACGGGTGAATTGTTGAGCAAAATATCTGGTTGTACGTTTCTTTCAACCAATCAAGGACTTTATGGTCTAACTTTTATTTTACAGATTTTACAACTGAAAAAATACAAAACATGCCGGGTTTTAAAAGTATGCATTCATTTGTTTCAGATGACATAAGGAACAATTTTCATTTTCGTGTTACTCCGCTCATATCTCAGAATCACAGATTAATAAATGTATCTGGCAGATATAACATAAATATGAGGTATGGCTACGAGTTCACATACCAGAAAATACTAGATTTGCTGTAGTTTCGCCTAAGGTTACCCTCAAGGCAAATGCAACTGAAAATAATTAACAGTTAGATGAATTTACAAATAATACATAACTGCACTATAATCACGCTTTGATAGGCGATAACGAAGTGATGATATTTGTGTTGCTATAAGCAGGTGGTAACTGCATTACAATCTATATTAAACGGTAGATAAACCACATGTGCTAGAATGACGTCATATGGACAGATGGGAGGCACATGATCGCTAATTAAGTATTCACACCCTTTGTATCTATAACTATGTGCACGTGAGTAATTGAGTAACAATCAGTTCAATCACAGATTGATATAGCATCTTTATCTATCATACTTTGTAGTGAAATAATAGTTGTAGCGAAAAAGAGTTTTTATTCAAACTTACCATTAGAACAAGATTGACATTTTTCTATTTCAAGAAATGATAAGTATTAAAAAAAAAAAACCTTCAAAAACAATTTAGAATAGTGTATCTGTTGAGTCTGTATGTCAGGAAGCAGTACGTATACACAATATTATTCAGTTGGTTAATAACTGCAGTACACAAGGCAAAGTTTATGGATAAGAACTTCCTTATCTGATATTTCACGACGTTTCGTTGCTACTCCTTGCTTTTCACCGGGTGACTCTTGATAAGATCTACCGAGTGAGAAATCAAATATAGAAGTTTTTATCCTTAACATTTATCTCTTATTCTCACATCGACGTTATTAAGTGTAATTAGATTCAATTATGTATCAATACCATCGTCATTCTAAGCCCATGAAGCATGAAGGTAGCGCTTAACCTTTTCTGAAAATGCTGTAAATTCTTATGGGAAAACACGCACAAGATGAATCTGTCATATGTCAACGCTAAATGTACATCAGACAATCTTTTTAATTA
Organism: Steromphala cineraria; assembly: GCA_916613615.1. Classification (NCBI taxonomy): domain Eukaryota; kingdom Metazoa; phylum Mollusca; class Gastropoda; order Trochida; family Trochidae; genus Steromphala; species Steromphala cineraria. The sequence continues at coordinate 70,992,412 of OU744726.1, read as the reverse complement.
CCTGTGCCAATATGAAACAGGATTTAACAGGTAAAGCAATCAAAGTCAATCTACAAGCTGGCAATAAGGCAAGTTGATTAAAAGTCCAATTCCTTCATTTCCTGTACCTACGTGGAGAAAGTGTATATAAGTTGGATAAAGCTCAGGAGCATTTCCGTTGTCACATGACCCTTCTTGATCTACTCTGTGAATGTTGACCTGAGAGATCAACGGGAATCTTTTAAACACATATGCACCAATTTGCGTTGTATGCATTCAATTCTTTTTAGAAACACTGATGTACTGGTTAAGTTTTAAATCAGAAAAGTCTACATTCGAATTAGGGAAATTACACTGAACTGGAACAAGTTGCCAAGGTATTGCAGGACAGAAGCTGGTGGCGCATAGAGCCAAACGTTATTAAACATGTGCTTTGAAAACAGGACTATTGGATACAAAGCATTGCCAAATATTTAATAAAATTCTTTGTGAAAAACTGCAAATTATTGTGACATATGCCAAAACAATTCGATCAGTTCAACAAATAAAAATTGTCCCCTGAATTGAATGATTTTTTACATTCTTGGTTTAACCCCTTCATACGAAAAAGAGTTTTACTTTTTACTTCTTCTTTTTTACACCTGTGGACTTATTTCATCATTGACAATACTACGAATGTCTACAAAATATGGTTTTACTGATCGACTTGCTTTGTGAACAAATTGCACATGAAGATGTTATCAACAGAGTGAATGTACATGTATTGATTTGACTTTCCAGATACTTAATTGGATTATTTATATGGAAGGACTTTTAATGATAGTTTCATAGAGATCCATTTTATAAGGTTTAACAGTATTGAACCAACTGACTGGTGTCTTTAGTCTTATATTATATCACATTAACTACATGCTCTGGTTTGAGATTCCTTGTTGAAGAGGAAAAGTCATGGTATAAAGACGGACTAATTGATTGAATGAATGAATGAATGTCTTTATTTCCTCCGATAAACGAAGATCACGTAATTGTAACAAGCAGACAGAGTCGTATATATCCCCCGCCATTTGGAATATTTTGACGAAAAAAAACATGACTTTGAATTTTAAGTATCTCCGATTTCTGGTGTCGTAAATTGTCACAACTTACAATTTCAAAGAAACTGCAAAAAAAGATAATCCAAACAAGTTCAAACCCCAAAAAGGCACATCTCCACATGATGCCCGTTGCACATACCAAGTTTCGTCGAGCTAGGTCTCACTGTTTTGGAGTTGTGCTCCGGAAACTAAATCCTATGTTACGTTTCCATGGAAACAGGTAAAAATAAAAATACAAAGAAGTTGAAAACCTCAAAAGGCTCATCTCCACATGATGCCCGTTGCACATACCAAGTTTCGTTGAGCTAGGTCTAACCGTTTTGGAGTTGTGCTCCGGAAACGAAATCCTATGTTACGTTTCCATGGAAACGGGTACAAATAAAAATGCAAAGAAGTTGAAAACCCCAGAAAGGCACATCTCCACATGATGCCCGTTGCACATACCAAGTTTCGTAGAGCTAGGTCTCACCGTTTTGGAGTTGTGCTCCGGAAACAAAATCCTATGTTATGTTTCCATGGAAACGGGTAAAAATTAAAATGCAAAGAAGTTGAAAACCCCAAAAGGCACAACTCCACATGATGCCCATTGCACATACCAAGTTTCGTCGTCTCACCGTTTTGGAGTTGTGCTCCGGAAACATTATCGGGACGGACGGACGGACGGACGGACGGACGAACGGACGGACGGACAGAGCCCATTTCAATATCTCCCCCAACTACGTTTGGCGGGGGATAATTACAAAGTCATCGACGAAGGCAACAAAACAAAATTCACAAAACAAAACATATAAACAACTGCACATTAGAGACGATTTCAATGTAGATAGCTTCACAGCAAAATATAATACAATGTTTTTCTTTGTTGGCATAGTCATGTCAGGTATCCCATCAGTTCCACTGAATAGAGCTATAATATCATCATCATCATCATCATCAATCATTTCAATTTGAACATTCAATTCAATATCAGTTGTATCAACAGGATAACCGTAAAATGCGTTTGTTTGGTTCATTAAGTATGCACAGTAAAGAATAAAATAATATATATGATTCAAATGAATCACCAAACTATGATATAAATTTATATGGATATAATCAATTTAATGATAACTAACTTAATTCAAATTGTTGAAAATCGACCATAAGGGAAACGTTTTACAAAAAATGCAAATCCAAACAAACACAACAAATAGTTTAAACTTAAAAGTTTGTACTGTATGACATATTCAGATTCACAATTGCATTGATGTTGAACGTAGTTCCAATAGGGGCATTATTAACTTGGCAAACAACGAGCATTGAAATGCGGAAGTTCCCACACGTAACGTGAATGAAGCCTGCACGACACGCCCGTGAAACAAACACCAGCTACCTACATTGTAGGTGTCTATTTGAATAGGTCATTGTGCATGTTTTAAAGTGCATTGAGGTCAATGGACTTGCATCGGTGTCAAAAAGGCCAAAGGAACAAACAGTTTTAAGAAGGATATACACCGAGGTTAATCCACAGGAAGTGATGAGGTTATGTTGTTGTTGTTGTTGTTCTCCTCGTATATAGAGAATACTAAACGACGTCCCGTTTCATAAAAATTTTTATGAAACGAGTGAATGGGTTGGTATTTAACGAGCGAAAGCGAGTTATATACGTATACTATTAAAGAGTTTCATAAAAATGTTATGAAACGGGATCGAGTTAAGTGTTCTATTTATTACTGGCTTAATTACATCGTCAAAATATTAAGAAGTTCGCCGACATCACCATAGCGACCGGCCCCTGACATTGTGACGTCATATTATCAACTATGACGTAACGTCATTCGGCGTGCGCGCGATGTTAGATTTATTAAACTGCGATATCTTGTACTTAAATGAGTTTAAATCACGTCTTTGAGATCATATAAGAAAATTAGTTGTTGGCTCAAATTTTGTTGGAAAAACATGATCTCTGATTAAACTCAATGCTTGTCAACTCTTTGGCCGGACATTACTCCATATCTTAGGGGGGAACAAATGGCTCATCACCTTTACATTATTATCAATACAAGGTCATATGCACAGGTGCGTTGTTTTTAAGGAAGATACACATACCACAAGAAAACTTATCAATTCTAATTTGAATTTCAATGGGCAATATCTTGTTTCAGGCATTATATACATGTAGTCTTTCTATAATGACTTAAAGACATCGCTCTAACTAGACAACTTTATGCCCTTTAACATATACGTGATTTAAATCACAACATATTCTTCAAACGATATTAATCTTCCATTCAGTTGTACCAATACCAGACAAATGAAACGTGCTTGTGACTTCCAGGTGGACGTCATCCCAAAGAACCGCTACTTCCGGAAGAGCCAATCGGAAACGGATACGTAGCGCCCTCTCTCTGAGTTGTTCCATTCATAACGGTGCGAGTCTGATACCACAGAATTGTTTCATTCCCACGACATAGTCACGATGGCCTGATGCTTTAAGCCAATCACGTCTCTACAGTACCTGATTGTGGGTCTAACAGCGAACAACGTCATAGCCTTGTTTCTGTTGTGAAGCGGATATTATCGTAATGATTAACACATGCGTGCTAATCTAGGTCTCTTCACAGAAAGTCCAGGGCTCGACGGTTCCATACTCAACCCCTAACAAAGATGATAATGTTAATTCTTTGCTTGTCAACGGAGCATATATGACCACGTGTGTCAAATGTTGCTCTGGAATTTGCTGCTTGCTAGTAAATAACCAATGTTATCATATCATGAACGGTTCAGTTTTTCACAATGGAACCATATTATCAAAGAAACCCACCATAATCAGCTTCTTTAGTCACATGTTTTTTCAAGTGTCGTGACAAATCGCAATTCATAATTCAATTTTATACATACGAATGCTTTATTGATATATCACGATATAATTCCTATTTCAAAACATCTACCTATGTTCTTGAATAATATACATTAAGTCAAAAGTTAACCACCCCGGCGTTATTTCAGCAGAAAATTTATCTGATAAGAAAGAAGACAATGTTGTAGTAGAAATAATCTTATGCTATGATAAAACAATATTTGAGCAGTTAAGGGTAGAAAATTCATTTCAGATAACGTTTCGTATCTTTTGGATATCCACATAAATAAAATTGTGGTACTTTTATTTCTACCTCGTTGAACACTGTTTTTAGCTGATGAGTTGTTTGTTTGTACCTGCGTTTGTAAAAAACTGATACATGTCAGAAAAATAATTGAGTACTATGATTACATAGAACAATAACATGAGGTAAGAAACGTTCTAAAATTAGTCATATATATACATAAAACGACACCTATTGTACTTCATGCATCTTGCCTCATTACGTATCCAATAACGTCATCTCTAGCACAGCATTCAGCTAGATATATTATTTAGAATAATCACCAGTATAAGTAGATCATAATTAAGATCATACTAAGATTCCTGTTCCGGGTCGCTTGATATTGATGATTGTGTTTTTATACCAATAAGATTAAAGTGACGCAGAGTATCTTTCTTAAATTTTTATTTGGTTTTGATAAGCTACAAACTATCTAATATGCTGATTGAAGTTCATATCTCATCACCGGACTTGCAAACATATCCATTTATGCATAATATCTCTAAAATGCTTGATTTATGGAAAAATCAAGAAAACATCTCAAATACCATGCGTTTAATATTCTAAATTATGTATCCAATTAATCTACAAATTAGTTACAAAACCTAATAAACACTATCGAATCGAATATATCTACCTGTCAGCTTTAATATGACAAGGTTTCAAAATTACGTTTGGCGAATTTGTGCGTCACTCGAGCCACATTGTCCGGTTTCCGATCAAAATCCCGACTTTGAATGGCCGTATTTTCGCTCTTATGTACTGATTAACCGTTAACTTGTTATTTTCAGTATCATTTAGTGGTTTCCAATGTAATAACATCGATTTCAAAATTTGACATATGTGATCCTATCAACATACTGTGTCTCTTTAATGCAGGCTAAATAGGCAGTTTATAATAGTAATAACGTGAAAACAAGTTGATCTTGATCTTTGTCCTTCCAGTTCAAACTCACAGTGCCTAAGATGGGAATAGTTGCTGATATCTGCAAAGTTTTGTCCAGCTTTGTCCATGTGCCACCAGAAAAGGTAAAAATGCTCTTCCAATATTGTTGAAATACTTTATGTTTGTAATTGTTTTCTGCAAATATTGAATATATTGTGTAAGGCCTTAGGCTGTGTCATGTTCCTTAGTTCCTCAAATTCATGTTTTAATAAAGGTGATTTATGATTGTGTCATATACTTGGTTATCTTTCAGATGGTCGTCACAGATGTTTGTCTCTTTAATACACTGGCCCAAAAAAGAAACGCATAGCGAAAATGTGTTTTTCAAAGTATGATATTTTCAAAATTAAGGCTTGAAATTTTGTAAAAGTTACTGCTAAAGTTAGACTATAGTTTTTACAACAATTTCTTGCACTTGGACACAAAAATTTGTGAATTGCCGCCAAAACGCAGCAGCTTGAATCCAACCTGAAGACATGTGCATGGAGAAAAATCCTAAAGCATGTTGCACGTGCAAATTCGGGTACTTAGGCTTGATACCGATGGGTATAAAACCTGGGTAGTCCCATTGCGAATCACTCTCAGATGCTCCGTATACACGACTCTAAAGATGCCAAGACTTAATGAAGAGTGCAGAAACCAGGCCATTGGACGTCTAGAAACTGGCGAAAGTCAGTCAGCAGTAGCCAGGCACTTCAACGTTACTCAGAGTACCATATCTCGTCTCTGGCACCGCTACACAGTCCACAACTCCACGAGAGATCGACCGAGATCTGGCAGGCCAAGGGTGACAACTCCGGTGCAGGACCGATACATCCGGGTGATGCATCTTCGCAACAGGACAGTCAGTGCCACCTACACAGCCAACAACATTCCTGGACTTCGTAGAGTATCAGCGCAGACCATCATCAATCGCCTTCGTCAACATGGGATACGTCCTATGCGACCATATACAGCGCCATCTTTGCAACGCCATCATCGTCGTGCACGTCTGCGATGGAGCAGAAACGTTCGCCCATGGACCCTAGTGCATTGGAGAAGAATCTGGTTCAGCGATGAGTCGCGGTTCATGCTCTATCGCCACGATGGTAGGATGAGGGTCTATAGACGGAGAAATGAACGTTACGCTCAACACTGTATCCGTGCAATCGATGCATACGGTGGAGGGAGTGTAATGATGTGGGCAAGCATATCCTTTAATGGTAGGACAAAATTTGGTTCAAGTGCAAGGAAATTTAACTGCTGTACGCTATCGAGACGAAATCCTGCAAAGTCACCTTCTTCCCGCAATTGACGTCAGACGTAAAATTTTTCAACAGGACAATGCCAGACCGCATACTGCGCGTGTTACCATGGATTATCTTGCCAACAGCAATGTGAATGTACTGCCATGGCCCTCCAAATCTCCAGACCTGAACCCAATCGAGCATTTGTGGGATTTTTTGGATAGACGGGTACGACGTCGACAACATCCACCGCAGACGCTTCAAGAACTGACCCACGCACTGCTGGATGAGTGGGGAAGAATTCCACAACGCCAGATTCGACGACTCATTCAATCCATGCCCAGGCGATGCAGAGCAGTGATCCATGCTCGTGGTGGTAGCACCCGGTACTGACTTCGTCACAGTGATGTCACAATCACAGACGTCCACAGGAGGATTAAATGACTGCATTTAGTGGAGGAGACATGCATTTAATGCTGTGAAAAATTTGGTTGTTGTACATTCCATATTTAGTGTGAAATTATGCTGTAAACACATGACAATAAACTCTGATTTTTCTGTTATGCGTTTCTTTTTTGGGCCAGTGTATATGTACAAGACTAGTGCTTCTTTAAATATTTATTCTACATGCAGTGTTTAACAACTCTATTTTCCCATACGATGCAGAATTGATCATTCAAAACACTTGACAAGAATGACATACATCTTGCGTGTTTGACAACCATTAGGGTTGAATTAAGGAGGCCTCTTGATCCCGGGTCACCGTGACCTTCGAGGTCAAGTCGACCTCTTCTTGACAGATACCGTTATCATATTTCACATGGTGACCAATAGAGAGGCGCACACCGAACTGTTGTATTTACATTAATGAATGGAATATGAATGGGCTGTATAACGGTAAATAGACTGCTTCTGTAGCCGGGACAGTCACAGTGCGCAGTGCAGATGCACATTAGACAACAGTGGTGCATATTGTGCATGAAGCGCATAACAGGAAGTGGGATGAGAGGGTCACGCGAGATGTGTAAACATAGACGATAGTGCGCGATTCTTTCCTCATAAGGGAAATTGTTACAATATTATCACATGTTGATATTGTACAATTATAAACTGGTGATGAAGTCAATACCACTTTTTATAGAACAGACAAACAAAAACGATATTCATCCTATAACTTATTATTATATAATGGTTTCTTTTCAAAATAATGTTATATCAAAAAGCATTCAGTTGTCAACAGGGAGATTTCTGATGTATATTAAATGTTGAGAAACAAAGTGATACAGATGAAATATTTTCTCGCACAACTTTAATACTTGTGTTTTCGTCTTCTCACGAAAGCTTAAAATCCTGTTTTCACGTCACTCAATACATAGACCTGGTTATAGCCATAGTTTCGTAATAAATCTGTTACAATTCAGCAAAAACGTTTCTTTATATTGACATTGACAATATGTTTGTACCATTAGGAATAGTGAAATTCAAAATATATTAAGAGTTTCCTTTTCTTTTTATTGGCCGTTAAGAAACCCAAGATGCAGGAGTGGTTCCAATGATTACTCCATTATAATGTACAGGACAGTGGAATAGGTGTATGAGAAAATATCAACATGTCCTTCCCAACCTGTGGCACCAGTCAGAACACATGTGATTGTACAGAACATCGTCTTATTTTGTTTTGGAATGTCTACATTGAATTGAAAAGACTAAAACTACTATTGAAAGATACGCGACCTGCAACATTTTAAATACCTTTACACATGTATATGATATTACCTATGTCCTCAATAGGTAATTCAGTGATGTTCATTTATTGCTCAACAAGGATATGTAGTCAATAAAAATGCACTTTGGGATTTGAATTACGAAAATAGACTGATGATCTACATAATTTTGATATCTTAAATTTTGTCCATCAGTTAGTGGATAGCGTTGCATGAAGTGATCTACCATGATAAAGGACCCACCAAGTATCTCGCTATTATATCACGAGCCATGGGATACCGCTCACGTGATTTGAAGGCACATTGAAGCGACATTTCTGATCTGGTGACAAACTTTTAAAAAACTGAAAGATAAACATTTCACTTGTCAAATCGTTATGTGTATATTTTAGCCAACAAAGAACCCTAGTATATACCCCTACGGCCTTGAGAACTTTTTCATAATGAGGGTTGTTGCTAGAATGTAAACATATCTATAACTCACATATGCTCTCTATAGACTATTAATCTTCTATTATAACTTGTGTACATTAGGGTGAAATTTATATCACTTTTTGTCAGCTACCGGATGAGCATGAACAGACTGGCCTTGTGTGCTTGTACAACCAGCTACCCGGCGCTTTGTGTAAACTGGTTCTACAAGGATACACGAAGAAAGCTGTCTTTGAAGCGAGCGTACAACACTTATGAACTTTGTCTCTTGATACCCGTAAATGTTTCCTGTTGGCACATTCTCCATATAATGAATTCAAGCTTTTTGTGTACCCGAAAGTTAGAACGTTGTTTTGCAAGTTTCTCCGTGCACTGAGTGCTAGAGTCGGTACAAAACTAAAGGTTCTAAGTCATTTCATTTTACTGCTCATATATGTCTAGTATACATAGCTACAAATAAAATCTTCCATCACGAGAGCTTGATTTCGTATTGAATATAATTTGCCATTTGAAATACTACTGACTGATCTGTAGCATTTGAAAGACGACGGTGAAAGATCAACGGCCTATCTACGTAGTTAGGCTTATATATATGTACATTTGTCATGCCTGCAAAATCTAGCTTCTTATGTCTGAGCCACACCAAATTATTTATGATCTTCTTGCCTAGAGAAATCGTTTGTTCCTTCCACAGTACACAGACTTTGCAACAAACTCTAGTTATTCTCCAGCAGATTATAAGACCAATTGGCATATTTTGTATGATTTTGGTATCCAGGAAATTTCACGACAATATGTACAGAAAACTGCATGATCGATTGCTATGCTCCATCTCTTCACCAAAGCAAACCATACTACTTTCTCTTTCAAGGGAAATTGATAAACTAACAAAAAGCAATCTAGGAAGTACACACGAGATGAATATTAGAAAATAAAACGGTAAGGCCTCCTTGATTGCTAGCACATCATTTCTTAAAATACAGGTTATGAAAACAAGATTGATCAATGATTCATGACCACCTGAATTAAACTACCTATATAAAAAAGTCTAGAAAAGTATAGTATAGTCTAGATAGCTCAGCTTTTTTTAGCTGAAGTTAAAGCATCTGCTAGGCTCCATTTTGTTATAGTTCATGATTTGTTAAAAAAATATTCAATATTAAAAAATATTTCTGAGAGTAAATGTTAGTCTAATCGAGGGAGAACACTGACCAGTGTAGATGATACTGATTGTGTAGATGATACTGACTGTGTAGATGATACTGATTGTGTAGATGATACTGACTGTGTAGATGATACTGATTGTGTAGATGATACTGACTGTGTAGATGATACTGACTGTGTAGATGACACTGACTGTGTAGATGATACTGACTGTGAAGATGATACTGACTGTGTAGATGATACTGACTGTGTAGATGATACTGATTGTGTAGATGATACTGACTGTGTAGATGATACTGATTGTGTAGATGATACTGATTGTGTAGATGATACTGACTGTGTAGATGCCAATGACTGTGTAGATGATACTGACTGTGTAGATGACACTGACTGTGTAGATGATACTGACTGTGTAGATGATACTGACTGTGTAGATGATACTGACTGTGTAGATGATACTGACTGTGTAGATGATACTGATTGTGTAGATGATACTGACTGTGTAGATGATACTGACTGTGTAGATGATACTGACTGTGTAGATGATACTGACTGTGTAGATGATACTGACTGTGTAGATGACACTGACTGTGTAGATGATACTGATTGTGTAGATGATACTGACTGTGTAGATGATACTGACTGTGTAGATGATACTGACTGTGTAGATGATACTGACTGTGTAGATGATAATGACCACTGCACGAGCTGCTCCATGAGAGATGGTCTGCTTGGATGAACCATTTCATCTATCTGTATAGGGATTATCAGGCTCTCCCATTGGGTGGTTAAATACAGGCAACAATGCTTGTTTCTACTTAACCAAGGGCCTGAATAAGTATAATGTCCCCCAAATCTATGGTCACCTGTATTTGTGCTGTACTTAATGTGAGACCAGAATAGATAACCAACATCGACTAGTGGACGTAGGGTCGTGTAGAGAACTATACACATGTACTAGAAGGTCATTTCCTTTCATCACCTAAGTACTACTGCTGCAGTACTGACGTGAAAATGAAAGAGGAAGGCGATGACGTACGACGAATCCTTATAAGGCAATATCTTTGTAATAATACGTATTTCGCTAAAACGGCAAAGACGGAATTGTCGTCCAAGAGGAGCTAAACAAGTTCTCACTGAAGAGCAAGATAAGGAATATTGGTTTCCCGAAACAATATAGGATGATCGACTGTTATGATAGCTTTAGAGATGTTTTGATCTTGTCGTATACGAATTGTCGTGAGTGTAATATCTATATTACATAGAATTATAAAAACTACATGGAAATACATGGGTCTAAATATCACACCACACCACACCACACCACACCACACCAAACCACACCACACCATACCATACCATACCATACCATACCATACCATACCATACCATACCATACCATACCATACCATACCATACCATACCATACCATACAATGCCACGCCACGCCACGCCACGCCACGCCACGCCACGCCACGCCACGCCACGCCACGCCACGCCACGCCAGACCAGACCACACCACACCACACCACACCATACCACACCACACCACACCATACATGTTCCATACCATTCCATACCATTCCATACATGTTCCATACATGTTCCATACATGTTCCATACATGTTCCATACCATTCCATACTATTCCATACCATTCCATACATGTTCAATACCATTCCATACCATTCCATACATGTTCCATACATGTTCCATACATGTTCCATACATGTTCCATACCCTTCCATACATGTTCCATACCATTCCATACATGTTCCATACCATTCCATACATGTTCCATACCATTACACACCACACTACACTACACTACACCACATCACACCACACCATACCATACATGTTCCATACCATTCCATATCATTCCATACATGTTCCATACCATTCCACACGACACCACACCACACCATGCCATACATTATCCATACCATTCCATACCATTTCATACATGTTCCATACCATTCCACACCACACCACACCATACCATACATGTTCCATACCATTCCATACAATTCCATACATGTTCCATACCATTCCACACCACACCACACCATACCATACATGTTCCATACCATTCCACACAAAAAATTAAAAAATGCAGTTGTCATACTTAACAATATTACTTTTCAAAATTACTCTCTAGAAAATGGCCACAAACAAAACCTGAATCAACTTTCGTTTTGCATATACACTTTTTTATCAAAGATATTCTGCTTTCAATTATAGTCCTTAAACTCATAAAGTCCGATTGATTTATGTAGTTAATCACTGACGGTCATGTGAACATCACACAAATCAGCGTAGATCAAATATGAGTCAAACCAAACCAGCTTTAGTCACAAAGAGTGTTAATCTTGTTTTGTTTTTAGAACTACCACAAACGTTTCCTCAAACAGTGTACCAATCAAACACTTGGATTATGTGACAGACATACATTGTTACAGTGTTACATTGGCACTGTGAGGCTCTTATACAACAGACAAACATCTGATACCATCTTTCATGCAAAAAGCCTATTCATACGAGTAATCAAAATATCAATATTTTATTTTTCAGAAGATAATTCCTCACGGCATTCAGAGAATTTTTTATGGAAGATCAAGAAATTGTTTAGCGAGGTTTTATTGAAGGACATTAAAGCGTTATTCATAATTAATTATTTTACTGAATTTGTAGAAAAACAATTGTTAGAATTGCATTATGAATGCATTTCTGGTTAACTATTAGAACGTTTTCATTTTATACATTTTTATTAGCAGTAAGATAAACAAGATTCTTGGTTATTTCTGAGCGTTGGAATTTGATGTCTACGTACTAAATCAACGTCATTTGAAGCGTTTGTCGTTCGACGTCGTTTTGCGTTGATCTGTTAAACAATGGTGACGAAATGATTTCGACTCTGTCCTAACAAGGGCAAACGTGAAGAGAGTATCAGCCATCAACAAACAGGTCGGGGATAGCGCCTTTCTTACTTGAGGAGCAGACGACAGCAGTCCGCCATCTTGCATCATCTCGCAAAGTCAGTTGTCAACAATCAGCCCAGTCGTAGATTGCCTGTATCAGTTTTAAGTTACATTCGAATGGTATAAAATATGTTGCTGTCTGGGTCTCGTGTATAACATTATAATCAATTCTTATGAAAATAGTTATATCCTAAGTAATAATCCTTATAGACTTCAAATACAATCAATATTAACGATGTAAAAATGAGCATACAACGCGGATATTATTGGACAAGATTGAAGTGTGGACTCCCTAGGGAGTTGGGATAACGTTCAGGTTCAATCTCCTTACATATCAAAGATCATATCTCAGTAAACCTTCAGGTTCAATCTCCTTACATATCAAATATTATATCTCAGTAAACCTTCGTCCATCGATTCATCACATTGAATAACACAGGATTAGGCAAGATTCATATTTCAAGCGTGTCCGCATCAGATTAGATCAACTACACGCGTTGAGATGGATCAGCCAGCTCTTGTGATCTCACATCTACCTCATCGTATGAAGGTGTCACATCTCCGCCCCTGGCGCTGGCAGAGTTAACCTCGGTCTTGTTACCAGTGATTAGTTAAATTGGTTCGCTCTTACAGGTGTTGTACCGAGATGAGATCGTCTTACTTAAACTTGCTTCTCGTATCTGGGCCCTCTGTAAGTCTGAACTCCGGGTATCGAGGTTTGATAAATACATCCCCAATCTATATGCTGTAAGTGGGTACAAGGGATGTTATCGCAATGTTGTGAGATAACTGTACAAGTAACCAACGTTGACACTCCAACTGTATGAAGTTTTAGCCTGACTTTGTTTGATCATCTTCAGTGAGTAATTTTTGATTTTTTGTGCATATAATACTTGTGTCAATACTCCTATATTAAGTTGAGAAACATATATAATTGTCCTACTTCTTTCCCCCTGAAATACTTGTTTCAAGGTTATTCTCTTGTCTTGGGTCAAGTTTATCTATCTATACAACCAATCATATTGAAGCATAAATAAAGGTCAGGCTCTCTTTACGAATATCCATAATAAGGTTAGTTTACCCCTATCATAGTTGCAGAAAGGCTGAAGAGTTAAAAACACCCTTTAGTGTTTTGTAATAAGATGGCAAGGTTTACTTTTAACCACGATAACATGAAAATAATAACCAAGTTGTGTTAATATACACTAGAATTATTTTTTAAAGTTTGTTTATTACAATATTTTTTATACAGGCATGACATGTACACTCTTTCATTCTACACTATAAGTATATATTATTAGTATGCAGCCTTAAGTATATTATGCATCCATAATTTTAATGGTTCTTATTGCATAAGTTTTCACATAAACTAAGTTCGTTCGTAAATCCAGATTTCTTGAGCAATAGTTTTAGAGAGTGCCTTTACCACTATCCCACTACTTCCACTATTGGCACCAAACATAAACAACTTTAAAACCTGAAAATCCCCAAAACGAAAAAATGTGAACTTGAAATTGACCTGGTTTCGTTCTTAAAATATGTTTTGAAGCGACATGCTAGTAGATGGCTGTATGACGACCCCTACACCACGTTTCTATCTCGTGTACCTGTAAATGCCTCACAACACGTGGTCTCCCACAGCTCCAGGTTGCGTCATAGTCTTAGCGACTCCTGCCAACATCCTCTGTAATAGAGCCTGACTTGCAGGGAGCTTAGTCTGCCATGGCGGCCATCTCTGAGGTGTTGATACAAGTGGTTGCTTTGGACTGTTTATGTCTTCTATGTTGATGGTTGTCTGGAATTTGATAACTTGTTGAATGAATTCAACTATGTGTAACCTGTAAGTCATATTAGTTTGAGATATTTCAAAAGAAGTGAAACCATAGCCTGTTTTAGAACAGACGCCTGGAAGATTAACAGTCAACTAAAGATACTTTAACTGTAGAACAGAATTTAACTAATAAATGTTCAACTAGGAAACAAGTTCCAAAACTCAACAATAAAGTTAGATTAGATTCGAACAGAAAATTACTAGCAACTAAGTTCAAACATAATTCATGTACGAACGTTAACTGAGCTGGACTTAACTAGAACTCAACTGGCACAATTTACTTCCAAATTTACTTAAAAAGGCAATATATATTATATTATATTAAAATGTATCGATACTGGAAATCTTATCAATATGTCTGAGACTGTTCATGATTATTCCCTTTAAATGGTTAATATTGACTTTGTTCACTACCCGATCATGTTTATTTTCCAAAAACAGCATGCACCTCTTTGCTTTTGGTTTATTCTGTTTCCTTCAATTTACGGATTTACTGAAACCAGCATTATAGTTCCTCACGAATAGTAAGTGTCCCTTGTAACAAATACGAGAACAACACGTGCAGTTCCTAATCAGATTGTGCCACTTGTTCAACTTTCTGACATCTACTCTGTTATAAATATCGCAGTAATTTGGCATAAATCAAGACGTCAATTTGTTTACCTCAAATTGTGAGTCTTCTTAAAATTTGGTAAAACAGATCTAAACATTCACGAAAAGCGTCATAAGTTTTAGCTCATCAACACAATGGTAAGCTCATTCAACAACGTAACTGCGTCGTAATAAGGAACATTGTCTCGGCGATAAATGATGTGTCAATAGCATATGATTATTTCGTTCCAAGTTACATACCCATAGTACCCAAACTGCTAATTGTCTTTAACAAGGTAGTGAAATATTGCTCTACGGTTTCGCTTTCCGTGATGACCAAATCTGTTGGTAAACATGGCGCGGTCCTGTGTTGAAAGTGTTTACAAGACATTCGCCCCTAAGCTAAAGAATAATCTTTACATTAGCGCCGAGCTCTTGTTGACGACAAAACTTGAACTTGTCTTTTACATGAACAGATTCGGTGTCCGAATGGGCGTGGTCAAGTGTCCAAATGGGCGTGGTCAATGATGGTGTTTTACAGGGTGGACCGCTCTGCTTGTATAACTTTATAATCATCGAATATTTCAAGCTTGCACTTCAATAAACACGAGGTTTGGGGACCGTGCTCGTTAGGGTATTGACACCTTGTAACGATTTCCTCTTAAAGTTGGACTGGATACACTTTGGACCAATATTGATTATCTAAAACTGTTTATAAAACTATAAACAAGGAAAGCAAAGCCTTAAAGGATATCCCACCTATTTAACGTGTGAAATTATGTTTGAATTAGAGGGTGTGTAGAACAAATGTGGTTTATGTAACGACGTTTGATTACCGTGCCAGACAAGGAACAAGGCAAACTTTCTTGATCTCTTACATGAATACATTGAGGGCTCTCGGAATATTAACACAGAACGAGTTATTGACTCTATTTCACATATGGTACATCATAAGGTTAAATAGTATGCTAACATGCTATAAGATAGTTATTAACCTGAGAGCCATCTTGTTCAAAAATGACTTTAGCTTATTTCATACATAAACCTTGCATACATATCAGGGTATCATTTGCGTTCTGCCAGGATATCAATTTAAATAAATGCATTGACAATTTGACAAGTATATAATAAGACTAAGAAGATCAATGCCATTTTGCAGCGATACTGGACAAGCCTTGATACGATAGGACAACCATTGACGATCAGTATTGAGATACATTTTATGTACATACTGTACATTCTTGATTTCAGTCTTAAAATCTGTAAAAACGGCGTTTCTTGAATGCTTTCTCGAAATGCAATATCTCACTCAAGGTCAAGTCAAGGAATGGCCACTCTCAGCCAGCAGCGATTATATATGATACCCTCTCTTCCTTTAAGAAGTATCAATGTTGGAAAATAGAAAAACGAAATCAGTCATCATTATGACTTGTTTGGGCTGTAAATTGTTTAATAATAATAATAATGTGCGTACTTATATTGCGCCTTTTCCACGTCCTTAGACATGCTCAAAGCGCTACAATATTACCCCGAAGGAGTGTACTTTCACAGCTGCTACTAAGCTACCATCACTTATCTAAGGTTCCAATATAACCTTTTTGATATTTAAAAAAATATTTATAATATTCTCTTTTGACGCACACCATAATCATGATCGTCATAGTCATCCGGTGACGCACTGAATATGTTCAGTTAAACATTCCTTTTCGCATGTTCGTTGTTCATCATAATCTTCCTTGTTTATTCTATGCTTTGTAAATCCTCAAAATAAACAATAAGATACCATAACCTTTTGTATTGAAGATACGCAAATAATCTCATAAGCTATTCCGACAAGTGAAGGTGTCAGACGGGCCATTTAAGACTTGACGAAAATATTCCAGCAAATATTATTCATATTTCTGACGTGTGAAACTGCTACAAGTATGGACACCATTATCTTGAAGTGTGATCATATGTGACATTAAAGGATAAATGTGTGAAGTATTTATTTTCATTTTGTATTATGACGTCATTTAGGCTAACATCACGTATATACGTTTTACTTTAAGCACTGTTTCAACAAAGAACTGGCGTTAAGAATTGCATCTAGCAAAACGTTTACCTAGGAAAACGATTTGATAAACAAAAGACAACTGCTTAAATGTAAGCTCGATGCACATCTATATTTAAAATGTTTGCTGTTTAAACATAAAAGTTGTGGTCGCATGCCAACGCAATATTAGAAATGAGTTCACAGGATTTTTAGAGTGATTCACAGCTTTATGTTGAGAGTTAATATTGCGAACCTGTAAATGATTTGGGATGACCGATGTTGTAAATAGTATGAAACAATTTATGGAGTTTTAAATATATAGATTGAAATCGATAGAATTCAGGCGTTAATAAAGACCTGTCATAATTAGGTTATAACATAGTTAAACCATATAGTGAGGCTATCAATCTGATAATGCTATATATTGCTGCATTTGTCTATCAGGAGGACGTTATAACTAGTACCTAATCTGTTTCTACCTGATATAACCTGCGAATGTCGAGTGGTAGTCTCGTGGCTGTAATATACAGATTGATGTTTCTGTGATCATAAGACGTGATGATTCAATTGTACTTTTGACCATTGTAGGAAATAGCTCAGTGTTTGTTATGTCTATCAATACTTTAGAAGATAACACAGTGTTCTGTATCGTTTATGGAGCATTTCTTACCACAAATGTCAATTAAACCATTCTCGAGCATTTCTCACCACAGAGGTCTATTTAACCCTCCCCCTCTTAACCTTTGTTACAATGTATATAAGGAGCAAATTTCTCGGTACTTAACCAATTCCTAGAGTGGTCAAAACTGCAACAAGAACATCGATTTTTAAATTTTTACAATCAAATATCGTTTCATAATCGTTGAATACAGTTAAAAAGCTAACATATGTTTTCTAATGTTCAGGATAAGTTTTACTTATTTTTGTTGTGCATCAGTTTAATTGCTTTATATAAACAGAAAATTCGTTTGTGTATTCTAGATATGATACATGAAACTTGGACGCAGTATAAGTTGATACCCCTTTTACAAACACCATGTTTGGATATCCACATGATAACATCAGAATAACAAGACCATAAACGACGAACTGTCTGTGAACATGCCCGGGTCATCAAAACATGTTCCTTACTTCGTCACGTATGCACATATACAATATAGGTAGGTAAAAACTACACTGCTGATGTACACAGCCCCTTGTGACAGCTGATCCAGATCGCAGGTAGCATCATACAGAACGCTAGTAAACAGGTAATAACTACTTATATACGCGTATACCTCTTACCTGCGCTCATCAACGCTGACTCACCTGAGGTTACCTGTTGTATATTTCTTATATCTACCTATCTTCATGTCAAGAATGCATTCGTAAACATTACCTGTACGCGAAGGTGATAATCATGTTGTCCGGGTAAAATACCTGTCCCTGATTAGCACCCGGCATAGGTAATAGTTAACATACCGAGAAATTGCTGCAGTTAATGGGCAGGATTTCTTATACATAGTTTGATGAACAATTTCATGACTAGACAGTTCGCTGCACGGGTATTGATACCACACCAACTACTCCCTAACTTGATTGTTACCAGTATTGCTTAAAATGAACTCTTAGAAAATCAAATTGTAAATAGAACAATGACACTGGTTATCGTTAATTTAGCTCTACAATGACATTTTCTGAATGCAAGAACTGAAATATGACTGTTATAAGTATATAATTTTGACATATACGAAAAGGTTCACTGTGAAGCAAACGACATTATACGTGAAAATAGATGAAATAAAAATGAAATTCTTTAGTGTTGATTTTCTAAAGTACCTTAGACTATCAAAACTTCTAAGATTGTTATAACTTCCATTTCATACACTTCGAAGAATTTATTTAGAGATAGATTGGGATATCTCTTGAATGTCGGAATCTGGAACATGCTTATCTTAACTATCCACATAGTCATCGTCCGGTGGATAGTGCAGATGGCACTGTACAGATTGTCTGTTTAAGCAATATTACAACTGTTTGTGTAAAAGATCAAAGAAACGCCGCAAACAGGTGTGGGTCAGGCTAGTCTATTAAGTAAGCATGTGTAAATTGCGTTTGTAGGTATGGTCACTGTCCTTTCGGTGAAACCCTCTCAACCCTCAAGTAAAGCCAATTGGTTTCTTTCTTAGATGTTAATCCTAACACAAATTGGTATATCAAAATATAAGAAACAAAATTATGAATGTTTTGGATTCAATAAAAATTAATTTTTAAAGTAATTTATATTTTATATTTTAAATATTTTGATATTTGAAAAATGGACTGTAATGCTAATGACAGTTATTGAAATTTGTAAAACCATGTTACATTTTCATATGTAAATTATGTCCTATGCCTTAAGTACGCCATGCACAAGTTGTAAAGATACAACTTTTCATTTTTCATTCAGATTGTCTCAGTAATCAAGCAAGGTTAAACTTTCACAAATGTAAGTGAACAAAACGAGGAAGACGAGGAGTCCAGTGTGTAGCAATCAGCATCACACAGTCGGACAGCCTGTCAGTGTTGCAGGACACGAGTTGTTTAATGAGTTGAGAGTTCCTCGTCTCGCGGCAACAGTAGCGAGTTAAGAGCTTGTTTGGTTGTGGAGCACGTCGTTTATATTGACTTGTAGAGGCGGCGTCGTGGACGGATGTTGTCGGACGGCGGGGACCGGTCAACATGTCTGACCTTCCTCTGTCCACTGGCCGGAGTGTCCATATTAATACATACACAATGTCAAGATCAATGTACGCAGCGTTAGAGAGTGGGAGTTTGGTTGGGCGCGTCGGAACGTACATGCATTCTTGTGACACACACAGTTATGTTTTTACAGACAGTACCTTTGGATATAAGGAGAAAGTTTAATGTTGAATGCTTCATCGCAAAAAGGTTTTGGAGATTGATAAGAGACCAATTTAATCATCAATCTCTCTTAATCTTCGAAGAAATAACATTGCTAGAGCTGTGTTAAAGACGAACTGTTCAGACATGAACTTTAATAGTCTTGTAGAATGTCTATGATCAGTACACGTGTTTCTCCATTGGAGGTGTTTACCAATAAATCGTTAATGATGACAACTTTCGTCATTTGCCAAAGATCCACACAAGTTAAACTTTAGATTAGTAAGCAACAAGGACATTTTGTCACTTACAGAATCTGTCCACAACCTATGATCTACTTTACCACTCTGCTTTAGTTTGGTACAACGATGATTATGTCAAAATAAAATATTGATTAACGAATTAATGGATTCGTAACTACTTCATTTTAACTTTGGTACAACGATGGTTTCGTCCAAATGAAATATATATTTTGGATTTAATAGAATCGTTTTATTAGATACATTATTGTATGTCCAGTAAACATTCATATCGTAGGTGGTCGTGACACTGATGCTAGTTTGTCTCTGGTAGAATGTATACTCCCTTGGCTTTGTAAACAGGGCTGTGGTCATTTACTGTTGACTGGAGTCTTGGTTGAAACAGTCCGTGTTGTTACCTTGTTGGTAAGCAGATCAATGGGTCAGATATGTTGACTGACCGCCGATGCCTCGCCTTCCCATGTTATGCAGGGGACATATTTGTAAATATTTGCGTTTGTAAATAGGCTGCTATAATGTATATTTGACATTTGCGATGTTGTATAAATATACATGAAAATAGAGATTATGATAACCATATGGAGTGACCAAACATTATCATGATGATGTTTTGAAAAAAAACATTGCGAAGTAAAAGGTAGGAGAGAACGTTTGGCATATAACATTATGCCGTAAAGCGATTGATTGTCGTAAAAATCACAAAAATGCAAAGCAAACCATGGTTTATGAATTATAATCAAGAAGTTTGACATTTCATGATAGATATAATCATTAAAATCATATCAATCATGGTTGTTAAACATAGACGTAGAATATCTCACGACACAACATACGTTAGTATTGTCATGCGCAGAAGTCGAGAACTCTACGTCCATTCTCTCCTTAATTATAATTGATGGATTTTTTGAATTCGACAAAAAAGGCTTTGGTTCAATATTGCCTCTTTAAAATAACGTGTTTAAGGCGCTAACAAATCAACATTATTTATATTTCAAAATTCACTCTTCTTGCTTTTAAATAACATTTATTTCTCTTTTTGGCATGAGTACGTCCTTCGTCTATGGAACAAGCTGCCAGACTGCAGTGTGACATCAAGGGCGAACAACAGCGGTCTGAGAGGGCTTGCTTGCTTACGTTCTTCTCGTTCTTCAGGATCGCGATTAAAAGCCTAATTGTTGCATTTGATTTATACAACGACAAAAAGCGGCTTATCAACTAGATTTTGAACATATATACAGAGCATGTTACCTTTGTTCTAAAGGTGTGTCCCGAATGTTAATTTGGACAGTCCGAATATTTTCCTTACAATTGTATAATCCCTTTCTTCAGGAACATTTATCTATATTCAATTACTTGGATCATTCAAACTGAAGTAAGAATTTGTTTGTTATTCTGTCCTGCCCGCAAACCTCGTGTGAAATTAACATTCTTCGAGGCTTGTGTGATGTCGATATCATTGAGATCTCTGTTGTTGAGCCCGTCTGGTGCACGGATAAAGCGTGCAGGGGGTCCGGTAGGAATGTCCATCTCCAACCTAAGTGACACGTGCGCTTCTGCCTCTTTGATTGGTTGAGCCAAGCACATTGGGAGACATGTCATATTCACAACAGTCGAGAACTTAATGTGGATACCCTGCGAGAAAACACGAGATCCTAAGGCGAACATTCTGTTTCTTTCAGGAACTTCCGTGATGTACTTTGCATAGTGAATTTACTCGATTATGATTGGGTGATTGAAAACCTAACTATCATTGTCATAAGGGATGAAGTTAAGTCGAAGTAATACATGTTCAATGTCAGAAAGATTTTTTCCAAGATTATTTATTTGATAAATTAATACATCGACACTTAAATTCAAACGACAACGAATCAATTTATTTTTTTCTTTCAATTTAAAATGCTTAAGCAATTTTGGCTCAAAATGTTAATGGAATCTTTCATTAAAATCCTTTTCATTGGCTGAAGATAAGAAGTTGATAGATTTAAAATGAACTCAAGCTCCTACATAAAAATTAACCATTTTATTTGTGTGGCCAAGCCAACTCCTACATTTAGGTAATTCCCCGGAGGAGCGAGGGGAATATTCAGAGGGGAGTGACGTCAGCATGATGCCATGGACACGAATCCAATGTTCTATTTATACCATGTCATGGAAATCTTGAACAATGTGTCAGACAACTGGCACCACGTCAGTCCCACATTCATAACGAAACGTAACCAGCTGGCAGTGCAGTGTAGGCGACGTCACGATATAGTGATAATGATAAAGTCATGATTTAAGCATAGTAATCGTGTACAAATGGATCCCGATCTGATTGTCATTGAAGGACAAACAATAGAAACCTACATTTATTTTGAAATCGTACGTATTGTATTATCGAACTCCAGCTATCGAACTACGATGAAGTAAAATTCTCAAATTTGACACGAATGATTTGTTTTATAGTCGAGAATAATCTCGGATCTCTTTTCTACATGGCGTGATTGCGTGCATGGCACCAGCACATGTCCATTTCTACATACGGAAACAAGTTAAGCACCCCCACGTTTTTTCAGCAACAAAAGTTGCCAGATCAAAAAGAAGGCGATGTGATTGTAGAAATAATCGTATGGTATGATAGAACCATAATTTAGTAGTTAATGGAAGAAAGTTCATCCGGATAACGTTTCGCATCCTTTGGATATTTGCATTCATAAAATTGTTGCAGTTTTATGTCAAAAAACAAGTTACATTAGACAGTCTGATAAAAGAAAGTTGTTATTGGTAGTTGTGATGTGGGTAATTCAATTCTTCCGAGCCCTTAGGTCAAACTTTAGTATAAAAATTTTAGTCAAAATTTACTATTTACACCTCTAATAACCTTCAAAGTCGCAAAATCTCCAAAAAACAAAATTCAAGGAAAATGGTGTAACAACAAAAGATGGTCAGTGTCAACTGTAATGACCCCTAGAAATAAATGAGAAGTGTTTGATTAACAGATTGAACTCAAAAGAATCCAAAGATTATTTCAAAATTGTATGATTCTAGCCATTTCGTCAATTATTGACAATAACTGTTGAAAAAAGGGATGCCATTTCAACGACCAGTTACTTCCTTATTTTGTAAGATAAGAGATGATTTGATGTGTGGAAGTCAAGTCGACACAAACGTTATTTTTGATGCCTGAAACCCATTGTCTCAATATTGCCCAGTTTTGGCACTACAGCCAAACTTATTTTGGGTGAACTTTCAGTACCAATTTCAAATTCAATCGTAATTTCATAAATGATCTACATGGGCGATCTTTCTTTGAAGAAATTATTACAAAATCAACATTTTAATGTAAAAGAGTCATACATTTATTCACGGTACAGTAACTTTGCCATAGCATCATTTTTTGTTTTCAAATTTAGGGGGTGCTTAACTTTTTTCCGTATAGTTACAGGGACACTCTGTGAGTCTCATCGTATATTGTTTGTTTTGTTACGAACGTATATGCCATAATTCATTATACAAAACTGAACAAAAATCTCACAAACTAATTCCTTAAAGACCTATGATGCCTACTTGTTTTCAATGAAATCTGTCATGTATATAAGTATTCGTGAAAGCCAAAATGACACTTTCAACTCAAATGGATACTAGTTATATAACGTCGTCTCGTAACTATCATTCTGACTGATGTCCATACTTTTCCAAACGCGCATCGATATCAGGTATTTTATTCTTATCCCGATTTCAAAACTTCATCTTGCCAATATAACAACGTCGTTTGGCTTTTAAATAATACGTTTCTGCAACAGTCGAATCTTCTCGATCAATCGACACTGTTGGTAAAGTTTTCCATGTATGACCACTATCTTAGTATCTACAGTTGCTCTAAAAACACGGTCACATATATATATAGTATATTATAGTCATTTATCATGGTACCCAGATGGTGGATTATAATAAAGATAAACACGAGATTTGAATTTAAAAGCCAACAATTCAAGCATGTACAGCTGACTAAATGGTGACCACTCGATTACCATTTGCCTGCACGTACATTCCTCGTGGGTAAACTAACTCATTCTGTGTGTGATTGTCATACTTAATTCTCAGCGCTCCGACACGTCATTGAATGTAACTGTAAATAGAGTGGTATTTACTTTTACCCCAAGGCTAAACAGTAAGTTTTATTTTTTGACAGGCCTAAAGTTAGAAGTGATGCAAGATATTTCCTTAGGCGAATTTCTTACCCAGGCGCCAGTTCATCTTGAACAGGATCGTTCACTTACGGGCCATTGATAGGCATTTTAAGAGCGCTTCTTATGGTATTCAATGACGTGTAGTAACCTCTCACCAATAGAAAGAATATGAATGTGGGCGTTTATCGAAAGTTAAAATACAGCAGTGACGTCACTCCATTGTGTCAATCGTACATTATCCTTCAGGAATCTACTGCAACTAGATTTGATGTAAAGATTTTTGAGACGGTCCCTTCGACGTTCTCATTATTAGTTGGCATAATTTGATTACGTTACATTTCATACCATTTTCTTTGAAAACAAAATAACACGTTGCGATTTAGCAATTTTATTGAAATAATGTTTGACACAACGTCTCTCTTTCATGACATTCGTAGGTTTTCCCAGGTTGGCATGTTGAAACAGTCCATTGTACCCGTCTTCGTTAGTACTCACGGATAATCTGGAAAACAAACAAAATTATTATCAACTCTTGTTCAGGAAATGTTTGCACTCTTCACTAACCTTGTTGAGTTTGGTTGAAAATTTAACAAAAGTAGAGTGACACAATTCCTGTAGTTCAGTCCCTTTAAAAAAATCCTAAATATATTTTAAAAACATTATAATTTGGATAATTTGGAACATAAAGATAGACATAATCACTTTCTTGAAACGAGACTTATTCACGTTAACCAAATAAAACATAACACTTATAGTGTATAGTATATTGGATAGAAATAAAACTTACCTTCTTAAACAGGTCAGTTTTAGTTTCACTCGTTGGCACAGCGAATCGTCCGTTGCTTCGCCGTACATACATGTGCATGAAAACGATTTGCCCCTTTTTGTGTGGCTTGTGTTAAAACATCATCGTCTGATGTAATATCATCAAATAGAGGATACTCGGACCTTTTGTCCCTCCAAATTACCGCACATAATGTCAAGGTATAACAATTACAACGTCCCTTTTATACCAAACCCAGACGATTACTCTCGTCAAGAACCATTTGCACGTGCATTAAGAATGTACTGGCTATATTGTTGGGTCGCACGTGCAATAAGCATGTTCTGGCACGGTGGTTTACACATGCATTAAGAATGTACTGGTTTTTCATATTTGGGCATCTCAAAGATTTTAAGGAACATTTAATTGTAGAATGCCTTTTGTTTGATTGAAGTTCTATTAAATTTGAGTGTTTATAACAAAAAAACAATGCTGAATGTAATAAAAATCTAGGTTGTATTTTAAGTCAGATAACATACGCGTAACCGTCCATTCGAGAAAAACAATGAACTCGCCGCTTCGCGGCTCGTACATTCTTTTTCACGAATGGACGGTTACTTGTATGTTATCCTTAACATAAAGGGTAACCTATATAAATTTCAAGAATTAACAATGCAAAAGAATTTAATATCTTAATATATACGTCATACAGCAGAAGAAATTAACGTTGAAAAGCCTTTTCAAAATGATAACAGGTAATATTTAGTGAATGATTGTCAAACGAAACATGAAAATTTCAACTTAATTCCACATTTGACGAGAACATTAAAACGACAGTATTTTAAGGAAATGGGGGTATCTCATGTTAAATAAAAGAACAGTTATCAATTCCAAGGCAATATTAAATCTTAACAGGAGTCTTCTAATGAATGTATAGAACTCGGTTAAGCTATACGAATACATTTCCCCAAGCAAATTATTTTTTATTCAAAGGTGTTCACACTAAAATTACGAAAAACAGATCTTGCTTAATAATTTCTTTTTCTTCAAAATCTAAAGAAAGTATGGTTGAGTACATCCTGTAAAACAGGCGTCTTTATTTCTTTCGCTTCACTTCGAAATAGACCCTGTAGCCATACCCGTTACATCCGCCGATTCAGCAAAACGGAAAGTCCATTTTCTATGAATAGTACACCAATCAAGAAACGCGTCTCATTTAGATGCAAGGAGCTACAGGCTTGAGGTTATACACGGTGCAATAACTCTTCGACTCGAGAATTTGTATCTATACTTTCTTTACTATGTATATTATCTAATAAATCGATGTTATTTTATTGAAATATCGAAAGTTTGAAGTATGTTAGATATAGTTTGAAGACCTGAAGTTGACAAGAGTCTTTAATAAAAGTGTTTCCAGTGTTTTATAAATGATTAACATGGCTTGTGGATGTACAATTCATATTCTTCATTGGGCCACTTCATCCTTATCGTACATTGATATTACTCTCAAATGCTGCGATTTTGGTATGTTCAGCAAACCGCTAAATTGTAAGTCTTGTATTTCCAGAGAAAAAACATTTGTGCATTTTAAATCATTTGCATAAAACAAATGTACAATGGTCAAAATTAAATTCAGCATTGAACCATTATGAAAACAAATGCAATGATTTATTAAAACAAGATGTCGACATATTTGTGTTAAAAAAATACTTTAACAACGAGTAATTAATGAGTAATGAGAGTACGTTTTTTCGAAACGGGGCGTTACACGTCTATACAAGGAAACCGCTGATTGGTTCTATAGATAAGCCATAGACTTTACTGTGATTGGTAGCGGCTGTGTCGGAGAATATGAAGGGTATGGCTACAGGGTCTATTTCGAAGTGAAGCGAAAGAAATAAAGACGCCTGTTTTACAGGATGGGTTGAGTACTAATATCATCTGAATACAAGACATTTGACATCAACTCATATTTATTTTTGAAAGTTTGAAGAACTATTAGGGGGGAAATCCTTGCTAATGTCCCTTTTAACTAGGAATATGAATACAATTGAGATTAACCGCGGCAACAGTTGCCATTTCAAGGAAGGTCACATCCTGTAAAACAGGCGTCTTTATTTCTTTCGCTTCACTTCGAAATAGACCCTGTAGCCATACCCGTTACATCCGCCGATTCAGCAAAACGGAAAGTCCATTTTCTATGAATAGTACACCAATCAAGAAACGCGTCTCATTTAGATGCAAGGAGCTACAGGCTTGAGGTTATACACGGTGCAATAACTCTTCGACTCGAGAATTTGTATCTATACTTTCTTTACTATGTATATTATCTAATAAATCGATGTTATTTTATTGAAATATCGAAAGTTTGAAGTATGTTAGATATAGTTTGAAGACCTGAAGTTGACAAGAGTCTTTAATAAAAGTGTTTCCAGTGTTTTATAAATGATTAACATGGCTTGTGGATGTACAATTCATATTCTTCATTGGGCCACTTCATCCTTATCGTACATTGATATTACTCTCAAATGCTGCGATTTTGGTATGTTCAGCAAACCGCTAAATTGTAAGTCTTGTATTTCCAGAGAAAAAACATTTGTGCATTTTAAATCATTTGCATAAAACAAATGTACAATGGTCAAAATTAAATTCAGCATTGAACCATTATGAAAACAAATGCAATGATTTATTAAAACAAGATGTCGACATATTTGTGTTAAAAAAATACTTTAACAACGAGTAATTAATGAGTAATGAGAGTACGTTTTTTCGAAACGGGGCGTTACACGTCTATACAAGGAAACCGCTGATTGGTTCTATAGATAAGCCATAGACTTTACTGTGATTGGTAGCGGCTGTGTCGGAGAATATGAAGGGTATGGCTACAGGGTCTATTTCGAAGTGAAGCGAAAGAAATAAAGACGCCTGTTTTACAGGATGGGTTGAGTACTAATATCATCTGAATACAAGACATTTGACATCAACTCATATTTATTTTTGAAAGTTTGAAGAACTATTAGGGGGGAAATCCTTGCTAATGTCCCTTTTAACTAGGAATATGAATACAATTGAGATTAACCGCGGCAACAGTTGCCATTTCAAGGAAGGTCACATCCTGTAAAACAGGCGTCTTTATTTCTTTCGCTTCACTTCGAAATAGACCCTGTAGCCATACCCGTTACATCCGCCGATTCAGCAAAACGGAAAGTCCATTTTCTATGAATAGTACACCAATCAAGAAACGCGTCTCATTTAGATGCAAGGAGCTACAGGCTTGAGGTTATACACGGTGCAATAACTCTTCGACTCGAGAATTTGTATCTATACTTTCTTTACTATGTATATTATCTAATAAATCGATGTTATTTTATTGAAATATCGAAAGTTTGAAGTATGTTAGATATAGTTTGAAGACCTGAAGTTGACAAGAGTCTTTAATAAAAGTGTTTCCAGTGTTTTATAAATGATTAACATGGCTTGTGGATGTACAATTCATATTCTTCATTGGGCCACTTCATCCTTATCGTACATTGATATTACTCTCAAATGCTGCGATTTTGGTATGTTCAGCAAACCGCTAAATTGTAAGTCTTGTATTTCCAGAGAAAAAACATTTGTGCATTTTAAATCATTTGCATAAAACAAATGTACAATGGTCAAAATTAAATTCAGCATTGAACCATTATGAAAACAAATGCAATGATTTATTAAAACAAGATGTCGACATATTTGTGTTAAAAAAATACTTTAACAACGAGTAATTAATGAGTAATGAGAGTACGTTTTTTCGAAACGGGGCGTTACACGTCTATACAAGGAAACCGCTGATTGGTTCTATAGATAAGCCATAGACTTTACTGTGATTGGTAGCGGCTGTGTCGGAGAATATGAAGGGTATGGCTACAGGGTCTATTTCGAAGTGAAGCGAAAGAAATAAAGACGCCTGTTTTACAGGATGGGAAGGTCAAAGAGATGTAACTCCATAACAGAATACGATGGAGGTTGCTGTATATTTTACTTCCGCTTCTCTTACTGTTCTATTAATGATTTTACATGGGTTTAACAGATCATGACATCATAATCATTGTCTACCGGGGGAAAGGACATCATAGTAGACTCCTTAGAATCATTCCCATGAACATTGTACAAGTCAAAATCATCCACTCAACCACTCCAATTAGAGTCACGATCTCTGTATATGAATGTTTCTCACTAAGATGCTGCAAGATTCAAACAGCGGGTCTAACAGTCCTCTCACTACAGCTGTGTACATCTTCATCACCCCCGTCCACGTGACAGTGAACATCTTCAGGACGGGGGTACCACACCACACTGTGTAGAAGGTAAGACTAGCCACACTCACACCCCAGAGAATAGCGGCGGGTATCCCGAATATCGTCGACAGGACGAGGTAGCAGCCGGTCAGAGCCCATTGGAACGCTTTCCGAATACCCTTCCAGTTACATGGCAGGGACTCGACATTCTCTGGTTCCGCTATTACGTCCTCTAAGTTCACCTGAAGAAAATGGAAATAGTTTCTGTTGATAATACGAAGTGATTTCCGAACATAGATAACGCCTCAGCGACATTTTATGTACAACGTTGACTAAAATCTCCAGTTAAGTCCAAAAGTTAGCGGCACTGCGTGAGCTCATAGCGTCAAAGGCCGGGTTATGATTCTTCGTGATACTTGTTCAGTTGTTTTCGCTTGCATATATTTATCTTTCAAAAACTAGAAGCAAACGCGACAAAAATGGAATAACTAATGGCAAAGACGTTTACAAGTATTCTCTACACATTGAGAAGAGATAACGTTATAAATAGTATTCTTTGGAACATCAGACAAATCAATTTATAATTAACATTTGATTAATATCTGTTATTCTTTACTTACCACGGTAAAGCTGTTGATTCCATTGATATCTCTGTTTGGGTCGATTTCTGACATGATTTTTTGGCTTTGAAGTTCGGATTTCAACGCCAGCAACAAGATAAACAAAGTCCTATAGAACCAAATTGCAATACCAGCTATACATCAAATAACTCTCATTAAAACATTTACAACGTTTAATAGTTTACATAACCATGTCAATAATTCGTGATAGATGTCAATAAATGTGACGCCAGTTAGTATACCTAAAGTAATCACAGTAGAAATATATTTGTTATCTTTTAGATTTTGTGTAGCCTATGTCTGTAAATGAAAATAAAATCACACGATGCTTACCCAAAGAAGTCAACTGAGTAACGTGTTGATTGTGACGTAGTTGTGACAAAACAATGTCATGACGTCATAACCAATAAGACGTCACCTGAGACTGTAATGACACTATGGTCAAATGAAGCAGTCCTACTTTTATTCTCGTTTTGTACACTGCCCAAGAAGGGTGTTCTCTGTGCAAATAAATTATCTTATCTTATCTTATATTATCTTACTGTCATGACATGTTGACATGAAATCCGGTTTATGTTGTATTGCCATTTGGTAA
Organism: Steromphala cineraria; assembly: GCA_916613615.1. Lineage (NCBI taxonomy): Eukaryota > Metazoa > Mollusca > Gastropoda > Trochida > Trochidae > Steromphala > Steromphala cineraria. The sequence continues at coordinate 70,961,745 of OU744726.1, read as the reverse complement.
AACGTGCTTCAAAATAGGGTAGCTATGCATACAAATCTATACTTCAATAAATTATTTAAAAGTTTCTACAGACTGAGGTAGGCGATATTTGAATAAGCATGCAACCCCTTTCAATACTTCTCCCATGCAATGCGTGTAGTTTTTGTTGCAAAACTTTATAAATCCAAACTTTATGCAGGATTTTAGTTTTTTTAATCGACATAGGTGTTCCAAAACCAATTAAAAACAAGTTATCAAACCATCAGTATATAATAAGTGACATTTTCCTTTGGTACCTCATAAAGTGTACACACATTTGTAATATTTTGACACTTATAGTTCAGTCCAAAATGCAAGGTCTTCCAGTGTAAAGCTATACTAAATGTTTTAAAGGGCAGTGGTACGCTTGTTTTAGTAAATAGAATAATTTCACTGAAACAAAAATAACTGTTTCCAGTTGAAAGACAATGATGTTGAAACAAATGTGGCTGAATCTGAATCATTTTCCTAAGCTCAAATGAAGATGTTCACACAAAAATGGTCGTCAACAGATTTCGCTGAATATTTTTTACCTTAATCATATGTTTGACATTATCTAGAAAATGTATTCGGTAAAAGCTTATATTTACTGGGGAAATATGAAACAATTTCATTTCTGAAAAACGGCCACCGCCATTTTACATGACAATAAAAACATCCAAACTAATACCGATTACCCAACTGCATGTCTGATACCAAGATGCAATATATATAACGGTGAAAAAAAAAGCCATCAAATAGAGTAAATAGTTTTATTATTGTTAATATAACAAAAAGAATTTTATTTTCTACGATGAAACAATCGAAATTGAGTTGTTAAGCAGACATATTTTTCTCAGATGACTTGAGTAAAATGAATGCAATTGATTATTCTATAAATCATAATAAAACAGAAAAAAAAGTAGCTCAGCAAAAATTCTGGCCTTGCCAAGCTAGCTGCGATACCTAGCGCGAACGGAATGAGAGATCATAGTTCAAATCCTGATGCTAGAGCGAATGATCAGTAATGAAACAGAGGTGAGATATGATCGAGATAGTGAATTCTCTGTTCTCCTTATTAATTAAATAGATTCTCGAGGAACTGTTGTGTATACTCTCAAATCCATATTTTTCATTGCGAAATAATGCCGTTTGTCGGTATTTTCCATGGCTTACTAAAACTATCTCTTCCCATGTTTTGTTTTACTTCTCATAAATTTCATCCTCCATCTATAAAACCAACCAGCATTATCTACTGACTACAATCCTGTAATAAATATATGTAAACCTAGTTATAAGTAAAAGCAGGAACAACCTTATAGTTGTCTTTATCTATGGTAAAAAAACCCAACATATCCTAAATGTATTACATGATGTACGCAAACAGGATAGATCAAATATTAGTCCTACAGCTGACAAATAGTAGCTCACTCAAAGGCTTAATAAACTTGCAAATAAGCCAGGGATATGGTAATTATATATCATTCATATTCAACTAAGAGGCTAATCGAAAATATAGCATACCCTTAATTTCATTCTTATGTCCCTATTTTATTGTTAGCCATACTATATTCAACACATCCGTTTTTCCAGCAAGGTTTGTTAAATGATGATAACACATCTAAATGTTGATGAAGCCTGTTTAAAACTAAAATCTTATCTAGGCTAATACATGTACCCATAAGATTTTGATTGTAAACTTTCATTTTTTTTAAAGTTATAAACAAGTGCAACTGTTGGTATCGAATATGACAATGACCACATTTTGAAGCGCGCTAGGTAAATGTTATCCGGTTTGAATGAGATTGATTACATTAAGGAGCTTGACCATTGAGCACGTGTGAGCTGGAGGTGAACACTAGCCCCTTGCTCTCTAGATCTGTCAGGATGTGGGTGTACATGGTCGGGCTGGTCGGCAACACCACTCCTCGCTGAGTTATCTCCCCTGGAATAGACAGAACGAGATACTTGTCACCAGTCATATATATCTTATCCTCACTTATGTTGAGAGAAAAGAGTTTCAAAATAAATTCACTTCAAGAAAGAACTAAGTTCAAAAATCCGTTAAAAGAATACGCTAGAATTGTAAACCTATGGTCTTTAATATATTATTAAAATTTCTAGCATATTAGTTCGACAATGGTCACTGGCCTTTGGTCACATGAGCCCTGTCTTTTCGCTCGAGTGAACATTTCTTGAGATGACCCCCACCATCAGGGAGCGTCTCAAACCCTTTTTCATAACGGACAGCTCAGACGGACCTGACAAAAATCCGATATTTTCTAAAAGGCGGAGAACTGCTGTGACGACAATATATTAAAGGCCTACACTGTTAAGGTTCTGATGTTCACCCTTAAGTATGAAAGTAAGTGAAATCATGATCACCTTTAAGTAGTAAAAGTGCTGCACTTGCTATCGTGTGACCAACTGTTTTGGCCATGGCTGAATGTTTCCCAGTTTCTCCATACACGATCATGTTGACATCTCGTTTCTCGCGAGATCCATCTGGAAACTTTCCCTCCACGTCGATGTGCATAACCACGAGATCTCGTTCTTTGGGACCTGCAAAAAATGCCGCATTGAAATTACACAGGTAATCGTTTATAATAAATATGTAAACTGAGGTTGAAACATATGATTTTTACATACAAAACAGAACCTCCTCAAATCGGTGGATTTTTAGGCGGCCCTCCCCAATTAAATGAGTTCTTTTTTCATGACCCTCCCTTAGTTTTCATAACATCATGAGACTTCTGAAATTTTTGTTCGGTTCTTCAATGAATGTTTTCATTTAAACTTTAGAAAATTATTAATAGAATGTTGACATATACACATTTACCCTATTAATAATTGATTATAAATACTAAATATAGAGTTTGAGAGATATCCCTATGCGAATAAAATAATGGACATTGGTTTTTGATATACCCAAAATAATAAATTTCTTAAGGGTAGGCTAATAATAACCACAAGGTTTAAGCGCATAAAGACAATGCCATGTCATTAATTTATAACCCATAATCCCATCGGGTCTTTCATTTTTAAGTTTGTTTCTGTATCGACTCACTCACCGAACGTGAGTTCCGGCAGTCCACCCAGATAGTTGGCGAGAGTGTCAATAAGCGTCCCCTTCCCTTCAACCTCACTGCTGCTCATCAGGCCCAGTCTGCAGGGAGCCAAGATTTTATGAACTCTTTGCTTGTGTTAACTGATAATTATACAAAATTAATGTTATACATACGCTGTATCGTAAGCCTAATGTCCTATGTCATTTAAGATAACACTTGTGTGTTAAAGAGTGGTCATATACTTGATTATTCATTAGGCATCCACACAGAATGTTGTTTCTGCGCCAGCTTCGAAGATACATTGAACAAGTTAAAAGATGTACCGACTTTATATAGAAAATATATATTAGGTCTTCTAAGTTACAAAGCCAGAGGCTCCATGATTTATACTTTATTTTCATACTTCCTGTTCTCACAAGCACTTGATGCATGGGCAGTGCTCATATACCATATAAGTATATGAGCAATATGCCCCCCGGGGTGCTTGTGCCTGTTCTATATTATATTACATGCAAGATACAAAAATGGTGTACCTTATAGTTCATTGTTCTGTCTATATCTCTAAAAGAGCATGGATTATTTGAACTCCATTTCAAACGGAAATCATCTTAGTCCCATTCCATGTACCGGTACTTATATACCTACTCTTTCAGAACATCCACGTGACCCTGATCCCTCACAGTGGCCTTGACCTTGCTTTCAAGCTGATCGTCTGTGACGTCAACGTTCAGTCCGAGAATGTCACAAACAATCATTCTCTATAAGATGATGATAATTATTTAAAATATACAGATGTGGAAATCGTACTATCATTAAATGCAAATTTGATTATTGTATGTAAGAAGCTTTACTACAACATCGTGGAAACTGCTAGGCACAAAATAATTTGTTTTACGTGCACTACCGATCAACGAGAACATGTCCACACTTTTAACTAATAAACAGTGTATTTCTCTTATCTTTTAACAGTTTTGTCACGCATGTCCCTCGGAATATATGATATTTCTATCATTTGCTCTCTATATGATTATGTCTGATACGGACCCAGGTCAGGTTTGTGGAGCCGGGGTCGACCAGTTGATTGAGTTTGTCATCGAACAGTCCCAGTTTCATCAGACTCAGCACTCCGAATGCGCAGCCCTGAGGAGTAAAACCAGTCACGAATCCTAGGTATCTACAGTCATTTTAGAGGATTTCAACTTAAATTCCCCAGTTCAGTTTTTATGTGTCAGTTCAAATGAAATCCTTTAACAACTCCGAATATATCTCGTCACTCAAAAGGGACTCGGTGACATATAAAATTTCTCAATAGAATCATTCGAAATAAAATTATTTGATATTTCAAAAAGATATCGCCAGAAGTGAAATGAGATATATTTTTGGTGAAACAGATGATTACTGAGAAATAAAACCGTCTACTTGATAGACAAAACTGATAATGAACAAAAGAATGTTTGAGCTGGTACCTTGTGCCTGAGGGTGCCCCTGATGAAGGTGTCGGCCGAGTCGATTCCATACAGACTGGGGTAGGACGGGTTGTACGGTAGTGGGAAGGCTTCAACTCGGAATTCTTTTGTCAGTGGAATTTCCTTGGCTGATTCCATCAGTTTTTGTCCCATGGGGAATGTTTTCACCTGTTTGAATCATTATGCAATGTGTAAGGTATAGTAGGCCTACGTGTACGTGTTTATTATAAGTGTAGATTTCAAACTTTCTTACTTCAGATATCTTAATTGATTTTATTGACTTTGTTTATGGTTACATGTTATTTGTGAACCTGCGCGTGACCGAAGCGGATAGTAATTAAGTCTTTCTCTGCCCTGGGACGGTCTATTGTTATTTTTTGTCGGCAATTTCCACCCAAGCTCGTTTGCGCGTTTCATGATTTCGACTAGTAATTTAAGGTATAAAACAGATATGTTTTCTTCCCTGCCAGTCGACGTTTTAGCTAAATACAACAAGGTATGTTTTTAGATGAATTTCGATGCTTTTGAAATTTAAGTTTTAACTAATTCGTCATGCTAAATATAGGAACAAATATGGATCGGGAGGTACACACTTCTTTTTCATTAATAAATGCCCAAAATATTTTTATTTTGAAAGCAAAGGTTAGATTTGAGTGACAATAAAGAAACTGTATTGCTTACATTAAAAGTGATGGATCGGCGAATCGAATTTAAATCGTTTTACATGAAAAAAAACCCTAAAAAACATGGCACTCGTAAAATCCGCACGTCCGAAGGGAGACAACTTTTGATCCGGTGTGCGAATATACCCGCTCTCTTCACTCCCCTCAGGGAAGTTAACAGTTTGGCTGGTAATTTCGGCCGCAGAACGACCTAAGTCCTCAGTTAGACAATATTTCCGCGCGTGTAAGGAAATGAGCAGCGAATTACGTTCCGGAATCGCAAAATGCTTCCAGTGATAAGTTTTCTCGGGAATACTCTGCTGGATCCGAAATTTTACCGCCGACCGGGTAAACTTGAAAGAGATCCGAAATTATAGTGCGATCCGAACAACAGCCTCCGTGCGTGCTCGATGCGGACTAGAGCCACCTTACAGCACGTCAACGGGCGGCGTATCAGTCAACAGTGGTCAGTTTTCCCGCAACGACTTATACTCCGGTGGATCTGAAATTAGAAAACCGAAATACCGAACGGGTTAAAGATCCGAAAATATGAAATTGTTAATGCAGACGATATGCAGATTGGCCTCTTCTGCGCGTATCGGCGAAACAGCAGCTAAATTTTCTTTCCTGTTACTATTCAGCTCGGGGTTGCGATATTTGTCGCGCGAGTCTTTACTGTAACGGCGAAACCAACCGTAGTGACGTCAGACTCTGCATGATCGCCTCATTGCCACATAAATAGGATCTGTAAGGCAACCTGACCGACCCCAAATGAAATGTATCGAAAAGTCAACATTTTGTTTTTCGATAGATGAAGATGCGCGCATATATGCAAACTATTTTAGTTCAATTAGTTTAGGAAAATCTTACACGGGAGAGTAATAAAAAAAATACAAAATTATCAAATACGTTAATTTTCAAATGAAAAAAGATATCAACCTCTCTTAGGCGAATTCGAACTCATGTTCTTTCACCTTATGTAAAACAATGGGGAAAAAAGTAGTTAGAATGTTACAAGAAAATGTATTTCTGTGACGGCAGAACGTTTGAAATATGATTTCTAAATTGTTAGCTCCAATAATCAAACTAGACGTGTATTGATTGTCATGGTTGTTTAAAAAAAAAATCCCTAAAATCGATGCAATCACCTCGCCATTCTTTAGGAATCCACCGCCTTTCCAATAAGCCCAGAGGTTGCCACGGGGGTTCCAGCTGAAATTTTTTAATGACTGAACAGTTAAAAAAAGAGAAAGAATAAAACATTACTTTTGATGCAGACACGTTTTTATTGAATTAAGTTGCCTTTCCTGTAAAAGGGTTCTACGTACCTGAACTTGTATTTTAGTGGGTTGTTTGAATGTTCAGGCGCTGGTAGGCCGCCGCTCCACATTTCGTAGGTTGTTACCTTTATAGAAAATACCTACATAAGGCACGGTAATCACACTCAGGTCACGACAAGGGTATACTAAACTATTTGAGGGTATGGGATGAGTTATCTGCTACAAATCACAGATAAAAATTATGAACGTATGTTTTGTATCCTAGGAGATAGTGAATTATCTCAATGTTAATGACTAGATGGTATAGCAGACTTTCGTTTTGAGGCGTTTTTACTTAACTTCCATACTTTATCATTTTTTTCAATTCAATTCCGTACATTCTGTCCCAAAAACATTTTTGTATGTTCAGGCAAGAAATCAAACTTATCTTTTCCAGGAGTATTTCAAAATTATATCAAGACGTACGGTCTCGTATATTCGTTGAAAGAAGTAAACAATTTTCTCGGTTTCTTCTAACTTTTCAGTTTCACGAATGAATCCTCTCTGTGTTATTATAATGTCCTTGCAAGCTCTGATTTTACAGACGCTGTTTCAAATCTAAATTACCTCCCTTTATCAACCCGGTTCACTACTGAGCTTGAACGTGAATAGACTTGACAATATGTCAATAACTAAATCGGAGTTCTCTAAGAGAGAAAACAGAGCAGTATAGCTTTTCCAAACCTTTGAATAAACAATATATATAAACAATAAAACCTTACATTAAAGGGGAAGTAGCAAGTTTTTAGGGGGATTATAAGGTGATGTCAGGAAAATGAAAATTAATGGTTTCAATTGAAAGACGATGTACTTAAACTAAAATATATAACGTAAAGTTTAGCCATGCGATTCCTTTTTCTTACACAAAATGAATTAAAGGTTTTCACACAAAATGGCCGCCAATGGATTTTATGTGAATCTTCATACTTTGTCCTCTGACTATGGATGATTGGTGTGTGTAATGAGATTTTTGACACTGTCGAAATAATACATTTAGTATTAACTTACAATTATCAGTGAATTATTCAAAATATGGAATTGATAAAAAAACGTGCTACTGCCCCTTTAAACTATCATTGATAAAATAATAATTGCCTCTCCGCCTCTGCTCTTGATATCGTCTATTGTCCTCATGCCCAACATGTGATCGATCCCTGGCTTCAGTCCCAGATCGAAGAGAAGCGTCACACCAGCTTCACACGCCCTGGGAAATATAGATTAGTCAAGTTGATCGAAAACCGGACAATGTGGCTCGAGTGGCGCGTAAATTCGCCAAACGTAATTTTGAAACCTTGTCATAAGCTGACAGGAAGATATATTCGATTCAATAGTGTTTATAAGATATTGTAACTAACTAACGTATTTGAGATGTTTTCTTGATTTTTCCATAAAATCAAGCATTTTAGAGATATTATGCATAAATGAATATATTTGCAAGTCCAGTGATGAGATATGAACTTCAATCAGCAGATTAGATATTTAGTAGCTTATCAAAACCAAACATTTTTTAAAGAAAGATACTCTGTGTCACTTTAATGAAAAAAAGCATAATTAATTAAAGGGTTTTCCACCTAAGTTAATTGCTATGAATATTATTAACTACAATGAGATTGGAGTATGTGATTATGTTGACAATCTTTGTGATATATGACAGTGCCTTCATCTATTGTCTCAAACAAAGAGGAAGTGGGATTTGTCTTGCAATGGCGAAATGGTAACTGTCGGTTTAGTCACTGGTATTATGGACTCTAACGTTCCATATTTACACACAATGTTGTTCTTTATCTATTTAATTCTTCTTTTGAGGCAACTCAAAGGAATAGCTACACTTGTATTTCAAGCTGCAGTTAAAGAACATTTCTTTAGAAACGCGATTTATCTGTTAAAAAGATAACATGCACACTTTAAAAGCAAGAGGTTTGTAAGATTACCCAAAAGCATTAAATCTAAAAGATGTAATTTTGTAATAAATGAGAAATAGGTATTTAGTGTCTGTATATTCAATTTGGACAACATCTTTAACTCTAATGGATATGTTAAACTTCTTGATTTCCAATATAAATTTAGATACCTATAAAGAGTTATATAAACTAAAAAGGAACTTGTATAACTGAACTTTATTGACAATGATTTGTGTAGCTTTTGTGGTATCTGAGAGTGTTTGTCAGGTTTATTGGAAATGCTGTGAAACCATGCAATTTTGGAATGACCTTGAAATTTTGATAGATATGTTTTGAAATAAACTGACGTCCAAACGAAACTTTACTACATTTTGTAATCATTCTGATTAAAGAATGAAAAACGATAGAACTTAAAAACAAAGTACTCCTATCGATCAATCCTTTCAGTAAACAACCAGCTTATCAAAATTGTAGGGGGAAACCGGATTTAGAGCTAAATCAATTTAAAGTAGGAAGGGGTCAAAATTTGGGTTGCTCAGGCGTTCATTGAAACTTTTTTTGTGCAATAATTTCGTTATGGTTATATAATGTGCTTCTTGTGTACCAGGTATGAGCAGCCAGAGTGTTAAAACTTCAAAATCTGCCATGTGTAACGATAAGGCCAACATTTGAATTACGTCACCTGTCATCCGTTTCAATCTTCGCATTAAATCTGCATCCAAGTTGTTCTATCAATGGGAATTTGTGGATAAAGTCCTACATGTCAGATTGACACATCTTTGACTGACTTTGAGTCGTACAAATTGTAACAAGCTTTGAGAGCTCAACAATCGCTGTTAAATGTTCTTATGACATGCAAATTCTGACGTTACGACTTCGAATGAAATTGCCATGTGACCAATGGCTATCAATTGAGCAGTAAATGAACTCTGATTACAACTGTTCATGTTCATATGGTCAGGGTCCGCGAGTCCGACCCCAAGATGGGTGTAACAACACAGAGGTCGATCTCGAGAGGTACGTTGTTATGGTCGAATAGTTCTTGACAAAGGACCGGTAATGTTTTCACAAGAGCATGGTTAACGTTAAATTGTTCAATGGTAAAGAAGAGAACACGGATTCGAATCTATTTTTCTTCTCCTAAAATACACTTACAGAAAAATTATGTGACTACATTTATTGAAAGTACAAGAAAATGTAACTGAGCTTGTAAATACATGATTAATCAAACTAAAATTTGCATTTGGTACCGTATTGATATTGGAAGCTAAGAAAAACGATTGGTATCATTCATGTAATGATAGACTGATTTTATTAAAGTTTCGTTTTCATTCTTTAACAAAGATTCGTCGCCGCTTAGAATACTTTGTAAGCTGTTATTGTTTTGGGAAAAGTCTTTAAAGTATTCATTTAATCTAAGAGAATCATATATTGGACATTTTAGAAAATGATGAAAAAGATATTCTCGAGTGTTTCCACAAGAACAGAGACGACTCTTAGAGACGATTTAGCATTTCTTACATTTATATCTAATGAATTTCAAATCTTAACAGTGGATGGTAGAAAAGATTTTTATATTGGGATAATCGCCGCATGGAGCATCTCAGATTATCGGAATTACGTAAGTTATAGTTGCTTACATTAGATACATTAGGTGGTATCCATATTGAAAGATATTTCGGAGTAAATCCATTTACCATTTTGTAGAACTGAATAATTTAACGAAATAGGAAGCACTGTCGAGGTATTCCATCAAAGACATAGTGCATATAGTGCACGAGACCAGAATGGCATGTCGACCTTAGATATTTGCTATCCTTGATGTCCCTAAGAGACAACGTTGGTGTTGGTCTAACGTTTTAGATTTCGGCCCTCATGCAGTGAAAAAAACCCCTTTTTTCATGTTTCAGGGTTGTCGGCAATCCTCATAACCTCGATGTACAGCCATTACCATAAGTAATGAACAGGGTGATAAACATTCACTTTGGACATTTTTTAAACCATTTCGTCACGTGACTAAGTTCCTGCGGAATGGTCACGTGATTATAGCATTTTTGCCAATTTTGAATTAAAAACTTTAAGTTTTGAACATAAAAGTTTGGGTTTCAACTGTGTTGTTGACAACTTAACTGAAAATATCGATATAAGATTGTTTTTAAAATTTCAGTTTTAAAAGTGTAAAATTTCTTATGGACGTCAGTTTACTTGATTTGGTTTGTCCCATAGAAAAAAGATCATTTAACCAAATAATTACTTATGCCAAAAAGTATATAAACTAATGTAAAGTGAAAAAATCAATTCCAAAAGTTGATAATAACATAAACAATTAATACAGATATTTCTTGTTACACAGTTTGTTTTAAACAGAAAAAAAAGAAAACTGACATGTACATTGTCTCAATGTCAAATGCATATTTTCCAAATGTCAAATGAAAACTGATGCTGTAACTGATTGGAACAAATACAAAAATTAAAAAAAAAGTCTAAAAGATGTTTGTTAATCTTAAAAACAAATATTATAAATATTCCATAGTAATGATATCTGAACAAGGAGGTAAAGGGATAAGAGGGCTTTGTAACAAATAATGATTTAAGTACTGCATTTTCCTTACTGTTAATTTTCACGAACGAAGTCACAACGTTAAACACGCTCACATTTTGTGAAGGGTTTGGTCCTTGTCCACCAGGCTTGCGTAGCAGGCTGTAGCGAAGTTCTTCTTGTGCGTTATACAGCTCCGTGCAACATCGTACATCATCCCCAGGGGCACGATTCTGGAACACAAGAAATAGACATTTATACAGAATCAGCCATTACTCTCATTAACCAAACTTGAAAGTTTAATAACGAAAATTGAATTTTAAAAGTTTCCTCGTTGGAATATCTTCCGTCTTAACTATGACGTCTGAAAACAAAATAAAGATTGAAATTGATAATGTTATGATAAAAACGAATACAATGAATCATAATTTAATCAAACCATTTGTTATTTGATCTATGGGTTCTTTTATGAATGTTTAAGAAGATTGATATAAACAAAGGATGGAATCTTAAATTTCAAGTACAGAGAATAAAGATATCGTTTAATGTTTAAGAAATTGATTTCATAATGTATTTGTTCATTGGATCATAAACAGTTTGTAGGGCACGATATAAACTGTATATGACGGATATTATCCACTGCATTTGTACGTATGAATGGAGTTTTCCGACATATTTCATACATTCAAACTAAAAAAGCAAATGCTAAAGACCACAAAACAAGTACTTTGACCAACCATTACCAGCAACTCCGCTAACATTAATCCACATCGCGCCTAAGAGAACTTTGAAATGGATAAAAGTAAAATCAACATTTTGATTGTGCAAAAACTGTTTAATGCTTCATTGATAAAGTTATCTTATTTTGGTTAAACGCCAGAATGTGGAGGACATTTATAATATGGCGCGATATCCATGTACTAGTACCTGCTCGAAGCACAACCTTCATCATCACCCTAAGCAGCCAGACAGCGCTTACCTCGACCATGTAGCTCCCTACATCCTGTATTCAGGTGAACTGAGTAAATATCTATTAATAAAAGATTCATGATATTCATTCTAATATGAACTATTTTTCAACTGCTTGTACTAGAAGCACTCACATGTCCCAAACTACTGCTTTAATTTATTCAAAAATTCTAGTTGGTGGAATTATTTTCATTGTTACGTAATTATTAGTCTAGGGATTTATGTTTATCCTTTGATATAAGCAGGTGCTTGAAGACTGCCATTACTGTCATAGTTTAGTTGTAACGTTTGTTGAAAATCTAACACAGTACGCGGTCTCTATAAAAAAAGTATTGTAAGCAGTGTATGAATTTGAATATCTTTCTCTTGCAACAATGTCTTCTTCAGATCTAAAATGTGTTTCTGTAAGGAGTTTCAGAAGGATAATGGAGTATAAGCTTACTAGTGTACTCCATGAAGTGTATCGAGTACACTTATAATGGTTTGTTATGTGATGTTGTCTACCCACCCACAAGACACATTTAGCTTCAGTTTAGTTTCAAATTGCTTGAAGTTTAGCTTGCAGCCTTTGTACTTCTTTTCTTTTTATTAAAGCGAAAGTCATTCAATAAATCCTTGCATAGGACTTTCTGAAAATATGAACGTCTGCCTTAAATAACACTGGTAAAACCTAGATTGATATCTGAAATCGCTTCTTTGTTCGTTGAAATGTACCAATTTTATGAAACAAACCATGGCATACGGCAGCCATATCGTTAAATAGACGCCTGCCTAGGATAGAAACCTGTCCCGAATTCAGTTTACTTTCAAATTACTTGAAGTTTAGCCTGCAGCCTTTGTACTTCATGTACTTTGTACTGCTATGATTAAATTGAATTGAATGCTTAAATTCAAGAAATCTCCTGAAGATTGTAATATATTGCTGAAATCCGAGTTTCACTTTAACTACAATTCCTTGCCCCAAGCAACAAGGTTTGAATTAGAGAGCCATGTACCATTCATCCCTAATTAGACGCACGCCTTAACCCTTCCTAGAGAAGTAGTCCTTGCATAGGGCTTTCTGAAAATATGAACGTCTGCCTCAAATAACTCTGGTAAAACCTAGTTTGATATCTGAAAACGCTTTTTTGTCGTTGAAATATACCAATTTTTATGAAACAAACCAAACGGCAGCCTTTTCATGAAATAGAAACCTCCCGAATAAACCCTAATGGTGGCGGCAGTTGGAAGAAAAATCAATTCCTAATCTAAATAAGGATCTACTGTATCCCGAACAGCAGTGGAGTGAGACGAGTACCCGATGACGACATCGTGTTCCTGGATGAGACCGTCCCGCCCCTGTGTGTCCTGCAGGATGTCCAGCTTCTCCAGACGAGCTCCAGGACACAGGATCTCCACACGGTCCAGTCGGCTCTGCGTCCGGGACACTGTAAACAATCACAAACACAGTCCTCTGTATACACAAATCTCAAATATAGAATGTACGTAAGGGGTAGGACTTGATCCTCGGGCACTATTGACAATAAAGAAATTTTGCCCGCGTTTTTTTGTCAAAGGGTTGTAGGCGTACGGAGACGTTTGCATAAAGTGGATATTAGACCACGAGGGACAGTTATCGCCCCTGTTTTTGATTGCTTCAAAGAACACAATCGTATGAAGTGGCGTTTTAAAAACATGATTTTGAACCTAAACAACCTAATAAGACTTTGGTGCAGTAAAAACTCACAAATTCGTCTTTAGATTGTTTAGAATTGGAAAAAGAAAATTTTGCCAATAGTTTATGCCACAAGTCAACAGATTTGATTGAGACAGGGAATGGTATGAAGTGCAATATTCAGCACACAATGGTCTGATTAATTGGTGGTTCTGAAGAATTTGAGAAGCCAATTACAACTTCAACAACGTCCATGAACATCACTCGCATCAGATCATTGCCTGACAAAGGGAGTATTTCGATAATGATAACTTGAATTCACTTGGCGAGGGTCAGATGGCTCATTACCCTCCCTTATCAAAGTAAAGAAGCTGTGGATGACTTCTCAAACAACAGATTACAAGACAAATAAAACATCAACAGTAAGAATTAAATAAACGTATACATCACAGGCACAACAACGACTTGTGATTGCATTGCAGAAAGAGTGGGGAAGAATTGCATTAAGGGGCAGTAGCACGTTTTTTTATAATTTTATATTTTTAATTTTTCACTGATAATTGTAAGTTAATGCTAAATGAATTATTTTGGCAGTGTCAAATATCTCATTACCCAAACCAATCATCCATAGTCAGAGGACAAAGTATGAAGATCCACATAAAATCCATTGGCGGCCATTTTTTGTGAACACCTTTAATTCATTTTGTGTAAGAAAAACGAATCGCGTGGCTAAACTTTACGTTATATAATTGAATTATTACTGCTCCATTTAGTTTCAATACATTGTCTTTCAATTGGAACCAGTAATTTTCATTTTCCAGACATCACCTTATATTCCCCCTAAAAACCTGCTACTGCCCCTTTAAAGAGACTCAATCAATATGTCCATTCGTTTTCAAAGAGATTTCAAGCAAGAACTCTTGCAAATCGCAGGAATTCCATAGACTGACTTCAATGACATCTTGTGGATAACACAATACGGAAACAAACCTAAAACTAGTGTTTTCATCAAGGCTAACTTTTTGTCTTGAGACATGTAAAGTTTGGCTTTGATACCATTGAAATTATGTGACATATTTGATTTTTAAGGTAAAGCAATATATTCTATGAAAAATGCAGCCTTAATGTTTAAAAATGTCATAAAATTACATTTTTGACCACGCAAAAGTAGAACGGATCGCCTAAAATTTGAGCGTCTCTCTTATGACGCCATCAGCAAAATGGTTTCAAGGAACAGGGCAATGCAAATATTTTATTCACGAATGACGTATCTACGGATACGACACACAGTTTAACCATGTTGTAAGTCAGCAAAATAATAGGATAAAACACTTTTATAATAAATATGTAAGCACTAAGTGACCGATGCACTAATCTTGAATGTCTCCTTGCATTTTATGTTTGTAGAGTGATAGTAGCTTATTCCAAGGATAGTGAACACATACAGTGTGACTGAACGCAGACAGCATAGACGTTTCAAAGGAAAGCTATAAACTTAACCCTCACGCAGTATCGTGGGGCTTTTGAGGCCCGGTTACATGTACATGTTTGATATTACCCAGAATCAACACATTTGAAAAAAGCGACTTCTTACTTCATGTATTCCTCCATTAGTATGTTTGCTAAAGCTACATATGACGTCATAACTGTAGACAAGATATTGCTTTTTTAATTAACGTTTTAAGAAAATACATACGTTTGCTGTAAGATCGGGCCTCAAAGGCCCAAGAAAACTGTTGTTTCAGTACAAAATATACAGAGTCGCAATAAAAAAAATACATAATACCCCTTGAGATTACTTCCTGATGTAGATAAACCAAAATAAAATAAAAAGTTATCTAGCAAAAATAATATATTCTCCCAAAATTGAAACGCACATGTAATTTTTCAGAGAATCTATTTCTTCGCCTTAAAAAACAAAAATGTTGCATAATTTCAATGATATCAAGGCGAAAATTCAGTCTTATATATGAATTCATGGCATTTGCAAAACTATTTTGCTAGACTTCCCTTTTGAAATGAATGGACAAATTGATGGAGTGTCCATTATACAATTCCACCCCACTCTTTCTACAATGCAATGACCAGTTAACAATTGTTGGTGTGTCTCGGGCGTATTGTGACGTTGACGTACACATTTATTTGATTCATCCCGTTGATGTTTTATTTGGCTTTGAATCTAGTATTAGAGAAGGCATTAACTTCTTTACTTAAAAAGGCAGTGTAATGAGCCATCTGACGTTCTGCAAGTAAATTCAAGTTATATCAATAGAAGCACTACATTTGTTTATAATAATCTGATGCAAGTGACGCTCATGGACGTTATCGAAAGTGTGATTTTCCTCTCAACTCCCAATCACACTGTCTCAACCGAATCTTTTGACTTGTGGCATAAACTATGGGCAACATTTACCTTTTTTCAACTGAAAACTGTCCAAAGTAACGTTATTTGTTGTTATTGACGAATGTGTGAGTTTTTGGTAAGACAAACTCTCCTGATTGAAGTTTTAATATTCAAGATCATGATCGTAAAACACCAGTTCATATGATGGAGTTCTTTGAAGCCACCAAAAACAGGGGCGATAACTGGCCTTCATGGTCATATACCCAATACATGCAAACGCTTTCGTAAAGTTTAAATTTGGTGGACTTTTTAACCCAAATCAGTGATGATTTGAATAATCTGTATTCCTGTTGCAAGAGAATGAAGACAAATTGTAACCCCGATGTAGAGATTTTTGGTTTTGGTGGTAACTCTAGCATATGCATATGCATCTTAAGCTCTTTTGGCTGGAATTGGCCTGTAAGAACGAACCAATAATGCGAAATATAGGGATAGTGAATATTATAATGCCAGACAACTGTTAATCATGAAACTTCGGTTTCAATTTCACGTTCGACAGCATTTTAATTTCTGACACTCTGTCGATGCATAATGGTAACCTTTGCTCCATGTAGAATTGAATAACAAATTTTGAAAAAATAATTGCCTTCGGTTGGTCAAAGGTACCACATGAACTAGCGTTTACTCTTACGTGAATTCTGCTATGCATTTAATCCAAATAAGGTTTCACAAGAAGAGCTTGCAAATGAGTCTCAAATAAACATATCACCGATCAGTTTGTGAGGTTTGGAATACATAGGTGACATGTTATATATACAATCAAAAATAATATTGACCCTTTT
Organism: Steromphala cineraria; assembly: GCA_916613615.1. NCBI lineage: Eukaryota > Metazoa > Mollusca > Gastropoda > Trochida > Trochidae > Steromphala > Steromphala cineraria. The sequence goes on along the minus strand of OU744726.1, from coordinate 70,944,984 downwards.
GCCGTCCTGGCCGCAAAGGTCGTGTCATTAACGATACTGCGTGAGGGTTAATTATATAATCAAAAAATAATACTATAATTTAAAAAGATGATATTAGATGTTTGCATACAGACAATTGATGCCATTATAAGAACATGTATAACAGGTCGTGATGTAAAGCTGACAGCGGGTCACCGTGACCTGTCACACTTGAGAAGCACGAAGTCACGTGTACATGGTAGAAAGGACTTTACACACTTTACTCTATAGAATGAATCAACCAATGCTTAATATAACTAACTTCTGTAGCATCAAGTGTCCACAAGAAAGGGTATATTTTCTGGAAAATAACTTCCTCGACGTCGTGCAAATTACGAAAACTAAGATATTTCATTTCTGAAGATTTTAAATCACGAGTACTCTTCTACGACTTGATCATTTAACCAAACTGTCTCATATAATCGATCTGCATGATATAATCAATCTGTATCATATAATCGATTTCTTAACATTGTTGCAAGGACGTTTACACACTTGTATCTGAGAAACTTGTATTTCAAAACCGTTAATAAGTCAATGAAAAAATACGAACATATTTATTCGAAAATAAACGTCATATATGCTTGAGAACGACAGAGAATACATAAGTTGTTCATCGATAATTATTCATTTATATTTTAATGGTGTTATCATATTATTGTTGACACACGGTTTCTTTAGCTATTCTAAGTAGTTACAGGTACGACAATATTTGTGTTTAATTTGTCAACCTTAAACGATTGAAATCCGAAACCATGACGTGTTCCTAATAAGCATAATTATTGAAAGGTAAAATGCACTTTAAGTGTCTATAGAAATGAACACTTACCAAAATATGGATATGCATTTATCAGGCCTTTATTACTTCAACGAATCATTAAAGAAATAGTAAAGCAATTATCTAAATGTATCATGTACTCGAAACTAACTGAACGATAGTCTACTCAAGGCTCTTTTAACTATAATGGGAAACGTTTACTTGAATTTTTTTATCATCGTAGTTCAGAATCCCCTGGTAGGAGGCTATGCAATATTTCCTTACTTTTTGCGAAATGATGATATAAAATAAAAACTGGCATGACAATCTATGGACGGGTGGATGATCAGAACCGAAGCCAAGATGGAGTGAAGGATCCTACCAGCTGTGACCTGGAGAGCAGACTCCTGGGCGAGATCCTGGTAGATAGGTCCTGACACCCGTCCTGCCCCAAACACCAACACCTTCCGAGGGGCTGGCATCTCCAACCTCGTCCTTCTGAAACATTTCAACTCAACAGTGACATGGTTTCACGGCCAGTTGACCTAGAATGTTTTATATACTCAAAAGATAAGTTGAGGAAAACGCTGACTTACAATATTACAATTTTAGTTCATATACTTTAATAGTTTCATTCGATAATTTAATGTCCAATTTTCGGATGGCCCTTTACTTCTCTTCTCCAGTATATACATTTGCGTTACAATTCTTCTGAAACCCGAAATATACGGAGTTTCAATTCATTGAGTTTGTTTTGATATTTCATCAAATATTCAGACCATTTATATTTCTAAATTCTTCATCCATATCCTTCTTTTTTTCACAATTCCTTGGGTCAGAGTAATTTGTTTATTTTCTTTTGTTTACACTATGTTGTGTTATACCTTATTGATGTACACAGACAGTTTTGATGTTCTTAATCCAATCTCAATATCTTTGTGTTTCGTTGTTTGGGTATTGCTTTTTGTTGTGCTTACAGCTGCGTACCTAAAGTTTGTTCACTTACCTGCTCATCCTAGGGCAAATATGCTGTTACTAGATGTCTTTGAAGTGACTAGGAATATCACATTTTCGAAAACACCATTTTTAATTTCCCTACAAAATCTTTGTTCCTTTGCATTGATTCAATGTAATTATCCTGATTGCTTTCTCAGAAGTTCAATATCTTAAACTTTAATACAATTTTTAGAAAATCACAACTTTAAATATATGACCCCTTTTGTCTATCAATCAT